>CM026300.1:1431837-1590739 GCA_014851415.1 Cnaphalocrocis medinalis
TGGTAGCTTATGAAATGTTTCGTTTATGTACATGGTTTTATAATAAAAGTTTGTGTATAATGTATGGGTAGTTAAATGATATAATTATTTTTATAATATTATAAACTTAAAAAATGGACTTGCCCATAAAACTTTGAATGCTCACAAAACCAACTAGACGCTATATTTTAACTGAAAATTTAGGCTATTGGTTCTTATTTACCAATATTTTGGTAAAGTATCAATATTTTTTTACTATATAGTCAAATACTCTATTCCGTGCGATTTTGGCGATGTCGTCGACCCACTGTGACACCGGAAGACCTGGAGGTAGCAATTCTCGTGCACTCGACATTGAAGCCGACATAAAGACATATATTCGTCCATACAAATAACTAATTCGACTTCAATGTCGAGCGCACGAGAATTGCTCCTCTGGATTTCGTCTGACGTTTCTCAGCAAGCGGACTATGAAACCACACAATATTTCATGGGAATATCTCAACCTGTATGCAATTTTTTGTTTACAATTTATTCATTAAATTTCAAGTACGTTTTGTTTGCTGCCAAAACTTTTTGGCGCCAGACTGTACATATTTTTGTGAAATAAGTAATTGTTGAGAAGCTAAGCCAGTTGTGGGTTAGAAAATGAGCCAAAATTACGCACTTTAACAAATTACTGATAGCATTTATTTTCTTTGTGCTGTAATGTTGACGTGAAATTTTGCCCATCTTAAATTTCTACAGCTTTTCTTGCAGGCTAGTAACTATCGTTTGCTTTCATCTTATTACTTACCTGGTTATAAAACAAAGCAAAAGACACCAAACCAAGTATTTCATCTTTGGCAGGCTAGATATTAATAAGATTTCTCATAATCAGCGCTTGTGACGACGGCCGATGTACCGCGGTTAAAATGTCAAGCAGTGCTATAATCCTTACTATTTATAAAGTAATACATTTGTAAACATCCACAAGGCTTTTATGTAACTCGAAATGACGAAAAACTTTTTCGAATTGACACATAGCGCCATCTACTAGCAAAAATTGGAACCTATAGCAATGTAAGTTCTGAAACGAAGTGATGGCGGGCCTTTAGTGTATGTACGGTTAGCCACACATCAATGTATACAAAACTGTCAAATTTCTTCAGTCGATTCTCACTTTTATGTCAAACATGTCAGGTTTTATATCAACTGAGGAACAGTTTACAATTTGTGGTAACCTGATGTGTGGCAGTCTGTACATTTAAATATCCTCGCGTTTATTTCCAGTCTATATCAAACCCGGTCTGTATTATCATAATACTACGGTCATTATTTACTTCTGGCTTCCCAAGCAAATAAAAAACAACAACCTGCAATAACCTACGTCATTTTCTTCAACGTAAATCTTGATATTTATTCACTTTTAACCTCTTCATCATAAGTTAATGGTCTGTTAAGGGGAAGCCCACGGCGAAACGGATTTTTATTGCCTTAAGCATTGTGCCTGTGGGGGCTTGTAAACTGTCTAAATTATGGCCTTTATGGGACATATTTTTACCAGACGTTTTGACCTGACAAATGACGCATTGTGGTGGGAAAGAATTTTGTACTTCCTAAATGTTTGTGACTTTTTATTTACCTTTTTTGGGGTGAAGGAATGTTGAGGTCGCGTTTTTGCTATTGTTGCGAACTCTTTCGTTGTTGTCTTTTATATTTTTTAAAAAGAAAACTTGATTTTGATTGATGTTCTGGTTGTTGTCATAACGTGAAAAACGGTGGAGACTCAAAGTGTGAAGTAATTAGTAAAAATACGAAATAAAAGCAGGTAAAATTGTTTATAGAGTCAGTAAAATTGTTATTCAACCTATCTCCATATCGCTGTTTTCAGCTATGTCTGTTGTCTCGTTAGTTAAATGTCATTGTGATAGTCAAAGGTGATGAATCTTACTTACCTACTATACTCTGATTCATATTATTGTAAAGTAAACTGACAGATGAAAATGACAAGTTTATGCATTTTGACATTTTGCATGTGTCAAATTGAGTGTTAATGTATGGGGATGACACATGACATCTGTCAGTTTACTTTACATGATTATGAATCAGAGTGTAGTGGCCCGCCCTCACTTCGTTTCGGGACAGTAGCTTCACTGTCTACCAATAGATGGCGCTGGGTATGGATTGTATCGCGCATGTGTTTCGTGTTTTCGGTTTACCTATAAGCCCTGGCGTGGAATGCAAGATTAACTTCTTCAAAACTCTTTATAAATAGGAAAGAAGATTAGTTTTTGAGATATTTAAGCTCATAGCTTAAATATCTCAAAACTATCTAGGTAGGTAAATAGCTATCTATTTACCTACTTGATATGAATAGGTGCACGTCGTTTCACGGCTCGCTCGTTGCTATTTTACCTGGAAAGAAAAAAAACACTTCTAATAAAAAACATGCAAACGGGAATAAAGTTAAAACTTTGTTAAAATAGAAAAGCAAGTGTAAGCTGTCATAATATGCTAGAGGCAGTTACCCGTTACCATCAGATGAGTCACATACTCTTCTGCCTATTTCGGCAATAAAAAAATGCAAAGCCAGGCTCGCTACCTGGGATCCAACTCTTAAAATCTTTAGCGGCGTAAAGCCGCTATTTGATTTCGGAGATAAAATTGTCTGCTTGGAGTAAAAACCGTATCTGTGGGCGGCGGCAATCGTACTGATCAGCTGATCTGTTTGCTCGTCCGCAAATAAAAAAAAACTTTCAAAACAAACCCATTAATTCGCCCATAAAATCCTAAACGCATTTTCCAAAAGATTTCAACAGAGAAAAAAATATTTGCGGGTCTTTCATTACACGAAGCGCCCTGAAACAACGATTAAACTTAAACTTCAAATCAAACTTCGACGGCAAAGACTTTGAATTTAAAAATGTAAATGAACACACCCTATTAGGCCTATTAGTACCAATGTAAACTGGAAACAGCACATAGTCAAAATACACCGTAAATTAAGCAGCTTTTCATACGCATTAGGAGAAATTAAAAAACCACGGACTTAGCCACCGCGATCACTACCTACTACGCCTACGCGTATGCGTGGCGTCAGCTACGGCGTCATCCTGTGGGGCAGTAGCACCGACGTCCCTAGCTTATTGACCATGCAAAAAAAACTAATAAGAATTATGGCCAATATAGAATCGACTGATAGCTGTAGACCATATTTCGCAAAATAAAATCCTAACCTCCCCTGCATTTACATCTATGAAATGTGCAAATTTGTTCGCAAACACCCCAGCCTATTCACTAAACGAGATGACAATATCACCAAGCATCATCTTCGCCCCAGAAATAAATTAACACTACCAGGTTCAAACATTAAACATCACTCCTCTAGCCCATTAGCAATGTCAATAAAAATATACAATAAATTACCGGATTATTTAAAGAATATAACAAATGATAAAAATTTCATAAAAGATCTTAAAAGTATATTATTAAAAAAATGCTATTACAGTATAAAAGAATTCATAGATGATAAAAATATTAAATAGTATAAGTAGGTAGATTAAATGAAGTATATATTACAATACGTATAATAATTACCATAACAACATAATAATAATAAATAAAAATATAACATTGATATTATAAAAAGATTGTATAAATTTGTTCTGAAAAATGATGCTCCTCCTCTCTATACAAATTTGTTGTGCCCGACAGGGTTCACAGTGATCTATGTATGTATATGTATACCTACTATTTAAGATCTTGTCTGTACACACTGTGAAACGCAAATAAAGCATTGAGTATTGAGTATTGAGTACAAGCAGGCGGTATAATTCACTGTGCCTTTTTATGTCGCACAAGAAAAAATGTGCTAGAGAAACATCATCATAATCATCCTGTTGCAGTCCACTGCTGGACATAGGCCTCTCCTACGGCTCGCCACTTTGATCGATCTTGGGCTACTTGCATCCAGCTCCAGCCAGCCCTCTTGCGCAGATCATCACTCCATCGGCCTGAGGTTGTCCTAAACTACGTTTACCAAGACGCGGTTCTCAACTCCAGAACTCGTTTACCCCAACGGCAGCTAGCGATACAATGACCCTTTTTTTTGGTAGATGTCATGCTGTTTTTACATCGCACAAGCAAACCTATGCTACCGAAACAATGACCTATGTCTCCTGTAATAACTAGTTCCCATTGCCAGTTGATCAGTTTTTTGAAATACAATAAATGAATGCTACTATTAATTTTCGAAAGGAAGGTTTACATAAATATAGCAACCCTATTTTCGAAACCACAATCGGACAGCACCCGTTTTAAAAAATTGGTTATTATGCCGGAAGTTAACTTCAACTTCCTAGTCAATTGATCACTGGGCTGATCGTATATTTTACGGTGACATATAGGATAGGTAGCAGTATGTTCCTTAATACGCCCCTGCAAAACTTTTTATTTGCAAGGGACCAGAGATTCATACCTAGAAATTTACACGGCTTCAGTACGAAAAAATGCTGCTTTCGGTAGGTACAATTTATAAGATCCCCACTTTGTTCGCAATTTGTTGTGCGGGGGGAATTGACATTCGATGTGATACAATTCTTGTATCTCTTCTATACTATTTATCAAGAGACTAGGGGGAACTTCTATAGACAACGACAAGGCTTATAGGGAAACCAAAAACACGAAACGCTTGCGCGATGTAATTTAGCACAGAGCCATCTATTGGTTCATTTCTGAATTACGGTCCCGAAAAGAAGTGAGGGCGGGCCACTAGTATGTAAATAAAAACAAGTGAACAATTATATTTTTTGCTTCAAAACAAGTGTGATTGCTTAATTTGGTACAGGGCAGACAAGCAGACATATCTAATGGCAAGCAATTGCCACCCGCCCGCAACAGTAGTGGTAAAACAAGTATGCTGCCAAACTTTTATAACTTTGAATTTGAACCAGAGATAATATGAAACCAACTAATAATAAAGTTACCAAACAATATTCAAATGAAATTAATGCAGCCATTTTTGTTACCGGGGTTTCCAAAAAAATGTGTTTTCAAAATGGTAATATTTCAATTGTTTCAATGAGAATCAATTAATTTTCTATAATGAGAGGTATTTTTATTACAAACCTAAAAAAAATATGGTCAAATACCGTTACAATAGATCTTTAATTAAATAAAAAAAATATTCACAGATTAAAATTTTTATTCGTTCATTCTTTTGTTTTCAGTGTGCGAAATATTTCCATGAATGAACGAAGTCTTTCAATAGATGGCGCATCTTTGATCAAAAATTCTCCATTCATTCTCATAAGCTCATGGCTGAATGGCATTTTTTTCTCACATACAAAAGATGAAGGAAGAATTGAAATTTCAATGCCAAGAATTTAATTAGACAGATACCTAATTAAGAGACGGTAATTAGATAGAAGGTCAGAGTAGCTGAGAAGCCGCTTGATTTTTGAAAATATAATTTTTAAAATATTTCTTACAAAAAAAAAGGAAAAAAAAAACAAGCCTTCGTTGTCAATTTATGCAATATTCACTATGTAGAGATAAATTTTCATGTTTGGAAATCCGCAGTCACACGTTGTCAAAAGGTAGGTATATGAACGTGTGACTACGCCTTTCCAAACATGAAAATTTATCTCTACATAGTGAATATTGCATAAATTGACAACGAAGGCTGTTTTATACTTTTTCAGCGTCGTTTTTTTGTCGTAGTTGGGTTTTAGTTTTTTTACTTTTTTTTTTATTTGTACTATTTTGGTGTCCAAGTGCTAGTAATATATATATATTCAAAATGTACAAGCGCTTTCAAATGATACCAAACACGGCATATTTATCATAACAATATTTTTTTTACTCTGTCTGTTTTGTCAGCTAGAGGGCACCACATTAGATTTTGTGAAACTTCATATAGCCTATAACCAGCGGACGATCAAGACGCTTATAATGTTAAGTCATTTGTCGAATTCTGATAAGTAGTAAAGAAGTTACGTGGAAACAGATGAACATACATACATACATACATAGCCTGTCAAAATCATAACCCTCCTTTTGCTTTGCCGTAGTCGGGTAAAAAAATTTGAAACCTCTCATTATAGTACTTACTACTTATATTGTATGTAAATGTTGTATGTTGTCTACATAGTTCTTATGTTGTGGTTTTTGTGCAACAATGGGCTTGGGGGGCAACTCGGGCAGGAATTTCAAAATTTTTTAGCTGGTCACTGTTCTAACCAAACCTAACCAATATTTTTGGTTTCACAGAGCTTAGTAGTAATATCATCACAAATATTTTGGTGGGGCTAAGTCTAAACACTGACGAGCTGAAAAATCTTAAAATTGTTGCCCGAGTTTTTAAAAAAATAATAAAGTATAAATCTTCTATCTATCTACTTACTTGGTATTACCTACAGATGGCGCATTTCTAAATCTAGAAGTTCTAGGATTTGTACTAACAACGACTACGTACGACTCCCTGATCGTAGGTAGGTACTTTTTAATGCTTAGTGCATTAAAAAGTATCAAGACCCATGTATTGTCCATCCACTATAAATACCCTTGTGTTATTTCTACATCCCTTTAGCCCAATATATTCGTACTCATACCACAGAATACTAATAGTAGTACAGAATGCCCACTTCTAAAAACCGTTTATAGAAAATAAAGGCTCAGGCTACAATAACATAAAGTTGAAATCCCGGCCGCCCAGCGTTCAACACCTACAATTATTCATACCTAGAAGTGCGTTCTCTTTCTATCGCACGCAACTGTCGCGCATGTGTTGCCGCTCGCTCGTGATTTTCTACTGACTGCCCCTCCGGAGGGGACGCCGCTTGTACTTGCAAGTTTGATACTACACGCGGAGTGGGACAGGCCTGCTCATACTTTGGATTAAGGCCAACATTCAGTCTCTCCGCAGATATAATTGGCAGGACGCTTCACTTATATTTGCCGCTTAAAATAATTTACTTAGATCATAAGGCTTTATCTGCACCCATTTCTTCAATTATTATTCCAATTAAGTGTACAAATGATACTATTATTCCCATTTGCAAGCATTAGGGTTGATTGAACATTTTTGTGTCTAGAAATTGTCTTATCCTTATTGTTTGATGGAACCTTTTGTCTAGGTATTAATTTAACCTTAGGTTTAGATTTGAAAAAGACAAATACAGTTACTTTCATGAGAACAATGCTTGCTTATAAAACTATATTCGTTTCGTTCGAACTTAATTAAGTAAATTAGATGCAAACAAATAGTAGTTAGAAATCCTTCTCGAAATATACTCGGAAGTTATGATTTAACCCTTAACCAGGCCAAAGACATATTTTTTTCATTGGTTTTCAACCTTATTATAACTGCATAAAGTTCAAAATCTGGTGGTCTCATATGGTACATAGCCTGGTTAATGGTTAAACACATTATCAGACGTTTCATCTATATCTATACATATAATAAAAATGTAAAAAAGCTGTGTCTGTACATTGAAGATATTTATCTCAAAATAACTTAGGACGACTAAAAAACAGTAACAGAACATGAATCAATGATTTTTAAAATTTTTGTCTGTCTGTTTGTCTGTTTGTCTGTTTGTCTGTTTATCTGTTTGTCTGTTTGTCTGTTTGTTCGCGCTAATCTCGGAAACTACTGAACCGATTCGAATGAAACTTTTTTTATTGTATAGTTGTAATATCAGGGCAACTTATAGGATATATTATATTTTGAAGACCAGGCTCCTTGATGTAGAACCACAACAGCCCAGCTAAACTATAAGAGGTAGGTCAATGGTACTTTAACAAAAGTTGTTCAAATTGATGAGCATTTTATGATGCCATGAAAAAAATCAAAGATCATGGAACATCTGGTGTGGCACTCCAAGAGCCCAGCTCCACTATAACAAATATGGAAAGAAATGGAATGTAAAATTGTCAAATGTGATGAGCATTTTTGGATGAGATCCTATAAGGAAGGATATTCCGAACTTAAACCCCTAATGGAGCGAAAAGGGGGTTCCAAGTTTGTTCATGGGACTACGTGATTCCTTGGCCCAATCTACTCCAATTTGTAACATAGACATTCTTTGACAGAATTGATGGATAAAATATAAGATTCAAACTTCCATAGAATACATCCCCTAATGGAATAAAAATAATTTGGAGGTTACTTTCATTAGAAGTTGATATAATTTTTTTAAATATTAAATGGGTTTGCACTTGACCTCATCTCACCTGATGGCGAGTGACAATGAGGTCTCTGATGTAGCGTGCTTTCCCAGAAGAAGCCTATTCACTCTCGACTTAAAGACACCCAAATTGTAGCTCTCTGGAAATACAAAAGCCGGCAAGTTGTTCCATTCCTTAGCAGTTCGTATAAAATATCAATGAGCCGCCTTAAAAATCTATTAACCTATAAACGAACATTTATAATAAGTAATATTTTTTTTATATCTATTTAAATAATCATCTTTAAGTCAAGAGTCATAAAGTTCACGCAAACGAAGTTGCGGGCGGCCACTAGTTTTTAATATTAGGCGATAGTTGGTTGTAAAGTTGTGATCCTTTTTACGTGATCATTATAATGAATCCATTATAATCTAATCAGATTTTAACTTTAATTTATACTTTCTACTTAGTACTTAGATAAGAATAAGAAACATTTATTTGCTTTACACAAGACACCACATTACAGACAAAAACAATACGAAGCACAGATACATAGATTTACATAGTAGTAAGAGAAGAGGAGAGTTGTGTTAACTTTGGTTATTAATCCGTAACACTTATTCCAATTACAGTGGTCACGTTTCAACAAACAATTTTCAAATGTAATATTTTTAAGCCGCTTCGTATTTTCGTTGTCATTTCCCCGTATGTGTGTTTTTCTGTCACTTGCCAGTCAAATTATTTACAGTAAGGCTGCAGGCGTTCCCAACACGCAACAAAGAAATTAAGAACAAAGGTACCTTTAATTATTACAAGTGTTGTTACAATCTGTTGATTGTTCGCCGAAAATACGGACGAATTAGTGTACGTACAGCCCACATCAAAGTTTACAAAACTGTCAAATTTCTACAATCGACTCTCATTTTACACTATCAAATACAAATTTGGTGTTACTTTGTGCAGTGAAGGCCGCAGGATGATATTAATATAAGAACATTGAATTGTGTCGTTTTAACACTGCTATTGTGTGTCGAGTGAGTTGTCACGTGAACAATTGCTTTGACCTATAGAGTCTTAAAACCTACGGCTTTGTTAAAAATAGTCTCCACAGAATCCTTAGGACATTAAAACGCTAAACACCGGCGTTTTATTGAGTGACTGTGACTTCGACTGACTTCGACTGTTGACTACACTTTATCAATCTACACTTGACATTGGCAAAATTAAATGTGTCATGAACACAATACAGGCCATAATTAAAATATAAAAAAAAACACATTAGGTTGAATATCAATCGAGGATTTTTGACAGTTCGTGGTGACTTGATGAATGGCTGTCTGTACCTACTCACGAACTGGCTTGCACTGTCCCAGCGTAGATGCTGTACCCTTAACCATGTTGCTACTTAAAACATCTGACAAGGTACAAAGGTTTATTATAAAGATAGATAGATACTCTTTTTTTTCAGTGAGGAACGCGCCGCTTACATGAAGTGGGGCGATATAGTCTTGCAACTTCTTATGCGAACCCTCCTGCCAGGGTGCAAGCGGATAGTCTCGGGCTCTTCTCCAGTACTGGTCGGAGGTATACCAACTAAGCCCCAGCGAGGCTCCCTCATCGCCAGAGTGGAGATGAAATATATGAATACGAGCCCAAGTGCAAGGCCCGCTTACACTGTAGGGCCTACAGTGCCTCCCTCAGTCTAGATAGGTGAAGCGACAGGGACAACCGTTGAGGGGAGCGTTGGGTGTTTGAATTTTTTTTTGGCGCTGTAAAATGCTTGGGCCCACATAGGGCCACTCCTGTGGCGGCCGGAGATAAAACGACTAAGTCTCATTGACGTTCCCTCATCACCAAAGTAAGGAGGAGACATAAATACGGGTTGAAGAACCTTACTTCACGTCCCTCAACAGACGAAAAGCTAACTTACACTGTAGGCCATACACTACCTCCCCCAGCCAAGCTGGGGGGAGCGATTGGGACAGCCAGGAGCGTTGACCCTTCACAATTATTTAGCTTGCACTCTTTAACTTAACTTCTACTTCACCGTCACACATCACAAAATTCTCTTTACCAGGTATAACAAGAACAGCTCTCCGCATTATTCAGCCAAGCTGGAGTGGAGACTCGAAAACTTTTCAAGTGACGTTTGCGCAAAAGCTCAGCGTTTTGTTCTGTTTTATAGGGTTCCGTGCCTTAACAGGAAAAAATGGATCCTTATAAGATTACTTTACTGTCAATTTTTGGTGTTTGTTTCAAGAAAAGACATTGATTTTATTATCCTTTTTCAATTTTCGATAGAGATCTCGATGATCGATTGGAAGTCGAAAGAAAATAAATGAACGAAAGTTGCCAATATAGCCCACCGGGTTACCAAGCTGAAGTGGCTGTGTACGGGGCACATAGCAAGAAGAAGAGAGGCCTTTGGAGCTAAAAGATTCTCCAATGGAGACCACGTTCAAGTAGACGAGAGATAGGACGCCCCCCCGCGAGATAGTCAGATGATATTGTCAGAGTTGCGGGTGCCCGTTGGATGCAGACCACCTCCAATCAGCTTGGATCAGATTGGAGGTCGATTGGGTAGGCCTATCTTCAGCAGTGGACGTCTTATGGCTGAGATGATGATGATAATAGCCCCCATTTTTGAATAGTTATAATCACAAAAAATTTAAATGAAAAATCCCGCGTCTCTAAATGAAGAATGTAGCTGCATGGTTATTATAATTTTCTTTTTACGTTTTCAAGTCGATACTTGTTTCCGACACCATACAAATGCAAGTTAAAATTGTTTCCGCCTAAGGGATTATTTTGAAAGCAATCCTGCTTTTTGAATTTTTCGCAAAACTTTTCTTTCCTCTTTTTAGCGCTTTGTGTCTTGACTCACATGGCATATGAATGGGTTTATTTGAAGCGGCGGATTGTTGCGAACTCGTTTGGAATATTAACTAAAAAGCCTAGAAAATAAGATGATTTTTGCCTAAAGTCGAAATGAGATGGTAAAAAACGTTTTGTGAATGTGATTAGAAAAATTAATTAAAGTGTGATCGACTTTATTTTAGCCAAATAGCCAAACATATAGTATTGTCAAATGGTTGATTTTTGCGTTGCATTATGACTACTTGCATTATGATATTTTATAGTCATAATGCAACGTAAAACCCCAAAAATATAATACCTACATATCTTTTGAAAAGTAAATGAAGAAAAAGAAATGACACAAACATTGGAACAACAAAAAATTTATAAACTACTTATTAATCAATCCTAGTTATAGCGATCACAGATAAATAAGTTTCTTGCTTATCTTAAGTCGCTTGATTAATTTTCTTTATAGGTAGGTACAGTAATTGAAAACATTATAATATTATAAGTAATATGTATTACAAACATTAATATTCACATTTTAGGGTACGAGTACTTTTCAGTGTTTTCGACCGTCAACTTTAAATTTTTTGCTTTTTCTTCTTATTTTGGAACAAACTCAATATCGACATCTAGTTATCGAGTATCGAATATCTCATTAAGGTTTTAATCTTGTTGGAATTAAAAAGTTCCTCACAAGTTTGCACCTTGCAACTTTTTTCCCTGGAACTAACACCTTTTACGTTTTTCCTTCTAAATTTAGCCCCTTTTAGTTTCAGTTGAGTCACGTATTTCAGGAGAACTAACACTTACCTTAAATTACTTTCTTTAGCTAAGCTCGGCTTAACTTCGGAGGCGATAACTTTTCAAGAAGAACAGAGGGCAGGCACGAAACGGAGTTACTTACTTACTACGCTGGCTCAGCGACCCGAAGTGGATCTTGGCCTCCGACACGAGAATTCGCCACTCCGCTCTATTCTCAGCCACCTTTTGCCAATCCGGCTTTTGAAGGTGACCAAGATCCTTCTTGACCTACTTCTTATTGATCTTCTCTTCTTGTGGGACTAGGTTCTTGACGAAACGGAGTTAACGGTCGAATATTTCCCTGCCTCTTTCTCACACGCGCTGTTCTCTTTTGTTTGAATGTAACAAATATATTCTCAATCATAACGGGTCGGTTTTGTAATAAGCCACCAGGTAACATTTGAGCTATATTTTTTTAAATGTGATTTGCGGCAGACGAGCAGCCGGATCACATGAAAGTAAGCGATTGCCGCGCTGCCGCCCATAGACACACGGAACACCTGTGGAGTCACAAGTACGCTACCAAATTAACCCCTTTTCCCCCAAACTGAACATCTGGTACCCACACTCACGGCGTCACAGAAGACCGTATCACTCTGGATGACGCAGCCCATTCATGCTGAAGAGTGGCTCTCCCACGGAGCCCCATTACTTCGTTTGAAGCCAACATTCCTGTTTTGGTAGTAAACTCTTAAACGATGTATGTTAAGATGTTTCTTCCTTTGTTATCTGTTACTTGGAATATCTTCGGTTTTAATTAATTCCAATTTCTACTATTTGTTATTGTAGGAAACAGTCTGTTTTGTTGAACCTAAGTTTTGATGGCTGGTAATTAATGGCTTCTCATCTGCAATTCAATTGTCTGTGGGACTAGGTTATTTGGTATAATTAACAGTATTTACTTAAGTGGAATAAACAGGATGAAAATAAAGTAGCAATTCTTAAAAACATACCTAACGAGGAGCATGTACTTCGAAATTAAATTAAAGTATCAGCCTCTATGGGTACTGTCCTACAGCAGGGCAAAGACCTCCATCATAGAAATCGAGTCATCGCTACTATGATGGGATTAGGCTTTATCACCACGCTTGCCTAATGCGATTGGTGATCACAAACCCGAGCCTTGTTCGAAAAGTTCGAAACATACTTTTGCTCGAGCCACATACGGCCCAGTACTCGTAATTGACGTCGCGTAAGGCCCAGACAGACACAAAAGAGAATCATTTACGACGTTAAACCATTGGACCAAAGGGGCTCGTATCAAGAAACTTTTTGCCTCGTACCACAAAACTATGAAATTAACTGTCACATGCGGTTTTTACAGATGCCCTGCGAATATTCAAAAAGCAAGCGTATTTCTTTATAAAAGGTCGGCAGCGCACTTTGTGTCTCCTCTGATGTTGCGGGCGTCCAGGTAATCGCTTACCATCAGGTGATCCGTCTGTTCGTCTACTCCCTATATCATAAAAAAAGGCTTTTGGGTCCTTACCACGTTAAATCTTTGAACCAACGTGGCTTTTTAGCAAAAAAGTAATTAACATTCTCACCATCCCTTTATATTAAAATATGCATTCTAAAACTGGCTTTATTTATGTCACCGCATTCACATTTGTCGTGAAAATGCCTCTCTCTCTGAATGGCCAAAGTTCTAAATACAAAGCCGAGTTGAAAACCCTCCATATATGGGCTTTTTACAAACACGACACTAATTTTGCGCACATGACTCAGAAATAATTAGTGCTGGGTTATAAATGTGCTCGTAATTACGAAATGCCGTAGAAGAAAAGGATTATAAATGTGTTTGTAGATTTTTCTCTTTTGTACACTAAAATAAGTAAAATTTTGCCGTACGTTACTTACTTAAGCGCGCAGTTGTTTGAGATAAATGCTGCGTTATCACGCAATGCGATTAAATAAATAAATAATTATGTAAATGCGTCAGACAATCACACCAATCAACCTGGTCTCAAACTCGGGCAACCTCTGTACTATGAGTACCCTAATTGGTGACGATAATTAACGGTGGGTCACACAAAAACATTTTCTATAAATAGTAGCGCATATTTTTAGTTAGTAAACGAGTAGGTTTGACATTTCCACGACTTCAAGGTGCCGTAAATTTGAGTAATACGTTTTAAATTTCAACTCGATACCTTTACGCGCTTTCGAGATAAAAGGTGACACGTGGACGGGCTCCGTTCCGTTTTTTCCTTTTGATGTTCGAAACCCTAAAAACATTGCACAGTCACACACACACTTACCAGCCACACAATTAAATACACACTGAGTGTTGATTTTTATATCCTTAGCAATAAGATTCAAATCAAGTAGCTCACAGAGCTATGGAAAGGGCTATGCTCGGAGTATCTCTGAAGGACCACATCAGAAATGATGTAATCCGACAGAGAACCAGAGTCCCCGACATAGCCCACCGAATTAGCAAACTGAAGTGGCAGTGGGCTGGTCACATTAGCCGCAGAACTGACAGCCGTTGGAGCCGTAAAGTCCTTGAGTAGAGACCGCGACTCGGCAAGCGTAGTGTTGGACGCCCTGCGACAAGATGGGATGATGACATTCGAAGGCGAGTGGGCTGGATGAGAGTGGCCGAAAATCGGGAGCGGTAGCGTGTATTAGGGGAGACCTATGGACGAGTGTGGGTTGCTGATGATGAAGATTCAAAACCGTTCCATTATTGGTATGGCTGATACACACATGCACATAGAATTTAGTATATTTTCGCAAAAGCGACGTTATTAACTCAGGATCACATGGGTGTTGATTTTTTAGTTTTATTTACTTTGAAGCAGTTTAATTTAACTTTTTAACGAACTAATTAGGATTCTGTTTTGAGCTCGCATTTTGCGGCTAAAAGAGCGACGGTAAAAATATAGTGCAGTTTGGTCTTGAGGTTTAAATACCGCGGCGTGATCTAGGGGTTCTGGGTTCGATTCCCGGGTCGAGCAAAAAATAATGTTTCAAGTCGTCAAGTGAGTGAGGGTGCTGGAGGCCCAATTGAGGGCAAAGGGGGTTAAAGATTGGCAACTTGTAACTCTACTAGTGTCGCCGGTATCTATGGGCGGCGGCAAGCGCTTACCATTAGGTGATTCGTCGGCTCATCTGCCACTTATCACAGACTCGTCGTCGTCAGTTCCCAGATTAATTCAGTGCAAATCTTCTCCTTCCCTTGAAAAGCCAAACGTATGACCTTATTAAATATGAACAACAGTCCTTGAAATTACAAAGAGGATTAAATAGAGACGCGAAGGATGTAAGTACCGCAGAATAAAGGAGTATGGCAAACGAGACGGTAGGGTTGACTCGTTGGTTTTAAAGTTAAGTAAATAGTTAACTATGCGAGCATACGCCGAGGCGTTTCTCTGCGTGATCGAATCCGAAACGAGGTGATTCGGCAGAGAACCAAAGTTATTGACATAGCTCACCGGATTAGCAAGCTGAAGTGGCAGTGGGCTGGCCATATCTGCCGCAGAACTGACAACCGTTGGGGTAAACGAGTTCTGCAGTGGAGACCGCGTCTTGGTAAACGTAGTGTAGGACGACCTCAGGCCAGATGGAGTGACGATCTGCGCAAGAGGGCTGGCTGGAGCTGGATGCGAAGAACCGAAGATCGATCAAAGTGGCGAGCATTTGGAGAGGCCTATGTCCAGCAGTGGACTGCAACAGGCTGATGATGATGATGAAAATAGTTAACAGGTCCCTCCACAAGCCCATGGTCCTTCCTACCGTCTCGGCATACGGACCGAATCTTGGAAGACGGCCACCAGGTACTTGCTAAGGGTTCTTTCCCCGGTGCGTTTCTTCACTCCGTACAAAGTCTGTGACTGTGTCCCATCTTAATGTCACTTCTCCCCAAATGGGGCGTGAAACACCACAGCACAAGCGACTCGCGCTCGGGCAGTTCCACATCAATCAAACTCCTTCCGAGTGTTATGGGAATAGGTAAGACTGCCTCGGTAGCATAGGGTAGTGGGTCGCACTTTAAAGCTGCGCTTGGGGTCCCGGGTTCGATCCTTGGGTCGGGCCAAAGGGTTGTACCTGAGTTTTTCTGTTCAGAAATTCTCACCGTCATCGCGTCACCCCGAAGTCTGAAAGTTGGTGGTTGGTAGTCTTGTGTGGAAAACCACGGCAAGTGAGCATGTGGTATTCTCCCTAAAAGTCCCTAAAAATTTATAAAGAAGTTAATAGTTCACGTCAATGTTTATATTATGTAAATCGAAAATACAAGACACTTGTGCGATGCAATCGACTCCCAGCGCCATCTATTGGTACTGGCCGACTTTAGGTACCAAAACAAAGTAGAGGCGGGCCACTATCTTCTTCTACTATACTATTTATAAAAAGTAAAATTCTGTAGACAACCAATCTTCTTCTTTAAAATTTATAAAGAGTGAAAGTATGTAAACAAGCCTTATAGCTAAACCGGAAATACAAAACGCTTGCGCGATGTAATCGACTCCCAGCGCCAACTACTGGTAGAGTGGTAAACTAATATCCTCTAATAAACAAAGTGAGGGCGGGCCACTATCAAAAATAAAGACATGAACCATTCTTAACGAAAAGTCAGCCGTATTAATTTCTTCATCAATTTTTGCCAGGCACTGACAGCCCTAAGAAAGGCGTATGCTTAGACCTCGGGCGAAGGTATTTGTGCCTGCCATTTTGTTCGTGCCCATATAAGAAATGTCGTTAAGAATACTCACACTCTATGTAGGAAGGATGTATAAACAAGTATATTATGTATTGCGTTTGATGACAATGCCGATTTTGTTTGTGAGTGGATAATAAAAAAAGATGCGATTATTTGATTTACCTAATTTCGAGTTTGCACTTTTTTCGAAGGCCGATCTTATTTTGTTTTTTTTTTCTTTATCAACTACTGTTGATGTTTGTTAATGGAATTTATGTATGTTGATGTATGTAATGTAATTAAATCGTGGAAGTGCCACGCTTCGGCATGGCATTATTATGACAGTAGAATGAGTTTACAGAACCTATTGGCTAAAGGTGATGAGAGATACATGATCATAAGGCATTAGAGTAAGACAGAGCGAATATTATTTTATTTATTTTAAAACTTTATCGCTTAAAACTTCGTCCAATAGGCGAACTTAATGCCAAGAGGCATTCTCTACCAGTCCACCTTTGGGTCAAGTAGAAAGGACAAAGGTGCAGCGAAAGGAGGACTTTCAGTTTAATGCAATCCACAGATTATAAAAATGGTAATATTGTAGTCTGTCTTTCTTGCTCTCCAGATTTTTACACCGGCAGCCCTACAAACCTAGACACTGGCAACACCAGTAGAGTCACAAGTGCGCTGCCAACAGCGCTGATACGGTTGTTAGTTACGGAGGGCCTCCGGTACCCTCACTCACTCGACGAAACACAGCGCAAGCGCTGCTTCACGCCGGTCTTCTGTGAGGCCGTGATATCACTTCGGTCAACCCGGCCCATTCATGCCGAAGAGTGTCTCTCCCACGGATAATACCACCTCGTGTCAAACTTGAACATTTCTTGTACTACGCTACGCACAGCTGCGACTAAGCTTTTGGGATCTTATTTTAGATTTCCAGCTCAAAATGATTTTCTTTTAAGAATTCTCAACGCGTTCTCAACTATTAAATATACAAAACACTTTAGCAAATAAGTATTTTAGCCTTAGAAGGCACCTGTTAATTTTCATACAAAACCGCGTTCATTCTAAGCCGTCCCTTAAACGAGTGCCAAAAAATAGACCAGCTCTGCTGATGAGAGGAATTTTGTGGCTCAAATACGGTTGTTAATTATTCATAATTACAAGTCCCCGCTCGCTACAGCTTCATTAATATCCCCGGAGCCTTCACAGTGCGAAAAAATGCAGTGATATTTTTTTAGGGCTATGCTCGGAGTATCTCTGAAGGACCGCATCAGAAATGATGTAATCCGACAGAGAACCAGAGTCACCGAATTAGCAAAGTGAAGTGGCAGTGGGCTGGTCACATTAGCCGCAGAACTGACAACCGTTGGAGCCGTAAAGTCCTTGAGTGGAGACCGCGACTCGGTAAGCGTAGTGTTGGACGCCCTGCGACAAGATGGGATGATGACATTTGAAGGCTGGCTAGAGTGGGCTGGATGAGAGTGGCCGAAAATCGGGAGCAGAAGCGTGCGTTAGGAGAGACCTATGTCCAGCAGTGGACGAGTGTGGGTAGCTGATTATGATGTTGATGATTTTTTTAACAAGAGATGACATACTGATGATAAGAGTACTGTTTTTTTTTTGTTTCGAGGTGACTAGTTGATGGAAATAATCGCTGCTACCTAATATGATCATCCGCGTTTGGCTTGGAATTGGGGATGAAAGATATCAAAAATTCAATTGGAATGGGTCAGTTCGCCCGTACAACCGACGTTTTTTGCCTCAATTGTAGAACTATTGAAGTATGGTATGGTAAGTGAATGTATATACCTACAATAAACTACATCCAACCGCATTAAGATTTTCATATAAAAACATAAAAAACAATAATTTTTGGGGATCCCCCATACTTACTTAAAACTGAAGCTCATTTTTTTTTTCATCAAAGTCTTCCAAAATAATATTGAGGGAAGAATAGAAAATCATTTTTTCAAAGCTAAATATTTCACTCGAGAAACACAAACAGAGTTTTATATTTGTGTTTCGTCTGTTGACTGCTCCATCGGTAGGCTACAGGAGCTCACCGTATGTGCAGCAGTCCGTCTGTCTGTTGTGTAACTCTAGCTTACAGGTACAGTCAGCCACACGTCAGGTTACCATAATCTGTCAAATTTCCTCAACACATTCAACCTAATGTGTATGACAGTAAGATGAGAGTCGATTGAAGAAATTTGGCAGTTTTGTATACATTGATGTGTGACTATACGTACATACTTCACTGGCATTCCTTGCATTACAACGTCGCTTTGTACGCATTTACGTACGTATTTCTACGCGTCCATATTTAATACAGTGCCGTCTCCGTACTCCGTACTAATTACAACTTTGTGATTTCACGGACTGTCGTTAAGATTTGACAAGTTTGCACAAGACTTTTGTATTATAAAAGTTATTTATTCAAGAAGTCTTTGAACTGACTGTTTTTGATTCTCTGATTTGTTTGTTAACTTGATAAGTAACATTATTTTATTTCTTATCGCGTACGCTTTCCCCTTAAATCGTCCTATAAGGACATCGTATTTCTAAGACGTAACTTTTTCATAAGTATCTTTTACAATGACTTGAATTATTATGGATTGTATGGACAATTGAGTTATGGAATAAAAAGTCAATCTTATTTTTTTATTTTTCTCAGTTCGACCGGCAACACAAACAAAATCAAAAATAGGTGCTTTGAATAGAATTTTCTTCCTCTTAAAAATAACAGTGTGGTTACTTTCAGTAACGCCCCATTGATCTAGTAGTGAGCACCGGGCCGTGATCTCAGGATCTCAGGTTCAATTCCCGGGTCAAGCAAAAAATATGATCCGAATTTTTCGAGCTTTTTGTTAATTTATGTAAATTAATGAAACCACCAACACGAGGCTTATATTTAATTTATTACTCTACCGGTCAACAGTTTTATTCTCACATGTAATTAAAAGGCATTAAGTCTATAAATAATCAAAAATAAATACGTTGAGTCATAATTGCCTTTTACTCTTTGAGTAAATAAACTGAATTCGTTATTACGGATTGTCGCTTCAATATTTAACACAATAATCGAGGACACCTCGACGCAGCCTAGAACCGGCAAGTATTAAATGGATTTAAATTAATTTTCTCTGGATTTTGTGCCTCAAATTAGGCCTACCAATAGATGGCGCTAGGAGTCGATAACACCGCGCAAGTGTTTCGCCTTTTCGAATCACCAGGGCATTTAAGTTGACGTGTGAGATAAAAAAGTCAATCTTATTTTTTTATTTTTCTCAGTTCGACCGGCAACACAAACAAAATCAAAAATAGGTGCTTTGAATAGAATTTTCTTCCTCTTAAAAATAACAGTGTGGTTACTTTCAGTAACGCCCCGTTGATCTAGTAGTGAGCACCGGGCCGTGATCTCAGGGTCTCAGGTTCAATTCCCGGGTCAAGCAAAAAATATGATCCGAATTTTTCGAGCTTTTTGTTAATTTATGTAAATTAATAAAACCACCAACACGAGGCTTATATTTAATTTATTACTCTACCGGTCAACAGTTTTATTCTCACATGTAATTAAAAGGCATTAAGTCCATAAATAATCAAAAATAAATACGCTGAGTCATAATTGCCTTTTACTCTTTGAGTAAATAAACTGAATTCGTTATTACGGATTGTCGCTTCAATATTTAACACAATAATCGAGGACACCTCGACGCAGCCTAGAACCGTCAAGTATTAAATGGATTTAAATTAATTTTCTCTGGATTTTGTGCCTCAAATTAGGCCTACCAATAGATGGCGCTAGGAGTCGATAACACCGCGCAAGTGTTTCGCCTTTTCGAATCACCAGGGCATTTAAGTTGACGTGTGAGATAAAAAAGTCAAACTACGCTTGCCTTATGCGGATTGGTGATGACAAACCCTAGCTATGTTAGAAAAATTTGAAACATACTTTTTGATTTCATGGTTAACTTCTTACAATAAATAGTTTTTTTGGTGTAGCCAAATGTAGATGTAGATGTTATCTTTATATAAATAGGATAGAGATATGACATACAATATTAATTTAACAACTTAAAACTTTCATCATAGTTGCGAAAATGGTTTCGCCAAAGGAATCAAAGTGAAAAATCTCTCTACTACATTATATAACATAATAAATGACCCCTTGTGTTGTATGATTAATTGTTGGCTATCAGTTACTTGTCCTGAGATTTCTGTAAGCCAACCGTGAATCCATCTTCATGCCAAGCCTATGAGGCTCGAAAAAATTAAAATAATTGGGTTAGGGTGTTGTTGTAATTTACTTGGTAGCTGATAACAATTTGGAGGAGAAAATATTTTTTATTTTAATATTTTTTTTGCCAACTGCTTTGGTGGTGCAGTGGAGAAATAAAAAAAAAATCACATAACACATATTTCTCATACAATGTGACTTTACTCCGTACTAAGTAGCTTGAGCACTTGTATTACAGATATCAGACAACAGAGATCACTAATATGATACATAAATTACATATATATAACCCCCAGATACTGAACAAACACAAGTGTTCATCACACGAATGTTTTGTCCAGGGCTGCAGGGTGGGGATCGAACCCACGACCTTTGGCGTATGAGGCAGGGTTCACTACCAAATGTGCCATCAGGCCAGTATCCACTAGTGGATAGTGGGTCGCATTTTTAAGCGACGGCTGGGCTTGGGGTCCGATCCCCGGGTTGGGACAATATTTTGTATTACATTTGTCTTTCTGTTTAGAAACTCTCAGTATCAGCCCGAAGTCTGGAAGTTGGTGGTCTTATACCGCCGTGCGTCTAAAAGCACGTTTAGATGTTGGCCCTGCGCCCGATCTCTCTTCGATCGTGTCACAACTAGTGTCCGATCGAATTAAGAGGATAATATTAAGGAAATAGAAAGTGCACCTGTGTTTGCTCAAGCACTCGTGCACTATAATATATCGTGCGTACGTGGCTGATCGTAAAGATTGGCCGCTAAGAATATTGGTTAGAGGATTAATCTATTGGTAAGTACAGAGTGAAACTAGTATTCCGTAACGAAGTAGGTAACTGTTTGGCCTAGTACCCCGCCTTAACTTCGTATTAAATTTTCACTGGCAAAGCCGCACGTCAGAATGTAACATCATTAATACTCTTTACATAAGCAAAAACACGCTGCCAACAAATTCAAGCCTACCCAACCTTCCACGTGGAAATCTAATCAAAATTTTCGGTCGCAGCAAAGACTAACTTCCAAAGCGGTCCCACGAAAAACTCCAATTGTACAACCGCAAATTATTCTTTTCAAAGTACTTTTAGCGGCCCAAAAATTAAGTCGTTCCTATCAAAGGGGACACAAAAAGTCCCAATTCGGCAGTGTCAATAGAATATTCTTTCAAAGCCGACTAAAGCATCATATCGATTCTCGCGATGAATGGGGAATCGAATAATGGCGATACTCGAATGCGATTGCTCTTTTCATTGTGATGATGCAATTTCTTTAGGGCGTATTTTCTACCCGCCATGCGTTCCTAATGACTACAGATTCCGTCTCTTAATTGAGCTAAATTAAACTGTAGTTAGTGACAACTGGGTGCAATTATTGTCGTCGTGTCTGAGAATTCCGGATTCCTATTTTACTTAGACGATGTAAAAAAAAAAAAAAAAGAATTTGCAAGTTAAAGATACGAAGACATGAAAGGTCACAAGTAACGCATACCAAATACGGACATGTGACTTAAAAATTTTGGTTTTATTTTAGAATTCAGGACCCTGAGATCACGGACCGGAACTTAAACCACTAGGTATTTGACAAACGGGGCGTCCATTTTGTATTTGTAGCCGAAAAAATTTTCGACGTATTTTCCAAAGTCTTAGAAAAAATGTTGTTTAGAATGATCGGTAGAAGACGTGGTTAAAGAGCTGTAAATATTCACACATACACTATATTTGCCATTCAAAACTGAAGCATTTTTCAATGTTAATACCTAAAATGATTAATAGTTTGCATTGTACCAATATCAGCACCAAAACTGTTTGCCATACAAAACAAACGGCGTGTCCAAATATCATTTCATGAAACCCTGGTAGTTTTAATTCCAATACGCAATAATGCACCACTGATTACACAGTAGCCTCAATAAAGCCAATATAAATACACTATAATGCTTTAGGTGTCATTTTGGAATTAATAATGCAGATGGGATGCTTTTGTTCGATAGTTTAAAACTGAATCGTTTCAAATATTTGTAGTAGTATTTTATTGTTTTAGGAAGCTAAGCGACTTTTAGTTTTATTTTATACGTTTTTAAATAGAAGCACAGTATATTGGTAGGTATATTATGATTAAAAGCCAAGTAAACTACCAGCCTATATTATAGTCCCTCTGTAAATCAAAGGTTTCCATCATAGAAATGAAATCATCGCTACTATGAGGGGATTAGTTTTAAATAACACACTTGCTTAACAAAAAAAAACTCAGAGATATAGTCTCGTCTCATCTTTTGTCAAAAATCCAGAGGTGTACGCTCGAATTCAAATCACGTCACCCCGTACGGAAAGCGAAGTCTTATCGACTACTCTTATCTTATCGGCTACCATCGCTCGTTTAAAGACATTTAACCACATAAATCTTAGTGAAATAAGAAATTTCAGTATTTGGGAATTCCAATTCGTTGGTATTAACAGCTCTATGTTATGTCCCATTGAGTGTGGCATCTAAATGATCTACCTTTTTCGAACCCTGGTTGTCAAATTTCTCCTTAGATAAAATGCGAAATCCAAGCAAGTGGTAGTAAAAACTAGTTAACACGTCATAAAGTTAGAGCGGGATATGACGATACTTTCCCATTCAGACCACGTCGGACAATACAGGCGACACCTCTCTGTCCCATTCAGGCTATGTCAGACAATTTTGTCTGACACACAGACTTAAATGTTAAACATAATATGTTTAAACGTCTAATTCTCCTCGTCGATCAATTGAACTAGAGGTACCTA
The DNA here is from genome assembly GCA_014851415.1 of Cnaphalocrocis medinalis. Taxonomy (NCBI): domain Eukaryota; kingdom Metazoa; phylum Arthropoda; class Insecta; order Lepidoptera; family Crambidae; genus Cnaphalocrocis; species Cnaphalocrocis medinalis. The sequence goes on from CM026300.1 coordinate 1,455,282, forward strand.
CTCTTTTATTGAACCCGTGCGGTCCTCTAGTCTAATGAAACTACATCAGCACTTAAAAATATGGAAGTTATCCTATGGAACTCATTGGTTACCTAAAATAAGATGTATTCACGTTTGTTAAATAAATGATATAGTTGTTTCCTAATGTTTTTGTATTTAAAAGATCAAAATTAATGAAAATAGCTAAAACTACTACCTACTGGTTTTTATTCCATACAATTACAGGAACCAAGGATGTCCTGTAATTATTTTAATCAGCGTATTCAAGGACGCTCCTTCTTCTATAATTACCTCTTAAACAACCCTTGTCACATCCTTGAAGGCGACAATTATCAGTCAAAGACTGTAATTTTAGGTAGCATTTTATTCTAAGTGTTAACTTAATAAAAATAAATATTGTCGTCTTTTTATGGTTAGTACAACCATGGATCATGGCATGGCAGCCCATGGATACTCATAACTCCAATGGAGTCAGCGTTTCCAACTATGGGGAGTGAATTGTCCCTCATGAAAAAGGAAGATCTTCCGCCAAACCGTATTGGCTCGAGGACCATTGGCCCATCTTGGTTTGTTGTATTTATTCCATGTAGACATGCGAACTTTGCTTTCGCGGTGTAGAATTAGTATGAGAATTTGATTCTTTTATGGCACAGTCAAATTAGCGCCATCTGCTGTTGGTTGGATGTGGCGAACTTCTTTCTTCGGGCGAACCATCACCTGGATTAGGGATAGGTTGTGTGGCGACACCTTGGTAGACCGGATAAACTTCCCAAATCTGGCCGATCACCCAATCTAGCCAGATGTTTGAAACATTTTTTGTGTGGTGGCTGACGAGCAAACGGATCACCTGATGGTAAACGAGTGCCGCCGCCTATAGCCGGAAACACTAGTAGAGACACAAGTGCGCTGCCAACCTTTCCCCTAAATTGCGCTTCTGGTGCTCACTCGGAACCCTAAAAATTCCTTTTCTCGTTATTATTTAATACAAGCTTGAATTAATGGTAGGTAGGCAATTGCCCCATTTGAAGCATTTGTCACTGTCTAAGAATATTGATTTCATGTTAGACGTTTATGGTAATTTAACGGTGGATGAAGGTAATGATGAATATTTGAAAGACAGGTCAAAGTATGACTGTCAGGTACAATTGTTGTTTGATGATAAAATATTACGTTCAAAATTCTGAGTGTACTTCTTTTATAGAGGATGTATCTGTGAACATTTACATCATCAAAAATTTATTCTATGACTTTTGGATATTCCCATCACAAATTTTCATCTTTTTATACTAAGTTGGTGTCGTGACTCATTCGTGTTCATTTTATATGGTCGAATAATAATCGACGAATTTCCAAAAGTCGTAGAACAAATGTTGTTCAGAATCGTCAGTAGAAGACGTGGTTAAAGGGATGTAAATGTTCACAGATCTACCCTGTATGATTGGTGCAGACGAGCAAACCTTAATGCAATAAAGTATTCTAGTGACAATGAAAGTTTAAAACAATATACGTTCATATTCCCCCAGTTAAACAAAGCACTTTATATGCTAATATCACTTACATCGACACACAATGCTATCTAGACCCCTCAAGCATCTGAGATGACCTCAAACGTCCTATTGAACTCGACCGACCTACATACCGGCTGCACGGGGAGTTGAGGAACATTTTTAATCTGAGTTTTTGCTTGAAAGTTGCAAAGTCGGGTGGCACATTCTCTGCAATTTGAAGCAGTCTTGAGGGTACGGGTATTACGGGTGTTTGGCTGGTAATCTTGGTATTACTAGCGCAGCTATTAATTTTTTTTCTAACTTTTTAAAACCCGTTGGGCCAGAATTACCACAGAGTGGGCACCCAAAAAAACGGCGGCCACGAGGTAGACTGAGGAGGTGATGGCGGGATGAGCTCGACTCCTATAGCTCCAACTGGATCATCGTTGCCCAAAATCGTGAAATGAGCTCTCTCTATATTTTAGGAGGCTAGGGAGGCCTTTGCCTGGCAGGAGGACACGACGGGCTCCTAATAATTAATAATAAAAAAACTACAACAACTCATAAATTAACCTGACTCCGTACTAAGTAGCATAAGCACATAAGTCACAGATAACAGACAACAGAGATATTACACCCAGACACTGAACAAACATAATATTTATCAACATGATGGCGCTAGTGGGCCGAATGAGCACCGTTAAGCACGAAATAATACTAGCGACAGCAAAAATTACATTTTGGCTTAAATTCGAAACTTTGCAGAAATGGTTTCTGCAGTCGTAGCTGTAAGGGAGGCATTACTAAAATGCATATGTTGCTATTCAGATTCAGTTTGTAAGTCTTGATTAATATACTGATGTATGTTCATAAAGAGGGCAAAGTCATGGATTAAGACTTACGCAATGTTATTGACTCCCAACGCCATCTATTGGTATTTGTCTAAGCTAAGTCCCGAAAACAAGTGAAGGAGAGCCACAAGTAAAAATAAATGGCTTTATTGCACCGGCTATTGGGTGCTTACCTACTCTAACCGATACAATTTTCAATAGGACCTAAAATTCTATCAATCATCTTTTGCAGTCTATAAGCATCATCATTCATCATCATCATGGTTCAGTCTCCACACAGATCGGTCCTGTGCCACCCGCATCCAAGGGACTTCCGCGACCTTCACTAGATCGTCGGTCCACCTAGTGGGAGGCCTACCATGGCTGCGACCTCCTGCACGCGGCCTCCACTCAACACAATAATTGTAGATAACATAATATTTGTCATTCATGAATGTGCTGTATGGACTTAATCTGAATATATACTTTTTCCTTCTATTAAAGGAAATTCTCTTTTCCTACATTACCTTTGACGCTAACTTTTCATAATTTAAATGAGCAAGCATAAGACATTTGTTCTGCCTCGCGTACCAAACTGGAGTACCTACCGAAGTACGAACAGGGTAAGTGAATTAACTCCTACAAGGTGCGGTGTACTAACTACGACCAACACGGTCAGGCTGAGGGTTGGCAACTTGGCAATCAAAATATTGGTTTTGCAAGTTTGTTTCGAAGGATACGTGGAGTCAGTAGACTACTGAACTATACTCTGTCAATAAAGTTGTTAAATTTATTCTTGGGGAAATTCTTGAGTCCATAGTAACTATAATGGAATTCCATAGTAGTACAACCAATGCGGCTAAAATACTTTATGTAAGCGCCAATGGCGCCATCAATTACATTCATCACTTTCTTGATGTATTAAAAGTTAGATTTAAGTCTTTAGTACGTACAGCCGAGTACAACGCATCAAAGTATACAAAACTGCCTAATTTTTTCAATCGACTCTTGCTTTTTTCTTGTAGTCTTTTTTTTTTCTTTACCGGAAGATATTGTGATAAAAACAAAGTAGCACTGTCTTATTGAATTGGTTGGTGAAACAGTGCATTAAGAAAAAAAGAACATGTATATTTATTAATTTGAATACCACATTTAGTGACTTTGGAAGTAAGTATAGACTACGTTATCAACTTCTTACTGGAACTTGGTTACCCTTCAGCTATTATATTATTTACTTAATGTTTGTTTACTTTACTACTACTGTCTCCATTGAAATCGCGCCTATCTTTGACAACCCTATTGACATGTAGGGCTGAATATTAACTTTAGGTTCATCAAACGTGGATACTTTGTAAATGAACACGGAGTTAAAAACACGCTCTTGATAGTACCTACATGTTATACTCTCATTGATGCGTGGGAGACTACAAAAGTAGCTTTAAATAAATAAATTAAGTGAAAAATCGAGTCGCGGTCTCCACTCAAGGACTTTGTGGCTCCAACGGTTGTCAGTTCTGCGGCTAATGTGACCAGCCCACTGCCACTTCAGTTTGCTAATTGCGACTCGGTAAACGTAGTGTTGGACGCCCTGCTACAAGATGGGATGACGACATTCGAACGCTGGCTGGAGTGAGCTGGATGAGAGTGGCCGAAAATCGGGAGCGGTGGCGTGCATTGGGGGAGACCTATGTCCAGCAGTGGACGAGCGTGGGTTGCTAATGATGATATCAGGATACAACACCCCGTTGGTCTCGTCTAGTGATTTAAGTACCGGTCCGTGATCTTGGGCTCCGGGTCAAGCGAAAAATATGTTTCGAATTCATCGAACATAGCTCGAGTTTGTGATCACCAACACCAATCCACATTAGGCAAGCGTCATGATATGTCTTCTATGAGGCCGTGATATCACCGGCCCATTAATGCCGAAACGTAGCTCTCTACGGTTTGAGTAGTAGGTATTTCCTCACCAACAACGTGCTGTGAATTAAAATTAAATTAGAAAAGAAAATTGCAAGGAGTATGTACGTATAATGGTTGTAATATGATTGCTATAGCATTATCTAGGCACACATTCAAAAAATAATTTATACATTTTGAAGTCTTGTCATGTACAGGATATTGAGTGATGAAATTGAATGTCAGGGAGGTCGATATAATACAAGGTGTATCTGTGAACATAACCACGTGTTCTATCATCAATGTTGAATTACATTTAGTTTACAACTTTCCGAAATTCATTGAAAAATTTTTCGACTCCCCTTACAAAATGATTATTTTTTTTTATGTGATAGGTAAGCAGGCGAGCAGGTCGGATCACCTGATTGGAAGTAAGTTGCCGCCGCCCATGGACACTTGCCAACACAGTGGAGTTACCAAGTGCGCTGCCAACCTTTTTAGCCCCTCCCTCCCCCCGAGTGGGCCTCCAGGTACCCTCACTTACACTCGGCGAAACACAGCACAGGGGCTCTTCACGCCGATGTTCTGTGAGGCAGTGGTATCACTCCGGTCGAGCCGGCCCATTCAGTGCCGAAAGCGTGGCTTTCCCACAGTTATATGTCCCTATGTCACGTTGACAACTTGTATGGAAATTGTATTGTGTTTATTACTGTATCAGCCCAGCGCTGCTTCCCGTCGTGTTTGCTGAGCTTGTAGCTTTTGGTGGTTTCATTTAATTAACGTCGTGCGTGTTAGATAGCAGACAAAATAAAAAATCTAATGATTTTCTATTGTGTCTGGGGCCTGGGCCTTACGACGTTAAGTTGGCATTACTAAATTCAACCCTGTATCTTATTAGGGAATAATAAAATAAAATCACACACGAATTGCGGTGATAAAGCCTGATCCCACCATAGTAATGTATCTGACGCAGTCATCTGGTTTAATCAGCTATTTGATTGGATGACTAGCGCGTTCATTGAATGGCGACGTTTAATTGAATGACTAAAGGACAACTCGTCAAGTTGTTGATTATAACGTTCAACTTCTTGACTGAACGTCATTTAGCATAGTCGTTGAATGGGATATAGCTGACTTTGTAATGTTTGATAAGTTCGAAACTTAAAAGATAACTAGCTTTAGATAAAATAAAATATGAAAAGACATAATAACACACATTAATAAGATTTTTTTCGCAAATAAAATATCAAAACAGTGTTATTTTATTCGATCTGTACCAGCTGTTTGACGCCATCTTTGTTTTGATGAGCACCAACGCCGCAGTGGAAAAAAAAAACTAAATTACAATCATTTGACTGATTTCACGTCCGCTATGTTCAAAGAGCTATGTTTCAATCCGCTAATTTGTTGGACGTTGAGTGAGGTTTGTTCATTCAGCAAGGAGGGGGAGGAGACGACGCCAATATGTGCGTCTCCTACCTCTTCGTGGAGGGAGTCCGCTGGCGGGTGGTACGGGGGTACCACCGCCGGCATTGCACGGACGCCCTCCGCAGCCTGGTGGGGACGGCTCGACTCTCTCGGCTGTCCCCTCCCACCCCCCCGACCCGGGGGGAGTTCCGCCGTGCCCGCCGTGTAGGCGGGCCCCGTCCGGAAGATGTTGTGGTGCTAGGCTCCGTGCTTGGACCCAGGACATCTTCCAAATATGGACGATGAGGGAGAGTCCCAGGGGTTTTAGTCGGTAAACCCCCGCCTTCAGCGGGGGGGAGTCCGACATAACCCGTCCACCCCCTGGTGGACGGGTATGCGTAACGCATTTCCCCTGGGTAAACAAAAAAAAAAAAAAGAAAAGGTTTGTTCATTCAACGTTTCTCGTCTAGTCATTCAATTAAACGGCGCTAGTCATCCAATCAAATAGCTGTTTCAACCAGATGACTGCAACATATCGATTACTTGATTGCTGTAATGGCGGAATTTGCCCTGCAGTGGGACATGACAGTATAATGGCTGATACTTTACTTTTTTATACCAAAATCGCCAAGAATCTATTACCTACAATCCTGGCTATAAAAACTAAACTTCCCAGACGCACCCAATAAAGTGAGCCCGCCAAGTTAAGTGATAAAAACATGCAATGCAAAATTCATACCTCGCAAAATTCACGCGGGCCAAAGCGCCCTCTAGCGAGTAACAGTCACGTAGTTAGCTCACAACTTCCTGCTGGCGACTTTACGAGCTATAAACACATAAATCCCAGAGGATTGTTCCGTGGGTAAGTAACGGAGCTGTGAAAAAGTGACTTTTGCAACTCTGGCTACTGTTCCAATAGAAGTAAAAGTTACGTGGTTGTGAAATTTAAAAAGAGAACTTGAAAAAAGATGTCATTGATATTTTTCAAAACCTACGTCCCGTTACACATATACACTCGCAACCAGGTCCCACCAGAACACCAGCTTGTTGCTGAGTATTCTACTAATATAACACAGCCCTTAGACGGTGGACCCCTCCCATTTCCAACAGGCAAATAATATACAGATCTCGCAATAGAAATTAATACAAAATGGCGCGCTGAAACTGGCCCTATAGTAATTTCTTCCACAGGAGTCATTCCAAGTTGTTTAACCAGAAGCTTGGACTTCCTCAATATCCCCTATCACATAATCCATACCATTCAGAAAGCTATAATCTATAATATAAAAATGAATCGCAAAATGTGTTGGTAAGCGCATAACTCAACAACGCCTGGACCAATTTGGCCAAATCTTTTTTTAAAATGTTCGTTGAAGTTCAAGGATGGTTTTTACGGCGAGAAAAATTAGAATTACTTTTCCACGCGGACGAAGTCGCGGGCGGCCGCTAGTTTTAAATACATGTCACTTCGCGCTTGACTGATGTCCGCGTACCAGGATATTACCCACTCCTTGTAGCAGGAGGAAGAAAGATAAAACATTGAAAAAAAAATCACACAACATCCCTTATAATGATCTGATTCCGTACTGAGTAGCTTAAGCACTTGTGTTACTGATATCAGACCACAGATGATCACACATTAATACTTATACATTACTAGCGACCGCCCGCGACTTCGTCCGCGTGGAAAAGTAACTTTTTACCCCCCTTTAAACCCCTTACAACCCCCTTTTTAGGGTTCCGTAGCCAAAATGGCAAAAACGGAACCCTTATAGTTTCGTCATGTCCGTCTGTCCGTCTGTCCGTCTGTCCGTCTGTCACAGCCGATTTACTCGGAAACTATAAGTACTACAGTGATGAAATTTGATGGGAATATGTGTTGTATGAACCGCTACAAAAATATGACACTAAATAGTAAAAAAAAGAATTGGGGGTGGGGCCCCCCATACATGTAACTGAGGGATGAAATTTTTTTTTTTCGATGTACATACCGTGTGGGGTATCAATGGAAAGGTCTTTTAAAATGATATAAAGTTTTCTAAAAAACATTTTTCTTAAAGTGAACGGTTTTTTGAGATATCAGCTCTCAAAGTCGTAAAAAGTATGTCCCCCCCCCTCTATTTTTATAACTACGGGGTATAAAATTCTAAAAAAAATAGAGGTGATGCATGCTAATTAACTCTTTCAACGATTTTTGGTTTGATCAAAGTATCTTTTATAGTTTTTGAGATAGGTTGATTTAACTGTAATTTTGGTTAAGTTTATTATATTTGCTGCTACGGAACCCTTTGTGCGCGAGCCCGACTCGCACTTGGCCGGTTTTGCAATAAAAAGTAGCCTATGTTCTTTCTCAGGGTCTAGATTATCTGTATACCAAATTTCATTTAAATCCGTTGAGTAGTTTTGGCGTGAAAGAGTAACAGACAGACAGACAGACAGAGTTACTTTCGCATTTACAATATTAGTATAGAAGTAATCACCTAGACACTGAACAAACACAAACGTCCATCACACGAATGTCTGTCCAGGGTGGGCATCGAACCCACGACCTTTGGCGCATGAGGCAGGGTCACTACCAAATGCGCCATCCTGCCAGTCAATTTTGCGTGGTACAAAGGTCAAAAGAACTTTTCTGCTATTTATTCTATTGCGGCTGAGATTTATAAGTGTATTGGTCGTAAAGACTGCTTTACGACCTATCTCACTGGGCGCTTGTTACCCATTCAATATTATACCCCATTATGATTTATAGGAGCTATAGTAGCTTAGTAGATAAGAGCCCTATTAAACGGGAGGACGAAGGTTTGAATCCGATCAACCTAGCAATCCATACTATCCATACTAATATTATAAACGCGAAAGTAACTCTGTCTGTCTGTCTGTTACTCTTTCACGCCAAAACTACTCAACGGATTTTTAAAATAAAATTTGGTATACAGATAATCTAGACCCTGAGAAAGAACATAGGCTACTTTTTATTGCAAAAAGGGGGTTGTAAGGGGTGGTAAAAAGTTACTTTTCCACGCGGACGAAGTCGCGGGCGGCCGCTAGTATTTTATAAATGTAGCCTAAGTATATGCGTACTGTCACCATTAAAATACTTCCCTAAAATGGGGGGTTAGAAAGGGGCGAGAAGTAGCCTACGTTAGTTTCCATCCCTTCACCTATCTCCACTTAAAAATTAAGTCAATTTGTCGCTCCTTTTTACCGTGAAGAAAGACAAACATACAGACAGACAGACAGACACACTTTCCCATTTATAATATTAGTATGGATGTTTGTTGAAAAAACAAAATATTTATGATGGGTCTGACCCAACAAATAGACCTATTTGTTAAAATGTACTTATTTAAAAAATAATACCCATATGTTTATTTCATCATCATCAGCAACCCACGCTCATCCGCTGCTGGACATAGGTCTCCCCCAATGCACGCCATCGCTCCCGATTTTCGGCCACTCTCATCCAGCTCACTCCAGCCAGCCTTCGAATGCCGTCATCCCATCTTGTAGCAGGGCGTCCAACACTACGTTTGCCGATACGATATGTTTATTTAATGGATAGGTATTTGTAAGCAACACAATTTGCGGCGATGAGGGAAAATATCTGCAATTTCTGGATAGTTTCTGAAACCTAACCATGATTCGTGGCTCTACCAAGGCTAAAAATCTATACTATTTATAAAGGGATTAATCTCATATGCCACGTCAGGGCTTATAGGTAAAGCGAAAACACCAAACACTAGCGCGATACAATCCACGCCCAGCGCCATCTATTGCTAGACAGTGGAACTACTGTGCCGAAACGAAGTAAAGGCGGGCCACTAGTGTCTGTATAAAGGTGCAATGTGCGAGCTTCTCAACGTCAGATACCATTCATCATTTTGGATCACGGCATTTCCTACCACTAACAATGCAGTGGCAGTGCCGTTAACAATTTCTAATGCTGCAGCCCATTGATCTCTGTACTGCAGCCACGGGCAGCAAAACACTCGTAATTCACAAAATCGTAGTTGGTTTGATACCCAACCATTGTAGTCTGGGCGGCTGCAGCATAGATATGCCCTCCTAACCGATATTGCGGCTAAGGCTAATTTCAACGTACAGTTATAGCAAGACATTTAATTGTATAGTGCACAAGACATCACTGCAGAGACGTGGATTCTTTAACATACCCTCGTATTTCAAACTAAGATAAAAAAATGCGCCAGACAATTACACCTCAACCTGGTCTTAAACTAGGGCAACCCCTATACTATTAGTACAAGATGACGATAATTAACTGGGGGCGTCAACCCAGAATACCCAGACCCAAGAAGACTTAGAAAATGTAAATTGACTTCACTGGAAATCGAAACCCGGGACCTTTCGCTTTTCGGGCGAACCTTAGCCACTACGCCATAAAGATATACGCCGTATAAGATAAGATACCAGTGTGACACGAGTGTGACTTAAAGTGCTTTCAGAAACACAGGGGTAGGTACAAGACCGTCATCATCCAGATTTCGGGCCGACCATTGAGAATATCTTAACGAAAAAACCCAGGTACAAACTTGGTCCCGGGAATTGAAAGCGTAACCATCGCTTTAAAGGGCGACCCACTTCCCACTGTACAACCAAACAAACAGTAGATATAGCTGGAGGCACGAAAGTATAGCGAAGACCGTTATTTTGCACACTTCTAAAAAAGAAGACTTTCTATCAAAATTGGTTTATGCGCACTCAAGATCATAACTACACTTTCTTGCCTCGGACTAGCCTCGGACTATACACAGTTGATGTCCAGATTAAGATTCCTCTTCTCGTTTCAAGTATTTTTTTCCATTAACTCGATGAGGTAAATAGACGGGCAGCGGCCGCCCGGACTATGCGCTGCGGTTGGTTTTATTCCGGATGTGGCGTCATTTTATGTGTTTACAGCTCGCAGCGGAACTGGAGTTATCTGTTAACAGCGCTGTAACTTTTGCTGTATTTTTTATAGTTGTATTCTTCGTATCCGCGGTGCATGAATTGTGTTTGATCGCTCACCAGTGAGCGTATTTATGCGAGTAATAACCCGTTCTCTTGATTCTGTGGGTAACTGTGAAACAAGCCGCTTCGGCTGATGCAATCCAAAGGTTTTTAATTAGTATCTAGTGGTTTTTAGTGTACAAATTTGGTGTTACTTTGTGCAGTGAAGTGCCGCAGGGTGATATTAATATAAGAATCATTGAATTGTGTCGTTTTTAACACTGCTATTGTGTGTCGAGTGAGTTGTCACGTGAACAATTTGCTTTGACCTAATAAAGTCTTAAAACCTACGGCTTTGTTAAAAATAGTCTCCACAGAATCCTTAGGACATTAAAACGCTAAACACCGGCGTTTTATTGAGTGACTGTGACTTCGACTGACTTCGACTGTTGACTACACTTTATCAAACTATACTTGACATTGGCAAAATTAAATGTGTCATGAACACAATACAGGCCATAATTAAAAAAAATAATAATAATAAAAACCCGTTCTCACTTTGTTTCGAGACAGTAGTTCCACTGTCTGCCAATAGATAGCGTTGGGTATTGTTTGCATTGCGCTAGTGTTTCGCCTTTTTGGCTTGTATGGGTATAATGTTTGTTGATGTCTATTTAATACCTCTTTAGTATAAAGTATAGATTTCTTGAATTTACCTCTTTATAAATAGTGAAAAAGCGATTGCCACACATGTAGACATGGGCGGCAATCGCTAAGTTCGTCTGCCACCTATCACATTAAAAAAATCTTCAGTATTAATCAATTTACAATTTAACTATTATTATTATAGACGGGAACTAACGCGACGTAATTTTTTAAGCACATAATTATGTACTTACTGCTTGACGTTTCGGCTGCGTTACTACAGGCGTGGTCACAAGCGAACTTCCCGTATAAAATAATAATAGTTATAATGCAACGCGAAAATTTAAAGAACGAATGTAAATTTTGATTAAATTTTTGATTATAAAGTGAAATATAAATTTCTTATGAAAATAAATACCTCATTTATACCACTTTACCCAAGTCTATTCGCAACACGCTCCAAAAATTGACTTAGCAACACAAAGGGATAAGCTACCTACAGAAGTCTTTCTCTATTCCGTGGGTATACAACTAGAAATCCACGGCGGCTAAGAAACCTTTGATGTTACATACGCATCACCGTCTTTGTACTCGGTTATGTACGTAATTTGACTACACCAAAGGTTAGGTACTAGTGATGTGACTATCATCTATATCTTCAATACTATTTATAAAGAGATTAATTCTATAGATATCGACAGACCTTATATAAAAACAAAAAGCGAAACGCTAGCGCGTTAGAATCAACGCTCAGCGCTATCTATTGGTAGACAGAGGAACTTCTGTTCTGAAATAAAATGTGGGTGGGCCATTAGTAAAAATAATAGAACACTGTGGCACAAGAAACGGTATGCATAGACCATAGAATTAGAATGTACAAGAAGTCATGTCATTCGTTAGGCGCTACCAAAAACGGAACGCCCATTTGTGTACGAGAAGTTGTGTTGTGTAAATACTTGGATTATTTCGTCTAGTCACACCGTGTTATAATTAACCGTGGGAGAGCCACACTTCGGCTCGAATGAGCCGGCTGGAGCGAAGTGATATGGCCTCACAGAAGACCGGCGTAAAGCAGCGCTTGCGTTGTGTTTCGTTGAGTGAGTGAGGGTTCCGGAGGCCTAATTGGAATAAAGGTGGTTAAAAGTTGGCAGAACACTTGTGACTCTACTGGTGTCTATATGCGGTGACAAGCGCTTACCATCAGTGGCCTTACCATGAGTTTGAAATAATAACCTCGCTATCGAAAACTATCGCTTTGTCTCTTTCATTGTGATGCATTTGAAAGAGACAGAGCAATAGTATACGTTATGTCAGTTTTCGATGTCAACTCATGGTAGCGCTACAGGTAATCCTTCTGCTCGTCTGCACATCATATTTAACTACTCAGATGTTGATCCTATGGCTCTATATTAAACTATGAATTTCAGGCCGTGGTGATAAAGTAAAAAAGAAAAGTAAAGTATTAGCTTACAAACTGTCCCACTGCAGGGCAATGACCTCCATCATAGAAAAGAAATCATCTCTACTGTGAATAGATTAGGCTTGCTTTCCATCAAACAATCATGGACATCACTACCCCAAACATAACCCGCAAGAAATTCACGAGCCCCCAATTTGTGTTAATGCCAATACACCCGTGTTGTTTCGAGGTCCATTCAATAGATTTAATTAAGATTAACACGGATTAATGGTAGTTCGGTGGGATTACATACAATGATCCCGAGGATACTAACCCCTTCTCTTATGTGCTTTGCTTGCGACCTATCCGATAATCGGAAAGAATGGAGATTTGGATAATAAATTGAGGCAACATCTCATACATTGTCCTTTATTGCGCTGCCTTCAGGCACCCAAGAAGCTTCACCCTGGGCAGCTATCACAATATCAGTCTAGAGCAGTGGTTCTTAACCTTTAAGTCATGAGGGACCATTTTACCAAATGTCTGTCGTGTCCGGGACCACACACTTCGGACATGCGTTGCGGCGCCGTTTGCGTTGTGTTGACTTTCATGTTGACTCGACTCATCACGTCACGTCACTTGTTAATACGATGTCTTCGCGGACCACTTGGGATGCCTCCAGGGACCACCAGTGATCCGTGGACCACCGGTTAAGAACCACTGGTCTAGAGGATGTTAAGGCTATCGCTCCCAAGGCTATCACACGGTTCATGACAACCGTGGGCCTGGGAGACGATCTCTAGAGGGAGCGGAGGATACAATAGATCGTTACGTTCGCAGTGTCCACTCGGAAACGAACGCTCCCGATCCTACAAGTAATAATTCCTTTCCTGGTTCTAAACTACAGGCCAACTTGTTGTTGTGGTTTTCCCTTGTGTTATGGAAACCAGAAACGACGATGGAACCAAAATCACCTAGACCCAACAAAAATATATTCTGCTTCATCAACAAACATGTGTGTTGGTGCGAGAATCGAAGCCTGCGACCCTTGCGTTTCAAGCGCTCAAACCTTTTTCGCTAAACGGGTCGTCCTTAGAATAGTAAATTCTCTGTACTCAAAAATACAGTGTACAGCAGAGAACTTGAAGACCAGCGTGAAGTAGGCCAGGTCCGTCTGCTCATCTGCCACCTATCACAAAAAAGACCTAGGTAGTTAAAAAAAATATGTATATAAAAAGATACCTATTTAATTTAAGTTTTTTTATTCTTTATAAGTAGGTACAGTCGAGTTCATAAATATGTACACACTTTAGGACCTTGTCACAATACATATTTATAAGAAAGTGGAAGTCGTTTCCTTATACATATGTATTGTGACAAGGTCCTAAAGTGTATACATATTTTTGAACTCGACTGTACCTAACTTGCAAAAAATCTGATTTGCCCCCTATGGCCCAGAACCTACGGTCATGATACTACTATCCAAGTTCATAAACCATTTCACGAGCAATAAACAGGCATATCAAGGAAGTTGTTACCGCTGAGTTGATAAAAAAGGCCTAATTTGGACTCTTTGGCCGAAGGTTCCGTACCTCCTGCAATTTTTTTTATTTATAACATTTTTCTATAGCATAATAAGTAGGTCACTAATATTATTATAGACGGGTATTAACGTGACGTTAATACATAATTACGTAGTAAGTACCTAGGCATAATTATGTGCTTAAAAATTAACGTCGCGTTAGATCCTGTCTCTAATAATAATACAATATAATATTTTGGGTATGTATTAAGTGCTAAACTATAACCCAACAATCTGTATCCTAGGATTAATGAAACCTTACATTAAAAAAAAAAAGAAAAATATCGTCGTAAGTCTTAAAAGCCTTTAAAAGGCATAAAACAATTAATTTTCCATTGTGTCTTATCATTTTAAATTGTCATCATTTTAAATGTGTATGATAGTCTCTTAATTTGTACAATACATTTTTTCCTCTATTTCGTCTTCTTCAAATAATTCAACATACAATAACCTAATTGGTTTTGATTACCTTCAAAATATGCGGCACAAACGGCAGTATCTTTTGATTACGCTGTCTTATAAAGTTGATTGTTTCTCTGCTCCAAAGGATTGCAGAGTTGAGTGTTTGATATTAATTTCTGCTTGATACCTCCGCCTCTTAGATAAGGGTTCTTGGCAGGCGGGCAATAAAGTGATATTATAAAGGTTTTTCCTGGTAGAGCGCGAACGCTAAATCTAATGCAATCCCAAATTTTAATTTAGTATTTAGGGGTACTGATTTTGTTTTTTTTTTTATCGCGATGATAATATATTTTACTTTTGCCCGCGGCTTTGCTCGCGCTAAAATGGTGGGTTAGAAAGGGGACAAAATTAGCTTATGCTACTCTCCATCTATTCTACTATCTCCACTTAAAAATCACGTCAAGTCGTCGCTCCGTTTTGCCGTGAACATCTGTGAGATTAAAGATAAGAAAAGATTAAAAGTATTTATTTGTTTTACACACACGATTCACATAGGACAAAATAAAGACAGGCTGGACAACAAGAACATACAACTCAACATTTAAACTAAAAAAAAAACAGTATTGTTTTTTTTTATGGTTACCGTGAAAAATAGCCGTTTTCATTGGAAAAGAAGCTGTAGGTTCGGTTCGTTAACTCGTTTATTATTTGAATTTTTTTTTTTCTGTTTAGATTATGGGCCCCTAAAAAGCACCTCGTAGGTAAACAGTACCGCTTCAATTCTTACAAGTTTTTATTGTTACTTTACGAGGTATTTTTATTCCTAAGAATTGTTGTTGGTTCAGTGATTCCAGATAATTTAGGCACTTAGAGCGAGCGTCGTAAAAACTCTGTTAAGTGTTTATTCATCTAGATATCAGGTTCATAAAATTGCGGTTTAGTGCTTGGGTTTGAGGAACATCTAAAGGTGCTAATAAATCTGAGCATTTGTTTCGTCATAATGATATAAACAACGTTTTAGTAATATTACAGGAGAGATTCCCAGCGTTTGGTTTTGGAATAATAAGACGGTAGTTTTTCCCGATCACTATAATCTGGACATCTTTAAGGCAACAGTGAACAGGCATCTTCTAGGCAAACGCGTGTCATCCTAGACCTCATCGTCACTCCATCAGGTGCGATTGTGGTCAAGCATTGGGCTATAGTTTAATACAAAAAAATAGTAGATACCAAAGTTTTTGAACCTTTGCATGGTTGGTAAGATATTGGATGTTTACTATAATAATCTTACTTGTATACATTTTCGTTTTGGTTTTAATTGTATTAATCCCTACACCTATGTTAGTTTTCTCTGTGTTATTATTTAAAAAATCCCTTTAAAAATAACGTTGTACTTATTACACATTTTTAGCAACACCAAAGCTTTCGATACTTTGCATGTTAGCTAAGACAATTGAATTGGTTATTCACCGGCTCACTTGCTCTCACTTAGGTCCTTGAAAACAGTTACTGTTTTACTAAGTAATTTGTGGCAAACTGTTGCCAAAACCAACCGATCGGCTACTAGAAAATACATCTATACCTGCTTTTTGTTTCTTTTTCGTCACTTGTTGCATTGTAAGAACCCAGAGTCGCAAAATTGTACAATCTGAATATTTCTCTACAAAGTCGTTAGTCACAGCTCATCATGGCCTGCCATCTCGCACAATGTACATTATTATAGTGTCTACCAAGCAACAGTTACTTAGGTCATAAACTAGAGCTGGATTTTATGAGCTATAAACACATAAACCTCAGTGGAGGGAAATAAAAGACACTGGAGATAGCCCCTTTGCGACCACAATATTAAACGGGATAAACACATGAGATTTTCAGGAACTATGATAAAAGGCTAAAATTGTAATTAAATAGTTAGTAGGCATGAAGAAGGCTTTCATTTATGTTTTCTGGTTATTATTTTATTTCCCCCGAACGACCAATTGGTCTAGTGGTTTAAGTTTTGTGATCACCAATCCGTATTAGGCAAGCATAAATTTGGTGTTCCATCAACTCATAAACTAACTGTACTATTTTTTCCCTAAATCCCAAGTGGCCAGTTTTTTTATTTCTCCACAATCAACACATGTAATACATATCTAACAATAATTTTAGTTTCAAAATGATGTTAAAAAGTCTGAAATGAAATTATTGATTTGATATGAATGTTTCCCGGAAACTGTACTGTATACGGTAGCCGACTTCTCCTGCATTCCAGAAGTACGTGCACGGTTGTTTTATTTTTCATCATCGCTTACCATCAGAGTGGCAATTATCATGCACTCAACATAGAAGTCGAATTTGGAGTTCATACATTCGTCAATCAGTCATTGACCACAGCATCTTTGAAGATGAAAGTTGCAGCGCTAGGAAGATGGTGGGACTCCACATCTACGGAGATGGCTATAGAGCCCTATTGCTGCCCGGAACATCTTGCCCCACCGATCACAAGTCCACCCTGAATCCGCTGGAGGAGACAAGACACGACGTCAATACAAATCTCTAATTCGACTTCAATGTCAAGTGCACGAGCATTGCTCCTTAGGTGATCCTTCTCCTCGTATACCACCAATGACATTAAAAAAATCAACACTAGTTTAACACGCGATATGTGGCAACCGCTACACTTCGCAAACTAGGTCAAACACTCGTGTTAAAACGTAAGTAATCCTTTTACCAAAACAAAGTTTTTAATCAAAATAATGCGTTCAAAATGCAATGTTTGCTCGATCAAGCCAGTCCTTCCCTTTTGTGGCGATATTGTAAAGAAAAATACACAGTATACAGATTTCATGTAGCAAGATAACTCTTTCGCGTGGGAGAGCTACGCTTTGGCATGAATGAGCCACCCCGGCTCCAGAAGATCGGTGTGAAGCAGAGCCTACCCTGTATTTTGGCGAGTAAGTGGGTATCGAATGCCCAATCGGGGGCAAGGGGTTAAAGGTTGGCAGCGTACTTGTGACTACTGGTGTTGCAGGACTATGGACGGGAGCAATCGTTTACCATCAGGTGATCCATCTGCTCGCCTGCCACCTATTACATAAGAAAAAAGGAAATAACTGTGGAACTCTTTGGCTGAGATCAGACTCGTGGCAGTCATCCATCTATAAATATTATAAATGGGATACTGTGTCTGTCTGTATGTTTGTCTTTCTTTCACGGCAAAACGAAGCGACAAATTAACGTGATTTTTTAAGTGGAGATAGTTGAAGGGATGGAGAGTAACATAGGCTACTTTTTGCCCCTCCGTGCTACCCCGAATTTAACGCGAGCCAGTTATGTATAAGGCTAGTTATGTTTAAAGACTTTTTAACTCAATGTGTGCAGACAGCTGGACCGTATTCGCTATGTTATAGAGCTACTGGCAAATCTATACCATGTGGCAATACACTTGAACAGTCGTAAAGATTCCGGATTATTTTGCGGATATGCTGATGAAATTGTACTAAGAGAATAGAAACATAGAAGTTGTTTATTGCACCACAAAGTAACAATTTTTTGTTGTTGTTGTTTTGGTTTTCTTTTACAAGGTCTTCTGTCTTCATCAAAAGGTCGTCTTACTAATGTGATGGTGGACTTCAAGTGTGACTTAATATTGAGCGGTTATCGGGCCACATGCCAGGTGTTACCTGCTGAAGCCATACGGGCCATTAAAAGATGTCCGCACCCCCACTCGATGGAGCGCTCCGGACATCTTTTTGTGGTATGCAGTTGATTCTGTCACTAGTATGTAGTGGAAACATCTTACACATTCAATTGAAAGACGTGTTTCTTGATATTTTTTCAATTGAAATGAATTCTAGTCGACTACACTACTACTAGTTCGCGACAAGTTTGCGTCCCGTGAATACCTTGCACTCTTTATTTCCTTACTCTCTTAATCCATTAGGTCAGAAGTACTAAATGGAGGACAGGGGGTCAAATGCGGCCCACAAGGCCAATCAGTGCGGACCGCGAGCCCCCGTCGTAGTCGATATGGTGAGCCGTTGGGATCCCTCGTCGTAGACGTTGTAAACTAATTGGCGACCTCTGCAATAGGATATCAGTCTGACACGGCCGAAGGGAGATTGGGCGTGCGATCAACGACTTAATGTTTTTTCCGAGGCTTCCGATTGTTGTCTCAGAATCAGAAATTAGATGATGATATCATATTGAGACTCAATTAACTCAAGGCAGACCTTCACAGAAAACCGGCGTGAAACAGTGCATGCGCTCTGTTTCGCTGCGTGAGTAAACCCTTACGGTCCGGTACCCACCGGAGGCCCAATCCAGGGGAAAGGGGCTAAAAGGTAAGCAGCGCACTTGTGACACGACTGGTGTTGCAAGTGTCCATGGGCGGCGGTAATCGCTTACCATCAGGTGATATGTCGGCTCGTCTGCCACCTAAGTATATCATAAAACAAAGACTTCAAGGATCAGAGAAATCAAGATATTGCACCATTAAAAAATTTAACTCGTTGCCGTTCCATGTATTTACTCTGTCCTACAATATGGACTCCTTCAAATGAAGCGTGAAGAAGCATCTCACGGTCCAGTATTGCAATGACGGATGTGAAACCTTGCCATCGCGTCCGTTGTTACTGTAACGTGGGTTCTCGTTTTGCATATCATCAGGCTGAGGTGAGCCAATATACTGATCCAATTTAAAGAAAAAACAGGGCAGATGGACTCGTCTAATTTCGCAGATGCTCATTTGTGCTCATAGACACGCCAGCAAAATAACAATTGTCACCTCTAGAAAAAAATGCTGTTTGCAGGGCTCTCTATTACTACCTACTACACTCACTTCCCTCTAGATGATAAAGTCAAGGCTGGTAAGATTTCCTAATCAAGTTTCGCGCCTCAAGGGATACACTCAGTAATTGCAAGGTCGCAGGAACAATCGCAACTCTTCCCGACGAGATCTCGAGTTGTTTGTCGTTCGGCTTAGTTCCGACCGCTGTAACGAGAGTGTGTACAAGTAAACTTCGAGTGTGAACTCGACGTTACGTCTTTATTTTTCTTTATAATGGAATGTCTTTTGTGAGGTTTATTTAGCTAATGTCAAGTGAAATTCGAACCACACGCAAGCGGCTGTCATTCCATCCTCATCATCTTGATGGTTGGCGATCTAGCACTGTGCGTTTCTCGAGGAATTTTCTTCCGCAAACCTCAGTTTTGTGGAATAGTTTAGCTGCGGCAGTATTTCCTGACGGCTATGACTTAGGGACCTTCAAGAGAAGAGCGTACTACTTCTTAAAAGGCCGGCAACGCATCAGCGACCTCTCTGATCTCGCAGATGTTCATGGGTAGCGGTGATTACTTACCAGCAGGACCCGCTTGCTCGTTTGCCGCCTCTAGTATAAAAAAAATATGAAGTACGTCTGACTGTACCGATGGTGATGACCTGACTGGTTAATCTGGTTGATTCATTGGTTGCCTCTGATTCTATGGTGTGATCCTTTTAATGTATGCCCTAAATGAGTGCAATGTAATTAGGTTTCATATATGTGTCATAGAAATGTTTTTATGACATCATAATCCCTAAATGGTTTTAATGATTTTAAAATAATCTGATCTGAATCACTCGCTCCACTCACAAAAGCTACCTATGTCAAGAATAACAAAATTGTTGTGTCGTCACATCTCGTCATTTGTTCTTGGTCTAAAACACACTTAGTCACAAAACACAAATTTAGACGCATAAAATAAGTTTGGGAACAAAAAGTTTTATTGACAAGTAAGGAAGCACGAAAGAAAAAACAGGGCAGATGGACTCGTCTAATTCCGCAGATGCTCATTTGTGCTCATAGACACGCCAGCAAAATAACATTGTCACCTCTAGAAAAAAATGCTGTTTGCAGGGCTCTCTATTACTACCTACTACACTCACTTCCCTCTAGATGATAAAGTCAAGGCTGGTAAGATTTCCTAATCAAGTTTCGCGCCTCAAGGGATACACTCAGTAATTGCAAGGTCGCAGGAACAATCGCAACTCTTCCCGACGAGATCTCGAGTTGTTTGTCGTTCGGCTTAGTTCCGACCGCTGTAACGAGAGTGTGTACAAGTAAACTTCGAGTGTGAACTCGACGTTACGTCTTTATTTTTCTTTATAATGGAATGTCTTTTGTGAGGTTTATTTTGCTAATGTCAAGTGAAATTTGAACCACACGCAAGCGGCTGTCGTTCTACCCTCGTCATCTAAATGGTTGGCGATCTACTGTGCGATTCTCGAGGAATTTTCGAGTTTCGTGGAAAAGTTTAGCTGCGGCAGTATTTCCTGACAGCTATGACTTAGAGACCTTCAATAGGAGAGCGTACTACTTCTTAAAAGGCCGGCAACGCATCAGCGGCCTCTTCGAACTCGCAGATGTTCATGGGTAGCGGTGATTACTTACCAGCAGGTAATGTAAGTAGCTTTCATGTGTCATAGAAATGTTTTTATGACATCATAATCCCTAAACGGCTTCACTGATTTCAAAATAATCTGATGTCGCGAATCACTCGCTCCACTACCAAAAATGACAAAATTGTTGTGTCGTCACATCTAGACATTTTTTCTTCGTCAAAAACACACTTAGTCACAAAAACACAAACTAGACACAAAAAAATAATTTGGACACAAAAACAGAATACCATCATTTTATTACCGTTGTCAGATATATCTTTTCATGACAAAGCTGGTTCTCGAAAGAGGCTCAACTGATCCAATTTTATGCCTTTTAACTTTTGGCCCCGGCAACCGCAGTAGGACCTTGTCTGATACAACCAAAGTTTGAGGGTGCGGTTAGCTAAAATCTCTGTAGCGATTAGATTCCTGTGCCTTGTCACAAAATAAGTGGACACAGAAACTCGGCTCAGGCTGACATTCATTTCAATATCGTTTTACAGGGTGTAAACATTTACATTTTTACCAATCATTTTGAACAACATTTGTTCTATGACTTTTGAAAATACAAATTTGATCACGTGACTTGATTATTTAGGCTAACGAGCAAGCGTGTCACCTGATGGTAGTGAACACCGCTGCCTATGGACATCAGCTACACCAGAAGGAGTGCGTGCGGATGAGTTGCCTTAGAGGAAGGTATAGGCTCGTTTCTTGAAGATTTGGATGTCGTACCGGTTCGGAATTACCGCTGCGGGAAGTTGATTTCACAATGAGGAGGATGTTGTTGATGGAGGAGGATGACGATGTTCACAGATACACCCTGTATAATTCTAAATAGTTCGCGATAATACAAATGAAGTTAAATTACAAATCTTAAGTCTAGGCAGTCATGCGTGGTTATTGTTAGTAGGTTAGTGTGTCATTATAGAGTGGTGTAAGACTTTTTTATTTGGGGCTTAGGGTGTAAGTGTTTTATGGGGTGTATGGTCCTCAAATGTTTTGTTAGCCAGCTTGTCCCTAACCACATCATCACCCCGTCTATTATATTGTTTCTATTGTATTCATTACTAGTGGCCCGCCCTCACTTCGCTTCGGGACCGTAATTCAGAAACGAACCAATAGATGGCGCTGTGTCTAATTACTTCGCGCAAGCGTTTCGTGTTTTCGGTTTACCTATAAGCCTTGTCGTTGTCTGTAGAAGTAATATCTTTATTAATAGTATAGATAATTAAGGAACTGAGCTATATTTTGCTCGTTTTGCGTTTCATTAACTTTAACACAGCAAAAGTTACAAAAAGGTCTTGTATTTTTTAGAATTCTAATATTAGAATGAGGTGGTAAAACAAGCTCAACCTCAAATTCATAAATACGGCTCCATAATGTTTCTCGGGAACGAAATGACCGGAAGCCAGCAATTCCGAAAAATGCCCTTTTCCTTCCCCAAGTTCACATTACAAGGAAAAAACAACTTCATCATTTGTCTGTACAGGGTGTCTGTTGAAATATACCGGGGTTTCTTCCCAACGACAACAAAGTCGAAAGAAAAGTTATCATTTTAGCAGTCTATAGCATTTTGAGATGTCATAGCTTATTTAGAAGAAGATAGGAAGAAAAATTCGATATTGGACTGGCATCAAATCCGCCGAACAACTTTTTAGGCTTGCCATGTATAAACCACGATTTAAAGAACTGTTGGCCAATCTTCAGTAATTTTAACTGTGGGAGAGCCATGCTTTGGCATGAATGGGCCGGCTCGACCGGAGTCATACCACTCCCTCACAGAAAACCGCCGTGAAGCAGCCCCTGTGCTGTGTTTCGCCGAGTGAGTGAGGGTACCGGAGGCCCACCCGGGGGGGAAGGGGATAAAAGGTTGGCAGCGCACTTGTAACTCCACTGGTGTTGCAAGTGTCCATGAGCGGCGGCGATTGCTTACCATCAGGTGATCCGCCTGCTCGTCTGCTACCTATCACATAAAAAAAAAGACTATTGCTATAGACTTTTGACATGTCATGGCTTATGTAGGAAGATTCGATATTGGACTGGCATCAAATCCGACGATCAACTTTTTGGGCTTGCCTTGAATAAGCCACGATTTAAAGAGCTGATGGCCAATCTTCAGTAATGAAGCGGCACCTCAAGAAGAAGCATTTAGACTGACTTAAATTTTAAGCGATTTAGTAAAACAACACATGTTTCTTAAAATAACATAATCTTTGTCTTATTTTTAAGCCACATATATAATTGTATTCTTACTTGTGCTCGTAAAGAAATCTGGTAGTTTACGAAGTTTTACCTATACAAAAAAAAAACATAATTAGTGAACAGTACTAAATGTTAGTAACTCATGACTAAATCCCGGCAACTGACAATTTCAAACATAAGTTTAAGAGTTACAATTATTGGACGCATTTTCTTAAGACGTTACATCCCACACCTCAATGACGCTTTCCAATAAATGCAAATTGTAGTCAAGCGTTAGCCTATATATAAAAGTAAAGTATCAGCCTATATTACTGTCCCACCCCAGGGCAAAGGGCTCCATCATATAAATAAAGTCATCGCTACTATATTGTGATTAGGCTTAATCACCACGCACACTTGCCTAATTAGCAAATTGGTAATCACAACCCCGAGCTATCTTTGGAAAATTCAAAACATACTTTTTGCCAGGCCGGCTAGCCTATATAGAAAAACATCAATGTTTGATATAATTCATAGCAAAAAAAACTTTAATCGGCACAAACGACATAAAATCTGCAGCCGAACAGAAAATTCATGTACGAGGAAAATCTTTTGCTCCACGCAATTAAAATCTGGGTCAAAACGTTATTCATTTTGTTATAACATCTTGTTCTAGCGAAGAAAATTACGCAAAGATGTGTTTCCCCGAGAATGGATGAACAAGCCGATTGGACGTCAGCCAAATGACTAGTATTAATATTGTTTATACTACATGCAATATGACTTAGACTGACTCGGTGGGGCAGTGACTGGTAGGTCGCACTCACCCAAAAGCCTTTTTAAGCCAAAAACAACTTAACTGTGGGAGAGCCACGCTTCGGCATGAATGGGCCGGCTCGACCGGAGTGATACCACTGCCTCACAGAAAACCGGCGTGAAGCAGCCCCTGTTCTGTGTTTCGCCGAGTGAGTGAGGGTACCGGAGGCCCACTCGGGGGGGTAGGGGATAAAAGGTTGGCAGCGCACTTGTAACTCCACTGGTGTTGCAAGTGTCCATGGGCGGCGGCAATTGCTTACCATCAGGTGATCCGCCTGCTACCTATCACATAAAAAAAACAATTGCGTCTTTTAAAAGGCTAGTAGTATTAAGTCGTAAGACCCAAAAGCCCTATAAAATACTTAAGACCCTACTATTATACAAGTAACATGAATGTTAATTATTGATAAAAGGGGTCGTTTTTAGCAATAATGAACTTTATTGTTCCTTGTCGCGTGTAAAAAAGATTGTTTTGCATCTCGAAAAATTCAATTTACTTGCATCTAAGTCTGTAATGTTTTACTTTCTTAAAAAATATCATATTGTCGCCATAATCAGTGTAAATTGGCTGGCGGCGCTAGTTTCATCGATATAGCCCCTTAAGCCAAGAATGACTGAGGAAAATATTGTTGAAATATTTTCAGTCAAATATCAATGAAATCTAAATGCTTATATATGTCCAAAATTTTCCGCCCCCTCAAATCTGCTACCCTAGGCTCTAGCGCACTTAGGCCTTATAGTAATTGTCGATCTTCTATCGTCAAAATCTATCTTTCGATAAACACAGCATTAAAATCTAGCCTATACTATAAATGGATCCATAAGCCTGCACTAAAGTTTGTTGTTACTATACAATCTAGACAGCTGTAGATAAGTTAAATTCGTTCGATTATGCCCAGAGGTACAAAAGATAAGCTAAATGCATTTCGCAGGCTTAATCTGCTTAGCTATAACGATGTACAATGTGCTAATTCTACAACTTTAGTGCCAATTAGAGACTTAGTTAGTGTAGGAAGACTGTCGATAGTTTTAGGATCAAAATATCGATGGCAACACTTCTATACAAAACAAATTAATGAATGAATGAAAGGTATACCATTTATTGCACACAAAACAGAGATACACACTTAAAACTAGATATTACAGGAGTAATTACAACAAAGGCTTATCCCTACAACCGATCTCTTCCAGGCACATTTTGAGCAAAGGACACTTGATGTAAGACGGTGAAAGATGATTTTTTTAATGAAAACATTTAGAAACATGGGTAATTATGAGTACCTATGTACCTAACACTAACTTATTCATAGTGTCGTTTTGCCCAACTAATTTTAAAAGAGTAACTACTGAGTTTTTTGCTAGTGTTTTCTCAGCAGAAAACTACTTTCCGAACCAGCGGTAAACATAATAATATTGACATTCATAGGTGTTATGTATGGACGTAAATTGAATACCTCCTTAAACTATTTCATTTCATCTCATTTCATGTCATTTGATTGTCCTAGGTTTACATTTTTTATGAGACAGAAAGCTAAACGAGCAAACAGGTACCCAGATTTATATGAGGATACACCAGAAAGAGTGCAGACCGTTTGCCGTTAGTGATGGGACTCAAATCATTCGAATGATTCGAATCATTATATCGATGCTTCAGAAAAATAAAAAGTTGGAATAACTACGAGTGCCTTCAACTACTGATTGGTAATAACATAACCAATTAATCTTTTAACTCCGCATAAAGGTATTTAAATAATTCCTCCACATACAAAGGCAAACTTTGACTAGGTATTTTATTAATTAATACAAATAAATTAAATCACAACATTTTCACCCAAAACTTATCCTGCGGGAACTTGTGTGATTGAACTATTAATTAAATTGTTGAACAAACAATACCTTTGAGTGTAATTGATCGCAAACTGTTCGATTGTATGCTGTTTACCAAGATTAATTGCTATGCTAATAGTTATACTGTTTAACTTCTGTATCTGCTGATAATTGCTATCATTATTGGAAATAACTACATAATTATTATACATCTTCTATAGTAATATTATTATAATATTATACTATTTATAATAAGGTTAATCTTATATTCAACGCCAGGGCTTATAGGTATACCGAAAACACGAAACACTTGCGTGATAAAATCAAAATCTTGCGCCATCTATTGGTAGACATTGGAACTACTCTCCCGAAACGAACTGAGGGCGGGCCACTATATAACATAAACCAAAATAACATAAGATAGTAAATTCGTCCCAAACAAAGGTTTACCCTTGAGCTATGGAAACCAGACACAACGAAGGCACCACAAACACCCAGACCCAACACAAATACATGTGACTGAGGGTACCGGAGACCCAATTGGGGGAAAGGGGGTTAAAGGTTCGCAGCGTGCCTCTACTGGAGTTGCGGGTGTCTATACGCGGCGCCAATCGCTTACTAGCAGGTAATCAGTCTGCTCGTCTGCCAACTATCCTATCCTCTGCGCTCCAGAACGCTCATAACCAATGTTTCTAAAAAGGCTTCTCTGCTTAAGTCGGACTGGGCCGGTCACATCAGTCGCATGCCAGACGAGCTTTGGGCCAAAATAGCCACAAAGTGGATGCCCTAAAACGTAAAACGTCCTTGCGGCAGACCGAGGTGACGATGGCGTGATGAGTGTCGACGCTTTTCACAAAGACTGGTCTACCGTAGCCCAGGACTGGAGTAGACGGAAAAAAGGTCTTCTTCTCTTCTTCTTCAGCAGCATGTATTTGCCCACTGCAGAGCATATGCCTCTCCAATTTCCCTCCTCTTCCTTCTGTTTTGGGTCTTCCTGGACCACGCTGCCCCAGCTTGAGCCTTGATGTCGTCGGACCATCTGGCAGTTTGTCCGCCGACACTCCTCTTTTCGTCTCTTGGTCTCCATTCAAGAACATCCTTGCTCCACCTCCCATCTCCCCTTCTGCATACATGGCCTGCCCATGCCCACTTTAGTTTAGCGGCTCGGTACCCTACATCTACCACTTTTGTGCGTTCCCGGATGATGGTGTTGCGCACTTTGTCCCGTAAGGATATACCGAGCATGATACGTTCCATGGCTCTCATGGTCTTCTGAAAAAAAGGTAGGGAGTCCTTATTTGCCCTGCAGTGGGACCTATCACATAAAAAAAACGATTAATTGCATCTATAAATTACCACCTGTCTACCTCAAATCTTAACCACAATAATAACTCTTATATTATAAGAAAAAAAGGACGAATCTCAGATTCCCTATCTCTTGGTTCCCCTTGGTTGGATGACCTTCACTCGGCAACATAAATCAGCCGAAGAGATTGATGTAGTTTGCTCCGACAGATCTTTGCCCGAATAGATCGCAGATGAAAGCTATTGTTTATCTGATTAAGGGATTGTAGGGGTTAAGGGTGATCCTGAAGAGTTGGGAACTACATTATGAATTTTACTTATTTCTGCAAACTGGAAGCAATCCACAAAAAGTAACTATCAAGATAATGAAACTTTACGAAACACCTGCGGTATTTCCAGACCACTACGACCTACAAACCTTCAAGAAAAGGGCATATCTCGCTCTGAAAGGCCGGCAGCGCACCTGTGAAGCCCCTGGAGTTGCAGGTGTTCATGGGCGACGGTAATCGCTTAACATCAGGTGATCCGTCTGCTCGTCTGCCCCCTATCCTATAAAAAAAAAGAGTCTCTTCAAATGTCCTAACTCGATTTCATCCGTAGTGAGTGTTGGCTCTTTTTGGCCTGCTCGCCTGCCACCTATGACATTAAAAAATCCGTGGAATCTTTTCCACTGTACTTATTGGGCCAATATTTGAAACACTGACTTCGATTACATTTTTGAAATATTTATGTTGTCTATCTAAGGCGAGAGAATTGAGATCCCAAAACGCAATCTCAAAAATAAGTCAAGAAAATTTCTCACCGCTTTCCATTATCGCAAAAGTCAGTATTCTCTTAGAAAAGCCATAATACGGTCACTATTCCATTATTCTCATCTCAAATAATGACATAATATTCTATCAGTGTGCCTATCTTCCAAAAAGATATTACGAGCTTCCAATAATACGGAGATTACGAAAATTTTTAGATCAACAATGTCGATATTATTTTCCTTTGTTATCATGTACGCGTGTACATAAATACTACCTTCGTTTATGACGTCAGCAATAAAACTAGGGGGTGGAAAACAAGGTTAGGGATGTGAACTTAAGTAAATATCGATATATTTCTTTTTTTCGGTTATGTCTCATATTTTGATTGAGTGATTATTATATTTTTGATGTAGAACTAACGTCGTTGAACAGGTAATATTTAAATTAATGAGTGAACATTGGTTCACTAATATAGATATTGACCTATATTCGTTTTTTATATTATGATAGGTGGCAGACGAGCAGATGGATCACCTGATGGTAAGCGACTGCCGCTGTCCATGGACACCTGCAACACCAGTAGAGTCGATTAGTGCGCTGCCAACCTGTAACCCCTTTCCCCCCAATTGGGCCTCCGGTACACTCACTTGACGTGTTTTCACACATTACAACGTCGAACGACAAGCAGTAAGTACATAATGTGTCTATATTATATGTGATGTGTCATAATATATCTATAACTAGCGGCCGCCCGCGAATTCGTCCGCTTGGAAAAATAACTTTTTACCCCCCTTTTAACCCCTTACAACCCCCTTTTCGCAATAAAAAGAAACCTATGTTCTTTCTCAGGGTCTAGATCCATGGTCGTCAAACTGCGGCCCGCGGGCCGCATGCGGCCCGCCGACGTTATTTGTGCGGCCCGCGATATAGTAGATTTATTTAATTACTAGTCAACTACATATTCGTATTTATCAGAAATCAGTTTAGTACGCATATACTGCGGCCCGGGCCCTGATGTTCATGTTGATATGTGGCCCTTGAAGAGTAAAGTGTGACGACCGCTGGTCTAGATCATTTGTAAATCCGTTGAGTAGTTTTGGCGTGAAAGAGTAACAGACAGACAGACCGACAGACAGACAGACAGACAGAGTTACTTTCGCATTTATAATATTAGTACGGAAGTATGGATAGTATGGATAAATACCCAATGCAACTAACTATACACGGTATATGTACAAAGTCCGTTTTGGATTTATCCAGTTTTTCAACCATTAAAACTATTACATCACTTCACTGTAAGGGTCCTCCCCAATTACAGAGCTCCCAGTATTGACATGTTTCATAAAGGTTCCGCCATCTTTGGGAATCAAAGGGACCGGCGGTTTTATTGCGTTTCGAGCTTTTCATGACATTTTGACACACCAATCAGCGTCACCTAACTATAGGCCGGCCAATGTGAGAACGATTAATTATGTTTTAGTCAAATACAATTCAAGAGATTAAACATGAGAACAATTAATAATGTTTAAGTGAATTAAATTTAAAATGGGTCGCTTAAGAAGGCTCTAAGTCACTCAAAAGGCAACTCTCTAGACCTTTGGCTATTCTCGGAATTTCGCCGCGTGATCGTGTCAGATGGAAGATGGCTGGCAAGAGCTGGATGCGAGTTGCGAAAAATCGATCGGAGTAGCGAATATTAGGAGAGGCCTATATCCAGAGTCCAGACCTAAAGTCACAGGCATAATCCAAAGAATTGCGTGGCTTAAGTGGCAATGGGCAGGGCATATTGCGAAGAGAGCGGACGGCCTTTGGGGCGGAAAGGTCCTTGGCAAGAAGCCGTGGCAGGCCCCCGTAAAGTAGACCGACGATTTAGATGAGAATGAATCACCAGTCTTATATTGCTGATCGAAAGTTTTTAACATCAAATTGATCATGCTAAAAGTTTATTTTTTACATAAAGTACCTACAGCATTACAACCCTTATCTCTTCACAAGATTCTTGCCCGACTTCATAAAAATCAAGCCAAAAGACTGCACAAAGCGACTTCCAAAGTGCGCAATCGACTTTATCAATTTCGGGGCCAAACTTGATTCCGGGGATCAAACAATTCGTTTTACGTGGCAAGTTCTAATTCCTCACAGATCCGACCCTTTATCTCTATTCTGAGCGAAACCGGATAATGTTTGAAGTATCCAAAGATTATTGGGGTTTAAAAATATCCCCTCTTTTGTTTAATGTTGCTGGAAGGTAAGCTGATGAATAGGATTATCAAGTTCGGTAATCAAGTTTTTTTTTATGTGATAGGTAGCGGACGAGCAGGCGGATCACCTGATGGTAAGCAATTGCCGCCGCCCATGGACACATGCAACACCAGTGTTCTTACGTGTTTTGGGATCACATTAAATTTTTCATGCTAGCTTGACGCAGAGACCTAGCAAAATAACTAGAGTGGGTCAATATAATAATTCTTCCACCCAATGGCAGCCCGTTGGACGCTGACAGTGGGGGGTAGACCCAAAAAACGATGGGCCGATGACCTCAACATTTTTACCCGCGATTGGCCACAAATGACATTAAACGTCATTTGTGGCCAATCGAGCGGAGGTCTCTGCCCAGCAGTGGGATATTATAGAAATCAAGTCATCGCTACTATGAAGGGATCTACATAAACACCGTGTTTTTTTAATCGTCTTACTTCTTGTTGGCATTATATTGATGGCAACAAACATTTCTCCCCTACTACCTAACCTATGTTAGTTATGACCCTATAAGTAATTTAATCTCAAAAAAACTCACTTTCCGATACAAAAGTGATCAGTAAATCAGATTTCTTTTAAGGGAAGGCATTTTTTTTGAGATGTGAAAAAATTTAACTAGCTAACTAATGTCGACTGATAATTTTCAACTTTCTTACGAATTTAAGATTGTAGTTAGTACTAGATAATTAAGTTTTTTAAGTTTGATTTACACCTTACAAGTTAGAGCTAACTCTAACTTGTAAGCTATTTGTTGCTCGTTGCTACGGCCATTATTATTGCTACTTAGAATTCCCCAAACATCAATGTTAGTCTAGACACAACTTCCCAGAAATTGCCTAGACAAAAGATCAATTTCGTAATTAAGGACCTGATATATTAATAAGCAGTTTCTTTTATGAATAGGTGACGAGTAGTTTGTCTGTCTGTGATGAGGTACACAATGTTAACTACCTATATAATATTAATTAATCTCCGGTTTGGAACGCCCTTCACCTTTCACTCAAGATGAAGTTGCTAGGTCTTTTATCCCATAATAACATTATATCACTATATAATGTTAATGTCGCTCTTTTGATTAACAATTAGATCTAATACACTTAATCAAATCCTTGTTGTCATGTCGCCATTACTTTACGCTAGAATTTTCTCTGTTTAAGTGGGTTTGTTCGGTTCAGTAAGGCTGCTTTTTGATTTTAACTAATTGGGATTAATGTTGTTAAGATAAAAATCTCTTCGTTATTCGTTCTCCTTTCGTTCTTCGTCTATCACGAATATTGCTTTGAACTAATCATGCTACGGACTGCATACGGACTAGAATCTTGGGAGACGCTCACCAGGTACTTGCTATGTACGATTAACGATATTTACTTACTTCACTGGCTTAGCGACCCGAAACGAGTCTTGGCCTCCGAAACAAGAGAACGCCACTTTGGTTGATCCTGCACTACTTGATGACCAAAGCGCATCGTCTTCTTAGGCTTAGCCAGCTCGAGAGACTGGACGAGGATCGTCTCGTAAAAAAACATACCAGAGAAGACCGATGGGTCGATGCTCTGTTGGTTGCTCTAAGTATCGCTGGAAAGACGTCGTCGAAAACGGCATGCAAGAATGCAACCTACCTACACATAATATAAAACATTTGTGAGTTACATTAAATAACAAAATTTTTATGAATAACAAACAATCATTAAAGTGCCACTAACTGTACTAAAACAACTAATTATAGCCTAAGTAAGCAAATATCCTACAAAGAACGAACAAAAAACTTTTACATTTTTAGCCGGAGGTTGGCTAACTTTTCATCGAACCTTTTTCTAAATGTTGGCTAAAGATCCAGGCCAAAGATATAAGTTACAAGTCTCCCCAACTTGGTTTTTCTTTGTTGGTAACACAAGAAATCGGAAGTTTATCCACACAGTTTTTTGTAATTAACTTTAGTACTTTGTTATTCTACAAACCAATTAGGTACTAAGTACTTAATATGACATTGTTTTGATTCATTTTGTCGACAAGTACAAAGTTTCAGATTAAAAGATGGAACTAAAGTTTTATTATCTTACTAGTGGCCCGCCCTCACTTCGCTTCGGAACCGTAATTCAGAAATGAACGAGTAGATAGCGCTGTGCTCAATTACATCGCGCAAGCGTTTCGTGTTTTCGGTTTACCTATAAGCCTTGTCGTTGTCTATAGAAGTTATCTCTTTATAAATAGTATAGACTAGTGGTCCGCCCGTGACTCTCCCTTCGTTTTTCGAATGGAACAATGCTCTCTACATAGTCGATGACGCTTTTGACATAGCGTCACATTAACCTTGTACCATAGAAAAATAACCAACATGTCAAAAACATCATCAGCAACCCACACTCGTCCATTGCTGGACATAGCTCTCCCCTAATGCACGTCACCGCTCCCGATTTTCGACCACTCTCATCCAGCCCACACCATTCAAAGGCTGGCTTGAATGTCATCATCCCATCTTGTCGCAGGGCGTCCAACACTATGCTTACCGAATCGCAATCTCCACTCAAGGATTTTACGGCTCCAACGGTAAAAAACATAGTAAAACTAAATTAAATAATTCACCTGTCTATTATAATTAATTAATACCTTAAACTAATTTTAATGCCGGAAGTTGACAATTAATGACGTAATTTTGACCCAAAAGATGTACGTCGATATACGAGGCTCGTGTACCTAATACTCATACAACCTATTAATAATTAGGTCAATTAAGTAGGGGTTGAATAGTGGTACCACAGTTAAGTAGCGAACAGAATGCCGACAAACTGTTCTACAGTTTGACAGAATGTAGGTACTTTTATGTTGTGTAATATTTTTTTGTCAAATAAATAAAAATAAGAAAAAAAAGAAACTTACGGCTTCTCTGGATTCCTATGATGTCCCTTAATATGGTGATGAGAATCTCCCGCTGATGTTTTCGTGGGTATGCCTCCATTTCCAGATGGAGAGCCTCACATTTTATACAGTGTTCAGTGCAATCAAAAGTATTGTGAACAATTTGTATGAAAATTTAAAGTATCTAAGCAGAACTAAAATTGACTAACAAATGTTAGGATATTATGATACGTCATTGATTACGAGTAAGTACATACACATCAAAGTATACAAAACTGTCAAATTCCTTCAACCGCCTCTCATCTTAGTGTCATAAACATTAGGTCGAATATCAATTGAGGAAACTTGACAGATTGTAGTAACCAGATGTGTGGCTGACTGAACTAACGTAATCCGATTTCTTGAAAGGTCGTGCAAGGCCTTCAGTTACGATGTAACTTTACTGTTACCATCTAAACTGTGTTTTCAAGCACCCAAATAGCGGGTAAGTGGTTAAACGTGATAATGGGCCCCGAGTAATGATTACACACATAACGTCATGGGGTGCCTTTATGGAACCGTGATCGGGCCTTATTGAAAACCTTAACCCATGATGGGAGGGTTCGTATTATCTAACGGTTTATATCGAGATATTGAGGTGAGGTGAGGTAAGGTGAATCAGAGGGGAAAATCGTTGACGTTTGCTTAAGGTGAAGGTACGGTGTACTAGCCACGCCTATTGATTTAAATTGTTTAATATTTAATTAATCGTCTATTTGACGTATTTGTTTTTAACGATTTCGAAGCCTCAACCTTTAACCATTAAATAGTTTTTTAGATTTTCGCATTGCATTATAACTATAAATTATTAAAACGGGAATAAGTCAAGCAGTAAGTACATACAATGTACTTAAAAATAAACGTCGCGTTAATTCCCGTTTTAATAATTTATACTTTAACCATTAATTTTTACCAAGAGGCTGTCGGTAAGCGAAGTGTTGGACGCCCTGCGACAAGATGGGATGATGACATTCGAAGGCTGGCTGGTGAGGGCTGGATGAGAGTGGCCCAAAATCGGGTGCATTAAGGGAGACCTACGTCCAGCAGTGGACGAGTGTGGGTTGCTAACTTGATGAAGAGGCTGTAGTTTCAAAGTTGTAATTTTTATAATTAGTAGTCTACATTGTCCTGGTCCCAAACTAAGGTTTTCCCTTATGCTATGGAAACCAGAAATTTTAAATTATTTATTTTATTTTATTTATTTGATGTTCTAATTCATTTTTTATTAAATTTAAAGTCAAGTAATTTCATAAACGCATCGAAAAACTACACTATCGGGTGTTTCACGAACATGCAAGCCGGGAAAATCCGAAACACATCCGCTATTCACAATTTAGTGTTAGCTGTATAATGTTTGATGACACCGTATAAAATATGCATCATCCTATCTGACATTAAACCACTCGCCTAAAAACGGCGCATTTTTTTCACATTGACACAGCAGTTATTTAAAATTTATAACGTCAAGTTTATTAGTGTTTGTCGACCTTATATCACGGTTTTTGAATTTTTGACTTTGATATATTACCTTTGCCTGCTTATATTATATTTTTTAGATTCGTAGTTTTGCGTAACAGTTTGGCTGCAGTAATATTTTCCTACAACTTTGGGATGAAAAGCCTATGTAAATGGCCTTAGCTTCAGCAACTTACCAGGTTGAATGACAGAAGTTGATACGATAATATTGCTATTATTAGCTATAACGGTATACGATTGCCGAGTCAATATGCGTTTTAAAACATCTGCAACTTAAGACTGAATAAAATATCAATAACCGACTTTGTAATGCGTAGATCTCACAACTTTATACGGTAGAACGAGTGAGTTAAGAGACGTTTTTTGACATGTATTTCTTTAGACAAGATCATCGAAACGCCGCTTCTCGCAAGTCTTAATTTACCGAGAGTTTTACTATAGTACTAGCAAGGCCCAGACTTTTTTAAAGGAAGGCAAACGAGCAAGCGGGTCACCTGATGGCAAGTGTTGTGGTAACCTTACCACAACCTGTAAAATTTCCTCAATTGATATTACACCTAATGTTGATAGTAAGATGAGAATCTATAGAAGAAACTTGACAGATTGTGTAGGTACTTTAAGCTGTACGTACCTAAGCCGGAGGGCCGCATACAAAGACACATACACATACGCATACTATTTCAACCCTGTATTCAAAAGTTCAGAAGCGTCATAATGTTCAAACAATACTCAAATCGATACCACCAACACAAAACACTGCAACTTTATTCAAGACCTCCGAGATCAATCAAGTTTTTATTGCTAGCAAACCGCCAACTATGTTTAGAGCGGCGTTCGACGGTTGCACTGGCAGCAAGCCAAGAAGATACAGTGATATAGAAACGTGATACACTGCTATTTTGTATTACAATACGTGTATGGAATATCGAGTGACAAACGACAGAAATATAACTTTCATAGTTGTTCATTTGTTTCTTTGACGAGTGAGTATCATATTTTAGTCTTTTTTATGTGATAGGTGCCAGACGAGCAGACGAATCACCTGATGATAAGCGATTGCCGCCGCCCATAGACACCTGAAACACCTAGTAGCGTTAAAGCGCGCTGCCAACCTTAACCCCCTTTCCCCCCAATTGGGCCTCCGGTACCCTCACTCACTCGACAAAAAACAGCGCTGGCGCTTACTACCAAATGCGCCATCCGGACAAATGTCATTTGTACACCAAAATATAGCATTAGGTAAATTCGGTGGGCAATTAGTAATTGGCCAATTACCAATTAGTAAAGGTGGCCGACGAGCCGACGGATCACCTGATGGTAATTTAGTGAACAATTACATACTTTATCCACAAAATAATTACACACAGAAGGTAGACTCAGCCTGATTTTGAATTTAGAAGAGTTCGTTGATATATGCTAGGGTTGTTTCCCGGCATGAGTACCTCTACATAAGCGCGCGGCCTCTACCACAGACCTCGACAGTTCGACAATCTTATGTCATAGGCTAGGATTAATGTGGTCGAAAAGGCGTATTTCCCCGTTAGTGCGCATGCGTGAGTACAAGACACGTTTTTAGCTCTTAGTGGGCAGCCTACTTTCTGTGTGTAATTATTTTGTGCTTTAGCCTTCATTTATAGTTAACAAAACTACATATTCTGGTATAGCAAAGTAGAAACCACAAAAAGGCTTAGTAAAAGTCAAACCAGTAACTAAAGTTTGAACGCCATTCGTCAGCTCATACTGGCTCGCTGCCAGGAACCGGCCTAACCGTATGTGCGGTCATTATACTGATTTACTTGTATTGTATATCACGTATGGAATGAAGCAATAAAAATACCGGCAAAGTGCGAGTCGGACTCACCCATGGAGGGTTCCGTAGCAGAAAATAAACTTTTATTTTCATATTTGAGTTGATTGAAGGAAAATTTCTTGTTCCTATATGCTTTTATTTAAAACTTTATTGCAGAAACTTTTGAGGTGAATTTAATGCCCAGGGTATTCTTTACCAGTTAACCTTTGGTCATGCAGACAAGACATTATTATTATTGTTGACATTGCTATTTTTGACGCATTAAAAATTTGCTATTTGGCTACGGAACCTTAAAAACTACTTCAGCTATATCTAAATGGCTGGTATTTAGGATCTGAAAGGCTTTTCAAACGTTCTGTCGGCGAATAGTTTTAGGTGTAAGGTTTTGGCGGTGAAATGCCTTAGGACGAAACGTTAATTATAATTTCGACGAAAAGTGAAATATGAAATCACTTCGCAGAAACGTTTCATATTCGATATTAACAGTAGCCTTACCATGAGTTTGAAATACTATCCTCGCTATCGGAAACTATCGCTTTGTCTCTTTCATTGTGATGCATTTGAAAGAGACAGAGCAATAGTTTACGTTATGTCAGTCAGGGGTAAAGAAACGCACCGGGGGAAGAGCCCTTAGCAAGTACCTGGTGAGCGTCTCCCAAGATTCGGTCCGTATGCCGAGACGGTAGGAAGGACCATGGGCTGGTGGAGGGACCAGTGTCTACACATTAGACTCGTCTGGACGCGCCTTTAGACCGCTTAAAACCATTAATGTAATGAAATGTTACGCTAATTTCTGCCAAAACTCGTCACACAAGGTCACAGTCTCATCAACGTTTGCAACATCTGTCGTTCTAATGTTCATGATGCGAAAAATAACGCTCCGAGACATCGCATCAAAGCGAAATTCGTTCATTTCCTCCGCATTGGGGATGTGAAGTTAAGGGACAATAATCGATTTAAGAATAAACGATTTTTATTTTCAATTTTAATCGATTTGTCAATTACCTAGCATGTTTTTCATAAGTACGCCGTTATTGTGGTGCATATCAGAATTGTTAAGTGTAATTAAATAATCGATTTAATATTAGGAACGATTTATATTTTAAATTTTAATCCATTTGTCATATTAGCATGTTTTTCATAACTGTTATGTACGCGGTTATTTTGGTGCATAGGAGAATTGTTAAGTGTAATTAAGAACCGTGATTGTATTATATTTATCAAGTGGCTTTACTCAATAAATAAATAATTATCATACTGCCGAACGTCAAAGACGTCAATTAAATTTAATTGTCACTGGCTTCGGATTGTCGTCAATTAACTTTAATTATAACTATTGGCTGAAATGATGAATTGTCAATTAAGAAAAAAATATTGACACTTATTTTTATACACAAAAACACTATCCATTTATTCAAGATCATCAATTTATTTATGATCATTAAGTATTTATTTTAAGATAATGTTCATTAAGTTAAGCAGCAGCTACTTACTACGTTTTATAAAATAAATGATCGTTTTACGCATAAAATTAGTTTTTCTCTATTATTTCTAAACCATATTCCAATAGATTCATATTCCAGATTCCAATAGAGTACCTACGATAATAATAGTTCAAACATCAATTTTCGTGATTTTCAAATGATAAAACATGGTGAATTTCGCATGAAAACTATACTTTTAAACTAAGTTGCCGCGATAATTAATTATTTTCCTCGAAAATTGGAGGCCTAATACCTAAGAGGTTCATTCACTCATATTAACAGTCAATCAGACTTAAAAATCATAATTTTCAGAAATGTGCAGCCGAAAATTAATTTAAAAATACAATATAACTGAAAATCGATTGTACGAAAATTATAAATAATCGATTATTTTGTTACATCCCTACTCCACTCTAGAGATAACATCGTGTTGATTCTTACACCGTGGATCGGGCATTTTCTGTCCTTTGTCCCGGAAAAAAGCGTGTTCCTTTTTTTATAATATCGCTTTTGGCGTTCCGTGTAGGTTAAGTCAAATGTGCCACTAAAATGTGAATCTGTCATTTCATCTGTGAAAAAAAAAATACTCGTGGACCAATCAGTTGAAAGATATGAATTTTTGTCTATGTGTACGTTTTGTCTTTGTTATAGATGGTAAGTACTTGAGGGTACTAAAAACTATAAGGGTTTCTTAGTAGACTACGGAACCCTAAAATAACTCGATTCATTAAAAGATTACAGCTCAAAATCACCGGTCAATTTCAACACAACCGTGTCTCGTTATTCACTTGACATTGGCAGAATTAAAATGACCAAGAGCATGGCCACGCCACAAAAAAGCAGTTGAAAGGAATCCGGAGTTATACCACAGCCTCACAGAAGACCGGCGTAAAGCAGAGCTTGCGCTGTGTTTCGTCGAGCG
Source organism: Cnaphalocrocis medinalis (assembly GCA_014851415.1). Lineage (NCBI taxonomy): Eukaryota > Metazoa > Arthropoda > Insecta > Lepidoptera > Crambidae > Cnaphalocrocis > Cnaphalocrocis medinalis. The sequence continues at coordinate 1,494,013 of CM026300.1, forward strand.
AGTGAGGGTACCGGAGGCCCATTGCGGGAAAACGGGGGTTAAGGGTTGGCTGCGTACTTTTGACTCCTGGTGTTGCAGGTGTCTATGGTCAACGGCAATCGCTTACCATCAGCTGATCCATCTGCTCATCTGGCATTAAAAAAAACGAAATTAAGAAAAATATTGACGACCCGTTTAGCGCAATGGTTTGAGCGCCGGTTGAGACGTAAGGGTCGCAAGTCGTAAGTCGTAAGGGTTCGATTCCCGCACCAACACAAATGTTTGTTGATGAAACAGATATTTGTGTTGGGTCTGGGTGTTTGTGGTTCCTTCGTTGTTTCTGGTTTCCATAGTACAAGGGAAAACCTTAGTTTGGGACCAGGTCAATGTATGTGATGTTGTCTCAATCTCAATTTATTTATATTCGGTGCTCTCTCCACGCAATACCCGCTCGCTCTTGCCCTCTTTTTTTTATAATATCGCTTTTTGTCACCCAGCTTCATTATTCAAGTGACGAGTGACAAGCCACGACGGGCGGGACAGTGACAAATATATTTTTGTTGTGAATTATGGAGTATTTTGACTGCGATATTGGGTATCACGTGACGGGGCGATAGCAGTCACGTACAGTTAATACTGTTTCGAGATTCCGCTGGGCAACGTCAGCGCTGTTATTAATGCTGTTAAACTAATGGTTTTGCGTTTTGCTGCGTTCAAATGACTGGGTGTTGCGTTTACTGGAAGAAAAGACCTGGAGACTTTAGTTGCTTTAAAGTTAAAAGACCTTTAATGGAACTAACGTCTGGCAATTTTTAGTGTTTGCAGTATAAGTTAGTCCGGCGAATGAAGCAGAAAGTCTTTTAAGACCTAGAAAACAAGAGTTTAAAAAATACTAAGAATATCGGGTTACTTCGGAGACGGTATGGAAACTTTTAGTATGTAGGTAGGTACCGTACTTATGTATTGGATTGAAAATACAAGACTGCAATTTTTTTTTGTTCTCGAAAATCTCGACGTGCAGCGCTGCAGCGTTTTGAAAATTGAAAAATTGCATAGTATATACAGGGTGTATCTATGAAGATTTACAAACAAAGCTACAAATCATTGTAAATAAAATTCTGTGACTTTTATAAATTCGCATCAAAAATTTGGACTTTCATACAAAGTTTATTTTGGCCCAAAAATAAGTACCGAAGCAGCAAGTGACTTATAAAAACAGCTTAGTGAAAAGGGTGCGCCTTAATCATAAGACAATAGCAGACACGATAGAAAATCAATTGTTTTTGCCTTTTAAAAGGCTTTTGGGTCTTACGGCATTGAACAATTACATTGCCTCAGTGTAAATCTCCCATGCAAAAATGTTCCACTTTGCTTGCCCGGTAGCGGCTGCTCATCACAACTTCCCCATTAACTAGTTAGAAACTCCAACTCAATAGTGCGCGCTTATTAAAGTTATCTGTTCTTGCAAGTGGGACAAGAAGACTTACAGAAAACAGGACTAGCTACTAAAGAACTAGTTTATTTAAAGTAAAGTTTTCTTTATGTAACATGTGGCAGGTGGCAAACGAGCAGACGGATCACCTGATGGTAAGCGATTGCCACCGCCCACAGACACCTGAAACAGTGTTTTACCAACCATTTTAAAAATCATTTCTATCATGGACGTATATAAGAGGGGGTCCAGGGGTTCCGGACCCCCCCCCCCCCCCCCATTGAGGCCTGGTTTTACATAAGGTTGAATCGGCAAGGATGGTAGGGTAGGTAGGTATACTTCGGGAGAGCCGCATTATAAAATATTATTACAATTAGAGAATAGGGTACTTGACTATTTTTTTTTTATGTGTTTAATCAACAGACCCTCTATTAAAGAACATTGTTGAAATAATTCTTTGATTCTGATTTGAATTACCTGAGATATCACAACTTAAGAGCACATATTTTACGCGGGCCCAAAAACGCTCTATTACAATGGCTACCAACATGTGATGTCACACGCTGGTGTCTTTATGCGCGTCTAGCAAATTTTGTTTGGTAGCTATATCAGTCCCAGGGCTATCTACAATTGGCTACATTGTAGATAGCCCTGGGACGGCAAATCAACCAAATCAATCTCACGTTCTTCAAGAATGATATCCGAGCTCGGGGGGGGGGGGGGGGATTCGTAATTGTTTTGCAATGTGGGACGCCCCCCTTGTCAAAGCTATATACCTATACGTCCGTGATTTCTATGACTTCTGGAAATTTCAAGTTATTTGAAATGCTGTTATGCATACGGACAAAGTAATTTTGCGGTTTCTCAATTAGCTCAAATAGAGGCAGAAGCGAGGCAGGAGCGACGACATCTTCTCTAATTATGTGGCGCCGATTCACAGCCTGAGACGCAACTTAATGAAAATTAAACTACCAGCTGCGAAGCAACGAACATTCTGTGCAACGGAATGTATAGACACAGCGGAACTTTTTGATACTGATATCGAAGAGTTTCAGTCTTGCACACGCATTTCTGTGAACGTTCACATACCTTTCAACGAGTTTTCGAAATTAATCGAAAAAATGTTTGACTTTACAACAGCTGCAACTCTCTCAACTTTTCGACTGCGTTACAACCGCCATGGTCACAATCGTCGACTTGTGACCATGGTATGGCACAACAAGACGTCAAGCAAAGCAAGCCTCCCCCAAAGTTCTCCACACAGATCGGTCCTGTGCCACCCGCATCCAAGGGACTCTCGCGACCTTCACCAGATCGTCACTTCTTCACTTTCACAGCTGCGGCCTCCTGCACGTGGCCTCCACTCAAGGACCTTTCCACCCCAACGGCCGTCTGTTCTCCTCGCAATGTGCCCTGCCCTGCCCATTGCCACTTCAGCTTAAGTCTTACGGTTACTGTCAAGTATTTATTAAAAATAGACAGACCTAGAAGAAGTCTACTCTACTCAGTTCAAAGAATCGTGACTCTTACGGAGCATAACTCAGCCAGATTTACAACCTGAATAGTTTCTAGGAACAGATTTATATAATTGCCCTTTAATACCGACAGCTGGACAGTGCTGTCATAAATCCAGAACTTTGTTCGAAGTTGCCCTTAATCGACATTTTGTTCTTGAAGCAATTGTGTAGGGAGCACTAAGCTTGTTTAAATAGAATCATCCTATTTATGTTGGCAGTTAAAATAAAATAAGTCATTTTGATAAAGTTGGTCGTCATCTTTATCGTGATGTTAAAGAACTTTTTTTTTTATATTGAGGATAATCAAGATGACCTCGTTCCGCCTGATGATAAGGGGCCGTGAGATCCAAATATGAGGTTGACACAAAATAACAAACAAAGATATCTATTAAGTGATGGTAAGCAATTGCCGCCGCATATAGACCCTCCGAACACCAATGAAGTCAAAAACAATTGCGGTGCCATCCTAAAGGATGGATTTAAGGAAATTAAGTTATTTCTTTCTTTCTTAAATTTTATTTCTTTCTTTCAAAATGATTGCCGTCTGACCGTAGTTGTTGAGAATCGTACCTACTTCTTCCTTTTCGGAAGCACGCGCTATAATCCACTGAACTATCGTCACTCAATAGCTTATTCAAATGTAAACAGAAGCAACAATATTAACTATCGAATCAAGTTCTCAAACTTCCAACCCGGAACGAACTGGCAATAACGGGTTTGATGCAGTTGTATCCAGTTCGAACCGTTCCAAACAAACGCAAACCAGTGCATTTGAAACTGACATAGTGATGCAACTATAAGCGAGTTACTTACGCGTATATTGTGACTTGAGTGATTTTCTGTACGAGAGGAAAGCAAACGAGCTACCTGATGGTAAGTGATCATCGCCACACCTATACCAGAAGGAGTGCAGAGGCGTTGCCAACCTTTTAGAAAGGTGTAGACTCGTTTCTTAAAGATTTTACTGTCGTACTGATTCGGAAATACCGCTGCGGGATTTTTTTTCCATCTTGAGGAGGTGTTTGACAGAAAAGGACGAATAAAAGTGGACTGCTAACTATCCAGATGTTATAGATGCAATCCTAGTTTATGATGCGTAGTGAATTGACATCGTAACTCAGCCTGTGATTCCCAGTTTCATCCAAATAAGATGACTCTTACACCATGATTCGGGATTCAAAAAATGTAATGTGTTTAGAGATAATACAAAGAAAAGTACTTAAACACCTACCGCTCTTCCCAAGCTAAGAAATCTTGAGTGATCCATTGGACACCCCATCCCATGGTTAAAATATGTGAAGGTGTACCCTGCTTCTGAAAAACTCTGCTTGTCGAGTGAAACTCGAGTGAGATTGGTAAATTTAGTGATGCATCACTAACCTAGCAGATCACTGCCACATCTATTGGCGTCTCTGTGGTCTTATCGAATCAGAGTTCGATTTAACATGCCGTCTTGTTTCCACTTTGTAGTCCTGTAGTTTGGTACAGGGATACTGGGAATATATGAAGTAAAATTACGATCCTGAGTTAATTTCATCGGACAATTTGTATGACACAAGTGGCAGAATAATATAAGTGGCCGGCCTTCACTCCGTTCCGTGTCATTACAGTCATCATTACACATGCTAATTTTGAGCAAGAAAGCTACATGCTCTTAGAGCATTGCTACTTAGTAGCATGTGCCTAGAAAAGTAGAAATCTACTAATAAAATAAAGGGTTATCGCGCATGAATAATCCGCTAGATGACGTACTATGTATATGTATAACTGAGGACCATGTACACGGTGATTGGTCATTTTTGATGTGATATGTCAAAAGCCTTTTAAAAGGCATAAAACAATTGATTTTCCATTGTGTCTGCTGTCTGGGCCTTACGACTATAAGTGGAGAGGGGTCACGATCAGGGATGTTACGAATATTCGCATTCGCTTTCGCACATTCGCGGCGTAAATATTCGCATTCGCGAATGTGCAAATTTTGACATGCTAACATCCCTAGTCACGATGACGGGTTCTAAACCTGGTTTGCGGAGCCTGCCTCTACACAGCGCTGACCCAAACCTAGCCAATTAACCTAGGAGTAGGGTAGAAGAATGATAAGATCAAGGCCTCAACTACGCTTAATGACAAGCAAAAGCCTAAAAGTGCTTAAACATTACAAGGCCTGTGACTTGTGATAGTGCGACAGCAATAAATTCGCTTTTGAGCAATAAAGGCTCAAAGTTCATTGTGTAAAATTCTCCTAGCTTTTAACACCACGCTTTGGCATGAAAAAACCGGCTCGACCGAAATAATACCACGGCCTGTGTCTTCTGTGAGAAGACCGGCGTGAAGTAGTCGAGTTTCGTCGTGTAAGTGAAGGTACCGGAGGCCCAATTGGGGAAAAGTTGGCAACTTGTGACTCTACTGGTGTTGCTGGTGTGTATGATCGCTTACCATCACGTAATTCGTTTGCTCGTCTGCCACCGATCACATGAAAAAGGTGACTTGTGCAAGCGCGACAGCAATATAATTTGCGTTTTGAGCAATAAAGATGAATCCAAGGTCATTGTCCGAAAGTCTCCCAGGTCGACTGCCCCTTAAAAAAGCAATGGCAAAATAGTTACCACCTGATTAAGAACCTTATCTATCAAAACTTAAGAGCGAAAACCAATGAAATTTTTCGTTGACTTATGCCCTATTAAGGGTAGGAGCCCCAGTGTAACGGTTAACTTTGACATGGTAAAGTTTGTAGGAGTTCGTTACGCTCTGAGGTCTAAGACTTAGGATATTCTAGTGTGTTCCAAACTTGTGTTACAATAGACTATCAATTCAGCATTCTCCACTAAACTCTGTATCAAAGACTGAAGTGATCGGGTGTAAGGATTAGATGAGAATTCTTGTCTCGAAGTACTCTCAAATTGCTTATGTTTAAATTATTTAAATTTACTCAACACCTCATACATTGAATTATTTGACCTTCATAGTACAGTCGAGTTCAAAAATATGTATACACTTTAGGACCTTGTCACAGTACATATGTATAAGAAAAAGGCCTCCACCTTTTTATAAATATGTATTATGACAAGGTCTTAAAGTGTATACAAAGTCAAAGTCAAATATTCTTTATTTGCATAGGCTTGTACACAGCACTTACAAATCGTCATACATAAACAAAATATTTAAAATTATTTAAAGATAATGTATAATATGATTTCAATGAAATTAAATATATATCATGATACATAAGATATACTAAAAATAAATAGACATAATGCAATTCTACCACCGGTATCGGAAATTGATTCTGAGAGAAGATCCGGCAAGAAACTCGCCAGTTACTCTTTTTAATCGCCAAAATGTTTATTACAATGTTTTCCTCATACCACCTCCTACAGTCCAATACTCAAGATGAAGAAAAATGTTAAAAGCTAAGAATGAGGTAAACCGGAGCAGACCAGTCCCCATCGGAGGCGGCACCTGTACACAAGTATGACGTATGTGTCAGCCATCATTTCACTCAACCATATCAGAGGGAATGTAATGACCCGCCACATAGCGCCACCACCTCAGAAACATTTGAGCGAGCATGACCATTCCAATTCTCCACATAAGTTAAAAAAAAAATAGTGTGTATTAATTCAACACTTATAAACTATTTTTGAACTCGACTGTACTTAATCGTAAGTAGCTTAAGCACTTGTGTAAGAAAGCAGAGGATCACAAAGAGAATACTTAAATAACATAATTATTTAAACCCAGACGCTAAGTAAATAATGTTATATTTATTTTAAAAACGCCCCGTTGGTCTAGTTGTAAGTACCGGGTTTATGATCTTGGGGTCCCGGGTTCGATTCCTGCGGCTAATGTAACCAGCCCACTGCCACTTCAGTTTGCTAATTCAGATGACTCTTACACCATGATTAAAAAGTGTAATGTATTTAGAGATAGTTGAAAGAAAAGTAATTATACACCTTCCGCTCTTCCTAAGCTAAGAAATGATCCCTTGGACATGCCATCCCATGGTAGTAATATAAGAAGGTGTATCCTGCTTCATAAGTATGTACAGTGGGAGTCGCAATCCTAACTTCCTAACTAATATTATAAATGCGAAAGTAACTCTGTCTGTCTGTCTGTTACTCTTTCACGCCAAAACTACTGAACGGATTTAAATGATATTTGGTATACAGATGATCTAAACCCTGAGAAAGAACATAGGCATACTTTTTATTGCGAAAAGGGGGTTGTAAGGGGTAAAAAGGGGGGTAAAAAGTTACTTTTCCACGCGGACGAAGTCGCGGGCGGCCGCTAGTACCATATAACGCTGCGATTTCTTTAAAAATTCATGCTTTTCTCACAAAACTCTTCTTGAGTAGGGCACTCGAGTGAAATTGGTAGTGAAGTAAAATGATGCATCACTAACCAAGCAGATCACTGCCACTTCTATCGGCGTCTCTGTGGTCTTATCGAATCAGAGTTCGATTTAACATGCCGTCTTGTTTCCACTTTGTAGTCCTGTAGTTTGGTACAGGGATACTGGGAATATATGAAGTAAATATACGATCCTGAGTTAATTTCATCGGACAATTTGTATGACACAAGTGGCAGAATAATATTAGTGGCCGGCCCTCACTCCGTTCCGTGATATTGTTACAGACATCATTACACATAGTTCTTCAAATTTTCGCGTTGCATTATAACTATTATAGACGGGAATAAACGCAACGTAATTTTTGAGGCACATAATAATAAATAAGGCGGTTGTAACGCAGCCGAAACGTCAAGCAGTAAGTACTAATTATGTGCTTAAAAAATTACGTCGCGTTAATTCCCGTCTATAATAATAATAATCATTACAAATGTTAATTTTGAACAAAAAAGCATAATTTTAGAGCATTGCTACTTAGTAGCATGTGTATAGAAATGTGCTAAATGGGGTTATCGCGCATGAATAATCCGCTAGATGACGTAATATATAACTGAGGATCATGTACACGGTGATTGGTCATTTTTGATGTGATATGTCAAAAGCCTTTTAAAAGGCATAAAACAATTGATTTTCCATTGTGTCTGCTGTCTGGGCCTTACGACTATAAGTGGAGAGGGGTCACGATCAGGGATATTACGAATATTCGCATTCGCTTTCGCACATTCGCGGCGTAAATATTCGCATTCGCGAATGTGCAAATTTTGACATTCGTAACATCCCTAGTCACGATGACGGGTTCTAAACCTGGTTTGCGGAGCCTGCCTCCTACACAGCGCTGACCCTAAACCTAGCCAATTAACCTAGGAGTAGGGTAGAAGAATGATAAGATCAAGGCCTCAACTACGCTTAATGACAAGCAAAAGCCTAAAATTGCTTAAACATTCTTACACAGCCCGTGACTTGTGTAGTGTGACAGCAATAAATTTGCTTTTCTATATCTTCTATCTTCTTCTATCATCTATCTTCTATATCTATACTATTAATAAAGAGGTAACGCCTCGGCCTGTGACTGACTGACTGACTGACTGACTGATCTATCAACGCACAGCCAAAACTACTGGACCTAAAATCATGAAATTTGAAACATAGGTAGTTCTTACTATATAGGCGCGCACTAAGAAGGGGTTTTGCGAAATTCACCCCCTAAAGGGGTAAAAGGGGGGGTTTACGTTAGTATGAAAGTCTTTCAATTTTGATGTTAGAGATTTGAAAATTTGGATTATGGTTGTTTATCAAATATAAAAATTGACCTGTTTTAGTTTTTTTTTAAATTCAAGCCATAAAGAGGTGAAATGGGGGTTAAAACAATGTATGGGAGATTTATTATTTTTAAAGCTAGAGTCTTGAAAATTGGTATTTGGGTTTTCCATACAAATTAAATGAAAGTAATTTCAGCATTTTTTTTTTCTTCAGCTTACAAAGGGGTGAAAGGGGGTTAAAACGTCGTATGGGAAATTCGTCATTTTTAAAGCTAGAGCTTTGAAAATTGCTATTTGGGCTTTGCATGCAAATGTAAAGAAATTGAATTCGGCATTTTTTTCTTCAACCTAAAAAGGGGAGAAAGGGGGATAAAACACCGTATTGTCAATTTTAAAGCTAGATTCTTGAAACTTGGTATTTGGGCTTTGCCTACAAATGTAATGAAAGTGAATTCGTTATTTTTTTCTTCAACCTAAAAAGGGGGGAAAAGGGGGTTGAAACGAAGTATTGTCATTTTTTGAAGCTAGAATCTTGAAAATTGGTATTTAGGCTTTGCAAAGAAATTTTATAAAGTCCCCCCTTCCCCTTATAGGGGTGAACGGGGGAACTGATTAAATTTGACAAAGTAAAGTTATAGAGTTTCCAACATTTTTAAATCAAATCTTTTTGAGATTCCTTCATTAAGGTTTACGATCACCAAAATTATCAATCCTATAAGTATCAGTAAAATTTATTTTTGCTAATTACTTTGATTGTTGTGAAATCTACTACGTTCAAAAAATTAAAATACCGAAGCGAAGCGAGGGCGGGCCACTAGTAAGTAATAAAGGCACTAAGGTCATTCGCCACGCTTTGGCATAAAAGGGCCGGCTCGACCGAAATGACGCCACGGCCTGTGTCTTCTGTGAGAAGACCGGCGAGAAGTAGTCGAGTTTCGTCGAGTGAGTGAAAGTACCGGAGGCCCAATTGGGGAAAGGTTGGCAACTTGTGACTCTACTGGTGTTGTTGGTATGTATGGACGCCGATGATCGCTTACCATCACGTAATTCGTTTGCTCGTCTGCCACCTATCACATGAAAAATGTTGACTTGTGCCTGAGCGACAACAATAAAATTTGCATTTTGAGCAATAAAGACTCCAAGGTCATTGTACGAAAGTCTCCCAGCTCGACTGCCCTTTAACCCTCGACAACACAATGGCAAAAAAGTCACCACCTGATTACGAACCTTATCTATCAAAACATAAGAGCGAAAACCAATAAAAATTTTCGTTGACTTATGCCCTATTAAGATTAGGAGCCCCAGTGTAACGGTTAACTTTGACATGGTAAACTTTGTAGGAGTTCGTTACGCTCTGAGGTCTAAGACTTAGGATATTCTAGTGTGTTCCAAACTTGTAACAATAGACTATCAATTCAGCATTCTCCACTAAACTCTGTATCAAAGACTGAAGTGATCGGGTGTAAGGATTAGATGAGAATTCTTGTCTCGAAGTACTCTCAAATTGCTTATGTTTAAATTATTTAAATTTACTCAACACCTCATACATTGAATTATTTGACCTTCATAGTACCTACTCGTAAGTAGCTTAAGCACTTGTGTAAGAAAGCAGACGATCACAAAGAGAATACTTAAATAACATAATTATTTAAACCCAGACGCTAAGTAAATCCTACTACTAGTAGATATTATAAAGGCGAAAGTTTGTAAGTATGGATGTATGGATGTTTGTTACTCTTTCACGTAAAAACTACTGAATGGATTTAAATGAAACTTTACCACAATATAGCTTATACATCAGAATAACACATAGGCTACAATTTATAAAAATATATTGTGTGGATTGTCCAAAATATGACGGTAAGTGTCAATAATTAACTCCACGCGTACGAAGTCGCGGGCGGCCGCTAGTAAATGTATATTTATTTTAAAAACGCCCCGTTGGTCTAATTGTAAGTACCGGGTTTATGATCTTGGGGTCCCGGGTTCGATTCCTGGGTCGATTAAAAGTAAGTAGGTTTCTGATTTCTCGAAAATAGCTCAGGTTTATTATCACCAGTCTACATTAGGCACGCATGGTGACTAAGCCTAATCCCATCTTTTTTTATGTGATAGGTAGCAGACGAGCAGGCGGATCACCTGATGGTAAGCAATTGCCGCCGCCCATGGACACTTGCAACACCAGTGGAGTTACAAGTGCGCTGCCAGCCTTTTATCCCCTTCCCCCCCAGGGTGGGGCTCCGGTATCCTCACTCACTCGGCGAAACACAGCACAGGGGCTGCTTCACGCCGGTTTTCTGTGAGGCAGTAGTATCACTCCGGTCGAGCCGGCCCATACGTGCTGAAGCGTGGCTCTTCCACAATTAATCTTGGTAGCGATGACTTGATTTCTATGATGGAGGCCTTTGCCCTGCATTGGGACAGTATATAGGCTGATACTACTACTAGAATGGTTAATAGAAAAACTTAGTTAAAGGGAAGTAAATGTTCACAGAAACACCCTGTATAGCTCCAAACGTTCAGAAAGAGCTCCGGCTCGACGAAATGACCCACGGCCTGTGTCTTCTGTGAGAAGACCGGCGAGAAGTAGTCGAGTTTCGTCGAGTGAGTGAAAGTACCGGAGGCCCAATTGGGGAAAGGTTGGCAACTTGTGACTCTACTGGTGTTGTTGTATGTATGGACGCCCGATGATCGCTTACCATCACGTAATTCGTTTGCTCGTCTGCCACCTATCACATGAAAAATGTTGACTGTGCCTGAGCGACAACAATAAAATTTGCATTTTGAGCAATAAAGACTCCAAGGTCATTGTACGAAAGTCTCCCACTCGACTGCCCTTTAACCCTCGACAACACAATGGCAAAAAGTCACCACCTGATTACGAACCTTATCTATCAAAACATAAGAGCGAAAACCAATAAAATTTTCGTTGACTTATGCCCTATTAAGATTAGGAGCCCCAGTGTAACGGTTAACTTTGACATGGTAACTTTGTAGGAGTTCGTTACGCTCTGAGGTCTAAGACTTAGGATATTCTAGTGTGTTCCAAACTTGTAACAATAGACTATCAATTCAGCATTCTCCACTAAACTCTGTATCAAGACTGAAGTGATCGGGTGTAAGGATTAGATGATAATTCTTGTCTCGAAGTACTCTCAAATTGCTTATGTTTAAATTATTTAAATTACTCAACACCTCATACATTGAATTTTTGACCTTCATAGTACCTACTCGTAAGTAGCTTAAGCCTTGTGTAGAAAGCACGATCACAAAGAGAATACTTAAATAACATAATTATTTAAACCCAGACGCTAAGTAAATCCTACTACTAGTAGATATTAAAGGCGAAAGTTTGTAAGTATGGATGTATGGATGTTTTGTTACTCTTTCACGTAAAAACTACTGAATGGATTTAAATGAAACTTTACCAAATATAGCTTATACATCAGAATAACACATAGGCTACAATTTATAAAATATATTGTTGGATTGTCCAAAATATGACGGTAAGTGTCAATAATTAACTCCACGCGTACGAAGTCGCGGGCGGCCGCTAGTAAATGTATATTATTTTAAAAACGCCCCGTTGGTCTAATTGTAAGTACCGGGTTTATGATCTTGGGTCCGGGTTCGATTCCTGGGTCGATTAAAAGTAAGTAGGTTTCTGATTTCTCGAAAATAGCTCAGGTTTATTATCACCAGTCTACATTAGGCACGCATGGTGACTAAGCCTAATCCCATCTACTTTTTTTTTTTATGTGATAGGTAGCAGACGAGCAGGCGGATCACCTGATGGTAAGCAATTGCCGCCGCCCATGGCACTTGCAACACCAGTGGAGTTACAAGTGCGCTGCCAGCCTTTTATCCCCTTCCCCCCAGGGTGGGCTCCGGTATCCTCACTCACTCGGCGAACACAGCACAGGGCTGCTTCACGCCGGTTTTCTGTGAGGCAGTAGTATCACTCCGGTCGATCCGGCCCATACATGCCGAAGCGTGGCTCTTCCACAATTAATCTTGGTAGCGATGACTTGATTTCTATGATGGAGGCCTTTGCCCTACATTGGACATTATATAGGCTGATACTACTACTACTAGTATGGTTGATAGAAAACTTAGTTAAAAGGAAGTAAATGTTCACAGATACACCCTGTATAGCTCCAAACGTTCAGAAAGAGCTTCCTCTCGTTTCGCTTTAAAAATTGCAACGTTCCGTTCTACGGGTGCTGACTAATTTCGCCGGCACCAGCCCGATTGAGCTTATCACAGCCGATGGAGCGTAAAACGGAATGTGCGAACACGAGGAGAAAATGAGTTGCAACTGTGTCTCGATATCGTTTTAAAGATATCCTTTTATGAGATAGGTGGCAGACGAGGAGACGGTTCACCTAACGGTAAACGATTGCCCACGCCCATAGATACCAGCAACACCAGTTGAGTCACAAGTGCGCTGCCAACTTTAACCCTCTCTCCGCCTAATCGGGCCTCCGATACCCTCTCGCTAGAAAGAATGATTACTAGAAAAGACTGAACATTAGAAAAGATGAATACTTACGTGTTTTTATGTAAATAATCTTATACTTATCCGATATTCGGTTACGGCGGTCAATCTCAACGATCAGCCATGTACGCAATACCTATATAGGTACTAGCGGCCGCCCGCGACTTCGTCCGCGTGGAATAGTAACTTTTGACACCCTTTTAACCACTTACAACCCCCTTTTCGCACTAAAAAGTAGCCTATGTTCTTTCTCAGGGTCTAGATCATCAATTTCATTTTAATCCGTTCAGTAGTTTTGGCGTGAAAGAGTAACAGACAGACAGAGCTACTTTCGCATTTATAATATTAGTTAGAATTAGGAAGTTAGGATTTTAGTGCTCAAGTGTGTGCACAAACAAAAAAATATGTTTCGAATTTGTCGAACATAGCTCGGGTTTGTAATCACCAATCCGCATTAGGCAAGCGTAGTGATTAAGCACAATCCTATCATAGTAGCGATGACTTGATTTAATAATAATAAATAATAAACCTGCTCTCATACTAGGGCAACGCCTGTACTATGAGTACCAGGTGCCGATAATTAACTCGGGGCGTCAACCCAGAACACCCAAACCCAAGACAACTTAGAAAAATTAGTTTCCTAAATTGACTTGACCGGGAATCGAACCCGCGACCTTTCACGCTTCGGGCGAACACCTTAGCCACTACGCCATCGAGGCTGTCGATTTGATGGAGATGGACAATTATGCAGGCTGATACTTTAGTTTTTACTATTTTAATTTACTGCCCTTCACCCACGTTCCGTTCCACGCAGCCGGTGACTCGGCTAGACGTATTAATTCGCCGGCTCGACCGCGCTCGATTACGCTTATTACGCCCCGTCGATGCGTGAAACGGAGTGCATGCACGAGGGAAGACTGGGTGTACAAAACAAAGAGAGAAACTGCTAGATATGGTGCGTTGGAACGGAATTTTGCTTGTCATGAGACGTGAACTCCTAATGGACTAACTAAAATAAACAGTAACAAGGTGTAGGTATCTGTGGACATTCAATCTGTAGACCAACCATTCTGAACAACATTTGTTCTATGACTTTTGGAAATTCGTATAAAGAAGTCGGACACGTCACTTGGTCTTAATGGTCTTTTTTTGGTATGGGGACTGGTGTCAAAAAAAAATTCGATGAATTTCGAAAAGTCGTTGAACAAATGTTATTCGAAAAGATTGGTAGAAGACTTGGTATAAGGGATGTAAATGTTCACAGAATACTGACTGTATATTTTCTTGGGTCTGGGTGTTCTGGGTTGACGCCCCCAGGTTATTATCGTCACCTGGTACTCATAGTACAGGGGTTGCTTAGTTTGAGACCAGGTCGATTGGTGTGATTGTCTGGCGCATTTATTTATTTTATTATAACTTCTATCAACCATTCTGAATATTTTTTCTGGTTTGTCTTTTTGGATCGAACCCGGCTCTGTTTTTGTTTGTTTTAAATAAAGTATTAAGCATTTATTGAAATATAATACGTATAGTCTGTAGTTCTCAGAAAATGTCTCTCAGGCAATTTGTTCCGCAAAACTAATTATGCAAATCCAATAAAACGTTCATAAACTGGAAGTCTATCAGTTTCATACAATTACCGTAATCGCACCATTGGGTTTGACGCGTCGATGCGTGAAACGAAACGTCGCGTCGCGTCGACTGCAGCGGAATATGTTGGAGGGAACGCATATTGAGGATCTGCCGTTGGTTTTGAATTTTGATTATCAGAAACGCAAAATACAGAAATACAAAAGTTTTTTTTTAGGTTATATGTGGCAGACGAGCAGACGGATCACCTGACAGTAAGCGATTGCCACCGCCCATTTATTAAAACACCTGCAACACTAGTAGAGTCACAAGTGCACTGTCAATCTAACTCCGGGCCTGCAGTACACTTACACACTCGACAAAACACAGCTCACGCGTCGATCACGCTAGTCTCCTGTGAGGCCACGGTATCACTCCGGTCGAGCCGACCCTTACATGTCGAATCATGGTTCTCCCACGGACAAAAAACTTCGAAACAAAATCTATAAAGCACCTTTTTCACTTTTCCGTCATCAATTACCGTTAACTCACCATTGACTTGACGCGTCGATGCATGAAACGAAACGTCGCATCGACTGAAGTGGGATGAAACAAACGCATCGTCGAAGGAGGATGTATGGAGCTCGTTAGATAGACTGTTTTGACTCGCATTTCCATTGTAAGAGCAGTTTAGTATTTTAATATTAATATACACTGTTAAATTTTAGTCGTTTTAATCCCGAAGCTATCATAACAGGTAACACGATTAAAGTCCATTTAGCATGTTAGATCATTAAAATAAGCAAAATAAAACCGGCCAAGTGCGAGTCGGGCTCGCGCACAAAGGGTTCCGTAGCAGCAAATATAAGATTTTTAAAGGTGTACAATACTGTAGTATATTTTTTGATCTATCTTATAAGGTTCAGCCATCGTTTTCAGTGTAAGCACAATAACTTAACCAAAATTACAGTTAAATCAACCTATCTCAAAAACTATAAGAGATACTTTGATCAAACCAAAAATCGTTGAAAGAGTTAATTAGCATGCATCACCTCTATTTTTTTAGAATTTTATACCCCGTAGTTATAAAAATAGAGGGGGGGGGACATACTTTTTACGACTTTGAGAGCTGATATCTCAAAAACCGTTCACTTTAAGAAAAATGTTTTTTAGAAAACTTTATATCATTTTAAAAGACCTTTCCATTGATACCCCACACGGGTATGTACATCGAAAAAAAAAATTTCATCCCTCAGTTACATGTATGGGGGGCCCCACCCCCAATTCTTTTTTTTACTATTTAGTGTCATATTTTTGTAGCGGTTCATACAACACATATTCCCATCAAATTTCATCACTGTAGTACTTATAGTTTCCGAGTAAATCGGCTGTGACAGACGGACAGACGGACAGACGGACATGACGAAACTATAAGGGTTCCGTTTTTGCCATTTTGGCTACGGAACCCTAAAAATCAGCTGTTCCATACAAAACAGAATATTCAAGAGGCGATAATACTAAATTTTACAGTGTAGAAATAGAAAAAATCTTTATTAAATTTAGGTCCATCCATACACTGCCCTGTTACACACAAGTATGCTATTTTAAATTAGACGAGTTACGCGTAACCAGTGCGAAATACTCTTAAAAAGTGTGATCTATATGGCACTAAAGACAGTTTATAAAAAACATGTATGAATAAGCCAGAAACTCATATGACAAATTCGTTTAACTTAATTTTTTATCGTTGCAGCCATGCCTAACTCATTCAATTTTAAGTTAACAGAGATAGGCATCATATACCAATAAATTCTGCAACTAAATCTAAATCTGTTAACTTGAAGTTGAAATAGTTACGCGTGGTCACTCGATGCGCGCGGAACAGTGGGCGGCGTGCACCTTGCGGCCATTTCATTCATCATCAGCAACTCACACTCGTCTACTGCTGAACATAGGTCTCACCTAATACACGTCACTGCTCCAGATTTTCGGCCATTCTCATCCAGCCCAAACCAGCCAGCCTTCCAATGTCATCATACCATCTTGTCGCAGGGCGTCCAACACTTGGCTTACCGAGTTGCAATCTCCACTCAAGGACTTTACGGCTCCAATGGTTGTCAATTCTGCGGCTAAAACCAGCCTATTCCACTTCAGTTTGCTAATTCGGTGGGCTATGTCTGTGACTCTGGACTCTGGTTTTCTGTCGGATTACATCATTTCTGATGCGGTCCTTCAGAGATACTCTGAGCATAGCCCTTTTCATAGCTCTTTGAGCGACTTTAAACAAGTGGACTAGTCTAGCCGTGAGTGTCCATGTCTCGGCATCGAAAGTCATGACCGGGAGGACGCACTAGTTGAAGACTTTCGACTTAAGACTTTGAGGGATGGGCGATGAGAAGACTTGACGAAGCCTACCAAATGCTGCCCAGCCTAGCTTAATTCTTCTATTAGCTTCTCTCTTGAAGTTATTTCTGCCTAATTGGAGCGTTTGTCCTAGATAGACATATTCCTGGACAACTACGAGAGGTACTCCATTGACTGTGACCAGTCCCGGATCAACGAGCTCGTTGAACATGACCTTGGTTTAATCCAAGTTCATCCGAAGACCGATGTGTTTGGAAGATTCAGCCAGGCTGCTCACCATCTCCTGTAGGTCATGTAAGGTTTCTGCCAAGATGACGATGTGGTCTGCAAATCGCAGGTGTGACATCGCCATTAATATTGATTCCGCGCTCTTTCCAGTTAAGCGTTTCGAACATGTCCTGCAGCGCAGCGGAGAAGAGTTTCGGAGATATAACATCTCCTTGTCTCACACCACGTCGCAGCAGGACAGGCTCGGTTTGGTCATTTTGGATTACTACGGACATATTAGCGGCGTCATACAGACACCTTAACACCTCGATATATTGCCAATCGACTTTGCACCTCTGCAAGGCCTCGAGAAGTTCTCGACGGAGTCAAAGCTTTTTCATAGTCCACAAACGCCATGCACAGGGGCTGGTTATATTCTTTGGTCATTTGTATAACCTGTCTCACTGTGTGAATATGGTATATGATGCTATAACTCCGTTGGAACCCGGCCTGCTCTGCAGGTTAAACTTCGTCAAGTCTTCGTGTAAGGTGATTCGAAATGACTCTTGAGAACAACTTATAGACGTGACATAAGAGTGAAATTGGTCGATAGTTCTTCAGTAAGGTTTTGTCGCCTTTCTTGAAGAACAATACGACCAAGCTCCGCTGCCACGCCCTAAGGGTTCTTCCGGAGAAAAGCTCCTTCAGCACCGGCTTTCAGAAGCTCGGTTGTGACTCCGTCTTTTCTTAGGGCTTTGACTTTGACTTTATAACTGGCTATAGAAGGTGTAAACTTCCGACAGAATCTCTGGCTTTGACGTGGTAACTTCTCCATTTGTTATGGTCAACTTCGACAGATGGCTCCTTCCAAGCTGTTGTACGAAGACTTTGGGCCCCTGGTTCTGCTAAATTGCTCTCTGTATTGAGAGTGCATTGAAGCTTCGGAGGTCACGTCTTAACAGCTTGGAGATGGACTTATTCAGAGCCCGTTGTTCTGCCGAAGTGACTGATGGATCGTTCCGCCTCTTGTCCATTAGGCCCAGAGTCTCTTTCGAAAGTTTAGACCGCTTGCCCGTACGTCGCAACTCACAGAATTTTGCACCCTCGTCCCGAAGGATTTTCACCACTTGGTCGAGTTGTATGGCGGCCTTCCTTATCCCGGAGATTCTTAGCACCCCCTGCCTATCTGCCTGTCGTTAACAAAATCAGAATAGCAGGGCTGCCGGGAACTGGGGGCCGAGGCAATATTGTCTTCTTCATTAGGAGGATTATACCATAACCAACCACGCTGGACCAGTGCGGGTTGGTGGGTGGTTCGCCAGGGCCTCTTTCGTTGATTAGCAATCGCTTATTGGTTCAGCTAACTATTGGTCAAAAAATACAATTCAGCGATATTTAACAATTTGTTAATGTTTTTTGACAATTGGTTAACCACTAGTCAGAAAACAGGGCTTTTTAGTCAAACGTATCTAATACAACTAAGTAGATAACATAGATAGGCTTTCCCTGCATCGTGTGTTTTGGTTGCACCCAACTCTTCTAACTTAAGTTATCACACGACGCGTAACCACATTTGTATGAAGTTCTGGTTATGCGAAACTCGTTTATCTCAATTTAAAAATTAAGTTTTATAGATATTAAAAAATATATATATGTCAATATATTCTAGAAGCCTTTACACACCTAATCTGTCAGTTTCAATTATATAGCATGTTTCCTTAATACGCTACAAGTAAATGTTTGTTTAAAACTTCAAAGCCATTTTTCTCAAAACTATGTTTTTTGAGATAGCAGAGTTGTGCGTAACACGGCAGTACAGGACACTTATGAATGTCAAACATAATACATATAATCTACCACTGGTTCGGAACGTCAATTTTTACTGAGAAGACACCAGCAAGAAACTCACTAGTTAGTTATTCTTTTCAAATACTCGTAGTAATCATTTACAGATTTTCATTTGAGCAAAATAAATTAAAATAATCCAAGAAAATAGACTACTAATGTGTGGCAATTATTCTTATTGTTCTAAAAAGGCGTTACAATATTACAAAGGTACTATGATTCCCGCACTAGGATTTCCTATGTCATCATCATTGAGATAATGGTCAGATTTAAATAAAAATTATGGATAAACGCACACAATAACATCAATGAAAGCTTATAGATTAACATGTCCACGAATCTTTATCATTCAATATCAATAGTCTTGTACAGTGGCCAGCACATCAAGTTACTACAATCTGTCAAATTTCCTCAGTTGATATTGAACCAAACACGTTTGACATAAAAGTGAGGTTTGATTAAAGAAATTTGACAGATTGTAGTAACTTGATGTGCTGGCCACCGAACATTAGATATAGTATCTATCTAACCCTTGTTCATCAGGCAGGTTTTAATATGACCGTTTTTGCCGTGGTACAGTGGACACTGCGCAATAGCGATTGTATTGTGACAACCTTCCGTTTCAAGGGTGCCAAGGGCCTTTGTTGCTTTTACTTTTAATCAGGGTGGGCAGCAGAAAAGGGCGGTAAATGTTGCCAGCGCACTTGACTCCACTGGTGTTGCCTGTGGCTATGGGTCTGCTCATCTTCCACCTACTCATATCATCATCATCATATCAGCCCTCATCCACCCACAGCTGAGTATAGGTCTCTTCTTTATCACGCGGCTGTACTCGTATCACATAAGAGAAAAAGGTATTTTCACTGAAGCGGAGGACGGGAGTAAAATTCACCAATAAGAAGCTCTCTAAGAAGCGGAGTCTTTATGCAATTCTATTGGTCAATTTCCCTACGCTCTACCCTACTCCGCTTCAGCGGAAACATTTCCTAACTTGTAACAGAACATAACTCACACTTAGTTCTTAAAATCCATTTTTGCAGTTGCACGACAGAGAGCATAATTAAGTTTTGTAAAACATTCCGTAACAGCGAATTTGCATGAACTCGACTGGTAGTACGAAATTAAATGGAGAACTTCAAGCTACTTTCGCAAGCTAGAGATGTTCCAATTCGCTACTTGACAGATTTCTGCAATATATGTTATAATATCTATAGACTTATTTTAAACCCCCCTACAATTATATTTTTTTCAAAAAAGATTTATTTAATAAGAAAACATGATTTTTTTATCTTTTGGTTTGAAATTCGCGCTAAAACACTGTGTCACGTGACATCTCCATGATAAGACGTCACAACTCAATATTTGAGCGATTTTTCTCCACTTTTGACGTTGACCTTGACGTTTTGTTTATTGACACTTGGTCTGTGTTTATTGAGTTCTGACGTCATACGAAGATTAACCATGGCCGCCACTTGTCGATACAGATAAAAGAAAACTGAGATTAATATTCCAAAAATAAAATATTAATAAATTATTTTAATGCAAAAAACATATTGGATGATAAATGTTTACTTATAAGCTACCATATAAAAAATATTTTATATTTTATTTCTACAACTGTCAAATAGCGAATCCTTACTATAGTATCTACTTTGTATTTGTTGCCATCGGTGAACTCCTGCAGCCTACCGATAGCGCAGTCGTTGTGGCAGAGTATTGGGCATCGACACTAGAAGAAGAAGATCTACTTTGTGGTTTGAATACCTACGTTTTGCAATAGATTTCACTGATTACCTACATGTTTGAAGAAAGTAATCAGCTTTGTACTGTCCCACTGCAGGGCAAAGGCCTCCGTCATAGAAATCCAGTCTTAGATCTCGTTCAAACCAATTTTCAGTGTAGATTGCAAGGTATGATGTGAATTACCTTGCAATCTACTACTGAAAATTTTTATATATAATTTTTATTATATAATCAAGCCTTTATTAATGAAATCTCAATCAACGTTAGAAGTAATAGGGTACATTTTACCATTTTGGAAGTGTATCTCGAGCAAACTAATCAGTTTAGAAAAAAATAATATTAGAATCCTCAATATGATTTTTGAATCCATCGCAGACATATGTTGTAAGTGACAATGGGCAGGGCACATATTGAGGAGATCGGACGGCCGTTGGGGTGGAAAGGTCCTTATCTGGAATCCGCGCCGTGGCATGCCTCCCACCAGGGGACCGACGATCTAGTGAAGGTCGCGGTAGTTCCTTGGATGCGGGTGGCACAGGACCGATCTGTGTGGAGAACGTTGGGGGAGGCCGATGTCCAGCAGTGGACGTGTTAGCTGAAATGAAGGTACATATTCATGCAGAAAATAAAAATAAGTTTCAGTTCAAAGAATGGGGATCCCAAATAAATGTTTTCCCTTTTTTGCCATTGGCCTACGGAACCCTAATAAAAAGAGTACCCAAATAAATATCTTTCGATAATTTACGTAGGAACAGTCGAAATACTAAAAAAACTCAAGTAAAGTGCTTGACAATCCAAAATGGCGCCCCAACCTCACTATTGCACTGCTAAAAATTCTTTTCATAAGCGAATTTGTTCGCACAATTGTCAGTTTTGTTAGCGAAATCTTTTGGAGCTCTCCCAAAAGCGTCGCGATTGTATTTCATATTAACAAGTGCAAAGTAGGACGTGTCTTGTTGGACGGCCAACTTTGGGTGGTCCTTTTCTGTTTTTAGAATTGGGCGTTAGCGTCGTAAGTTAAATTTCTTATTCGTGTAACGCGAAAGTTTGTGAGGATTTATGTTGCTTTTTAACTAATATTTAGTTCTGTAATATTTTTGGCAATAAAGAGTATCTATATATCTATCTGAAAACCTGCTGAATGGGTGCTAATGTAGCTTAAAAGTATACACTATCCCATTACTGCACGGTCCTCCATCATTATAAGTCTAGTCATTGCTACTGTGATGGGATTAGGCTTAATCACCACGCTTGCTCTAATGCTATAAGACCGAATTATTATTTTTTGATATTTTGTACATAAGTACGTTAATTTTGTCTCCCCTATAATGAACAGATATTCTTTCTATACATCTCTTTCTTCCTGATTTTACACCCAACGACTAAAAAAAATTAACCTAATGGAAGGTCCCATTCTTTTCCTATTCAAATTTATTCGCTAACAATATAATTATTTGTTCAAATAATAACAATGTCTTTTCAATTTAATCCCATAACATTTTTCTAATTACGAAATCTAAAAATAAATTTCGCTTTGAAGAGAAAAGCTGCTTAGTCAAGAATGACGCGAGTGCGTTTGTACTCGTTTCATTATAAAAAATACTCGAATAAGGGCCTGTTTCACAATTTAAAAACCGGCCAAGTGCGAGTCGGGCTCGCGCACAAAGGGTTCCGTAGCAGCAAATATAATAAACTTATTATGTCAATTTATACACCTGGTGAATGGAGCCTAAATTTTAAAGGTGTACAATACTGTAGTATATTTTTTGATCTATCTTATAAGGTTCAGCCATCGTTTTCAGTGTAAGCACAATAACTTAACCAAAATTACAGTTAAATCAACCTATCTCAAAAACTATAAGAGATACTTTGATCAAACCAAAAATCGTTGAAAGAGTTAATTAGCATGCATCACCTCTATTTTTTTTAGAATTTTATACCCCGTAGTTATAAAAATAGAGGGGGGGGGACATACTTTTTACGACTTTGAGAGCTGATATCTCAAAAACCGTTCACTTTAAGAAAAATGTTTTTTAGAAAACTTTATATCATTTTAAAAGACCTTTCCATTGATACCCCACACGGGTATGTACATCGAAAAAAAAAATTTCATCCCTCAGTTACATGTATGGGGGGCCCCACCCCCAATTCTTTTTTTTACTATTTAGTGTCATATTTTTGTAGCGGTTCATACAACACATATTCCCATCAAATTTCATCACTGTAGTACTTATAGTTTCCGAGTAAATCGGCTGTGACAGACGGACAGACGGACAGACGGACAGACGGACAGACGGACATGACGAAACTATAAGGGTTCCTTTTTTGCCATTTTGGCTACGGAACCCTAAAAATAAAGTGTCATATAGCTGTGCAACACATAAATTATGTTGAGGATAAAAGTTGTGATTTCTATCTGTCAAACTCATGCACGTAAAGTGACATGGTCGTTCATTCGTTTTTTCAGTGTACCTATGCCCAGAGTCACCGACATAGCCCACCGAATTAGCAAACTGAAGTGGCAGTAGGCTGGTCACATTAGCCGCAAAACTGACAAAACTGACTGTCCTTGAGTGGAGACCGCGACTCGGTAAGCGTAGTGGTGGTCGCCCTGCGACAAGATGGGATGATGACATTCGAAAGCTGGCTGGAGTGGGCTGGATGAGAGTGGCCGAAAAGCGGGAGCAGTGGCGTGCATTAGGGGAGACCTATGTCCAGCTGTGGACGAATGTAGGTTGCTGATGATGATAATTATGAGCATCGTCTAAATATATATCTTTATAAATAGTTTTAATAGATTGTCTCATATCAGTTAAAGTGCCAATTCAGCACAGATTGAAGCCTGTGTCATGCCTACCCTAAATACAGAAAGCCAATCTTTTCATCCCTTAAAAAGCGTTAGTTGCTTTTTATTACTTAGTGGGGTTTAGAGAAAACGCTTCGTCATTTTGTGTCGTAAAGTGCCTTTTAAGTGATGAAGACGTCAAAGCCGGTTGATAGTTTTTGATACAACTTTCTTTGGCGAAACTAAAAATATCGCCTTAAAAATTAGAGAAGTGCTATCTAAAGAAGCAAGTAATGGGTTCCGAATCAGACGTTGATTTTATCTTTTATGACTTCGGGACTGTTTCGCATTTAGTTCCAATATTTACCGTTAGATGGCGTTGAGTGTCGATTGCATTGCGCAAGTTTAGTATTTCGTCTTTTCGAGTTACACATACATACCTACACCTGTATTGGATTATTTTTTATATCAATTTGATTGCCCGGTTGGCGAATTTAGCAGTGACCCTGCCTCATACGCCAAAGGTCGTGGGTTTGATCCCCACCCCGAACCACCACACCGGACCTTAGAATTCAGTTTTCCTAGCCTAACCCTAAAAATATTAAAAGTAATAGGTTGTTGTGAGCTAAGTGACTTCAAGATTGCTCGTCTAGTGTAGAAATGCCTAACCTTTATTCAGGGATTCTGATTATAGGTACTTAGCTGAAATGAACCGTTATAGGTTTGAAAGTCGATTTCAAACCTATAACGATATATAGTCGAAGTTGTGAAACGGACGTGATGCAGTGCATGCGCTGTGTTTCACTTTGTGAGGGTACCGGAGGCCCAATCCAGGGGAAGGGGGTTAAAAGGTAAGCACACTTGTGACACCACTGGTGTTTCAGGTGTCCATGGGCGGCGGTAATCAATTATCATTAGGTGATCCGTCGGCTCGTTGCCACCTATATAATAAAATCATTTATTCCATGAATTTTGGAATTTCTCATATGGTTTCCCTGTTCAAAGGTTGCGAAGGTCGGCAATCGGTTCATTGTAATTATTAGACTACCTGAATCCTGGATCAAGATCTAAGCTACTCTAGGATAAAATAATACAGAGTGCGCTTATGTATACGCACACTCTTGTTCACTAACCTGTGTTCTGTAAAACATTGAAACTGGCATCGTCGTTGATAGAATATTTTTTTACCTAAAACTAATTTCATACATTTGTTGTGTTACAAAAAACGCTGACTTTGTCTCATGAAAAACCCAATTTAACAACAAATAACCAATCCTAGTCCAATTACCTGGCAGATTAAAATAGCTACAAGGCTAAACAAACAAACACGTTGAGTTTCCGTAATTGAACTTTGAACGGACCTTATGTCTGATACAGAAGTGTTACTTTGGCACGGCAAGGGGTAGCTCGATCTGACGCTGTCTGTACAATCCATTTTGCATAACAAATACCGACATGAGGCCGGCAAGCCTTTTTAAAATTCCACCATGTTTAACAAGTTTGTTAATTAAATTTGGGATATAAAAAGAAGTATAGAATAGTTAACTAACCAACTGAATCATGGTTACACGTTTCAGAAAACCTATTTATTGAAAAAAATGTGACAGGTGGCCGACAAGCAGACGGATCACCTGATGGTAAGCGATGTCCACCGCCCATAGACACCTGCAACACCAGTAGGGTCACAAGTGCGCTGCCAACCTTTAACCCCTTTCCAACTTGCCCAACAAACATATTAAAATAGTAGGTGGAAAATTATAATAACTCAAGTAATTTTCATAAAAACACAAGGCAAATAAACAGAGTATCGATTCGAGAGAGACAGCTACGGCGAGAGGCGCATACAAATGTCACGCATTATGTAGAAATTAGTGAGGCGCCTAGAATATAACTTGAGTGCCTCGGAATATTTTTTTTAGGTACGAAGACAATTAACGGCCATTCTACGAACCCGATAAAAAAAAAAAAAAATAAATGCCCCAGACAGCCACACCAATCAACGTGGTCTCAAACTAAGGCAACCCCTGTAGCGCTACCATGAGTTGACATCGAAAACATACATAACGTAAACTCTTTCAAATGCATCACAATGAAAGAGACAAAGCGATAGTTTTCGATAGCGACTAGTATTTCAAACTCATGGTAGTGCTACTGTACTATTAGTACCAGGTGACGATAATTAACTGGAGGCGTCAACCAAGAACACCCAGACCCAAGAAAACTTAGAAAATGTAGTTTCCTAGATTGACATGACCGGAAATTGAACCCGGAACTTAGGCACTACGCCATCGAGCCTGTCGAAAAACAATGATAATGTGTTTTAATTACATAGGACGTTGATTATTATTGAATGTAAAGTTTTGAATAAATAAATAAAAACAATTTATTGCTCAAAATACGCTAACAGCTTACAATATTTAATTTTTAGTGATCATCAATCAAACATGATTACCATTTGTGATATATATTATGATTTTTGCTTGACGACGGGTATTTCCGACGCAAAAGACGATATTTTTAGTGAAGTTTCCACATAAAAGTATTATTTAACAAACGTATTAAACATGTAAAATATTCTAAGGTTTTCACGTAAGTGAATGTTAATAGCAAAATTGTAAAATGAGTCAGGCGGCCAAATTTTACAAAGTTAGGTACATCACTACTGAAAATCTAGAATACTCGCAAGAATACGTACACACTCGCGTCTCTGCAATATTCATAACATCCCAACATGGGGACAACTCATTCAAATCTAAGATATTGTCCCGATTCCGGGCAAATCTGGGGCCAAACGGTTACTATGTCTGTTGACCTAGAAACCTCTTCTGGGTTTGAACAACGATTCGTTTTCTGCTATTTTGTTTTTAGAAAATTGCATTTAAAATAGTACCTAGATTGGTCCTGTGCCGCCCATATCCAAGGAATTTTCCCGAACTTCTCCAAATCGTCGGTCCCCCTTGTAGGGGGTCTACATATATTACAACTTTAGACATATTTTATCACGTTAGAGGCAAGAAGCAAGCGAGTCTGCTTATGTTATGTGATCACCGACGCCTAGTGATCTCCGAGATCTTTAAGGTCACTAATGAGTTGCCAGCTCTTTAGAAAGTCTTTTTCTAAGTCGGTATCGTTCTTGACAGAGTGGTCGTGATCATCACTTCAGGCATTGGTGGCAAACTTTACAACATGCCGCCACTCATCTCTGATGGCCACCGTCATAGACGCAACGGGGAAGGACATATGACGATAGAAGAGTAAGTAAGTAGGTAAGTAAGCATATAAGTAAGTATGAGTATACTCTGGTTTTTAATCATGTGTAGTAAACTGACAGATGAAAATGACAAGTCTCTGTGCATTTTGACATTTTGCATCTGTAAAATTGACTGATAATGTCGGTGTGTCCCAGTAGCCCCCTCTAGGATTTCCCCCTTGGGGAGCCACTGGGATTTTTCTTTGAATGTGGACATGTGTCAGTTTACTACACATGATTATAAACCAGAGTTTTTATAAAAGAAGGAACCCATTTACCGATATCAATTTCATAACCTCAAAGCGATCTAAACGAATGAAAACCCGCACGCTAAAAGTTAACTCCCGGAATAAAACAAAACTCGTGATCCAACTGAGTGCATGCGTTTGTCGTCATTTTAATTTTTTTTCCGGGAAAATGAATTCTCTCCGCTTGATGCAGTTTGTCGCTGACACACGTACACTGGCGTGCAAAAATATGGAACCAATTTGTTTAACGGCAATTGAATAAAGCTACAGTGTGATACTGTTCATGAGGTTGTATGCAGGGCAATGTTTTTAACACAAGGGGAACTACAATATTTATTTTCAAAATCAGAACAAAAATATAAAATTTCATCCCAAGACTTGTGATAAAGCCATTTCATACAACTGCGCGAATCTCGTGAATGTGTCAGTGTCTCACTGACTCCCTATCACTGATTTTACTAAACTCTAAGTCTAATTGCCGCACTCAGAAACGTTAGTTTTTGCTAACTACTCAGCTGTGGGCTGTCAGCTGTCAAAATTTTGACGTAATTATGTATCCCCTCTCAGGAGACTTGCCACCTGAAGACGTCTCTCTATGAGTGTGGCAGTAAGATACGTTTGTCAGTTCTACAACTATGGTTTCATGGTAGAAGTCACTTAAGATGTACACATAGTATTTCAAAAGAACGTATTAATTTATCAGACATTATTAAGTAAGACACGAGAGCAGAAATCACTCTGGCACTCACAGACGTCACTCAGCAAACAGAAAATGTAATATATTACATCGTAAGTGTCCAAAACAATAAAATTCTAATTTTCTTTGACGATAGCCTAGTCTTCAGCAGTATATTTGTAGGGCATATTTTTTGCCAGCCAATGTAGTTAGTGGAAGGCAAAAAAGCGAGTGTTTGGCTTGGGCTCGTCGGTTTTTGGTTGCGTTTTTTCATCCGCGACGGCGTCCGAAATGAGGCCAATGGAAGCCATAAATAAGGTAAATTATAGGGGAGCTAATAACCACAGAGTAAATAATACTAGATGCTCCATTCCACTATTGGGATAGGCGAAGCGTTATTGTCCCTACATAAATTCACACAACATCACATACAAAGACCTGGCTCCGTAAGAACTAAGTAGCTTGAGCACTTACGGATATCAGATAACAGAGGTATAACAAAACATAATAACATACTTTTTATGGGCTTACCCTTGGCAGAGTTTAAAAAAGCATACGATGAAGCGGGTTTACCCAGAAGTAGCCTATTCACTCTAGCATAAGTATTATACACTCAGACATTCGAAGTAAGTCTGTGCATTATACTAATGTTTGTCCCTGGTGGGGATCGAACCAACCTCATTGTGACGTTTTTCCTTTCACAAAACCATCTGAGAGTCTGTCAAAACATCTTAGTTCTGCTCATAAAAAAAGTATCAAAGATATATCTACATAACCCGGCCAAATGAAAAATAACTAGAAAATTCCGGATCGATGTTAACGGTAGCCTGTTATCTCTTACTACGACTGAAATTGGTTGGTTATAATGGTAGTAAAAATACGAACAAAAATCGCACTTAATTACTATGGGTTACTATGGCAACTAGCTTTGTTGGGCGCAACTTGAAATGTGCCCAACAAAAAAAAGTGAAACTCTGACAAAGACAAACAATCATAATTCTGTCTCTTTTACTCTTAGAGATTTCTGTATGTAGTTGTTCCGTTTACACGAGTATTATTATTGCGTGTTCGGTCTATTGATCCTTTGTCTAAGGTTCTGCTAGATGTCCTTATACTGTGTTATGACGAAACGACGCATGCTTAATGTTGGCGGATGACAAATAAGGGTCAAGGGGTGAAAATATGGCCCAGACAGTGGTGAGACGTACTCATACTTGTGACATATAGATCTTGATCTCAGCTATCAAGGTAGATAATTTAGGTGACAAATCCATGGAGTAGATATGACCTTTTTTCTCTATTACGGATGAAATCGTCTACACCCAGAGTTTTTTTAATTTAGGTGGCAGACGAGCAGACGGATCAGCTCAATATTTAACAATAACATACTACACTCTGATTCATAATCATGTAAAGTAAACTGAAAGATATCAATGACAAGTTTCTATGCATTTTGACATTTTGCATCTGTTAAATTGAGTGATAATGTATGAGGATGACACATTGACATCTGTCAGTTCTCTTTACATGATTATGAATTAGAGTATACACACACCCTCACAGAAGACCGGCGGCGTGCACTGAGTCTTTCCGAGTAAGTTAAAAGTCGTATATGCGTTGCCGGTTCTGAAGGTAGGAAACTCCCTATTTTGAAGGTCATTAAATCGTATGTTTTTTTTATATTACAGGAAGGCAAACGAGCAAGCGGGTCACCTGATGGTAAGTGATCACCGCCGCCCATGGACATCAGCTACACCAGAAGGAGTGCGGATGCGTTGCCGGCCTTTTAGGAAGGTATAGGCTCGTTTCTTGAAGATTTGAATGTCGTACCGGTTCGGAAATACCGCTGCGGGAAGTTGAGTCCACAATGAGGAGGTGCACGGTAGTAGACCGCCATCCATCCGGCGGTATGGATGGAATCCGAGTTTATGTATTCAGAAACACCACCAATGTCAGTTGCTCCCACAGATTTAAATCACACTTCTGACTTAACTTTTCCAATATTCTCTACTAACTTTCCCTCACAGCGGACCTCTATTTCAACCGAGCAAACACTGCAGAAATGCAAGAAAAAACCCACCATTCTGTTTCAATTGAGTCAAACAAAACTACATCGTTTCACACACGAGTTGAGGCATGAATCTTGAAAACGGTTCCAGAACGCAGGCGATTTGCTTTAGGGATGTACCCGATATCGATTTAAAAGTTAAGTATCAGTCTATTCAAAATTGTACAGGCATGAAAATTTGAAAGTATGGATCCATCAATGTTTGCTCCTCTTACACGCTAAAACTACCGAATAGATTTTAATGAAACTTTACAATAATTTTGCTACATCAGAATAACATATAGGCTACAATGTATAAAAGTAGTAGTGTAAGACGGCCTCAGGCCAGATGGAATGACGATCTGCGCAAGAGAGCTGGCCGGAGCTGGATCGGCTTCGGCTACTCGCCCGAAGATCTATCAAATTGACAAGTATTTGGAGAGGCCTATGTCTATGACTGCAAGAGGCTGATGATGATGATGATGCCAGTGAGTACTTTGCGAACCACGGTACAGGCGTTGCTTAACGGTGATATTAAATTGTATTAGGCCGAATCATAGCGCTCTTAGTAGATCGATCATCATCATCATAGGCCTACACATCTTTAACAGATGATTGAATCAGCATCACGCGGTGAGACTGTACATCAGCGCTTGTGGCTGTAAAGTCCCATGCGGGAGTGAACCACTCGCCCACATTTGCAGCAGGTGAACCGAGCGCCGCTGCGGTTGGGGTTGTAGGCACGGCGCTTAGCACGCTCAAAACTCGATCGATCGGTAGTAGATCGATCAAAGTGGCGAAAATTCGTCCTGATGATTACCATGCCTAATCCTATCGCTTCATCGATGAGCTCCTAAACTCGTCCCTCCCTATATTTCACTCTGCTCTATCCCTTCTGGGAATCGAGAAATATGAAAACGGCAGCATTGATTTTGTTCAGGAAAGTCACAGTAATTGATCCCTTTCATACCTCATTTTGGTCGTTTATGCGATTGCTAAGCAAATTCCAAATTAGTTTTTGATTCAGCTCAATATTTCCCTCGGAAATGGTAACGAAAATGGATCAGCAATTTGAAAATCAAAGCCGACGTCATAATGTCTTCCTCTCGGTGCGACACGGCCAATCTAACGCACATAGGACTTTTTTACCAACTTCATAATCCACAGATTTTGAGTCCGCGATTTATTTATAGTCATTTACTTATTTAAAACTTTATTGCACAGCACAACACTTCGTACAATAGTCGAACATAATTAATGCCAAGAGATATTCTCTTCTCTAAGCCTTTGGGTCATTCACAAAGGACAATGGTTTTATGCTATTACTAGAAGCCCGCCCTCACTTCGCTTCGGGACAGTAGTTCAATAATGAACCAATAGATTGCGCTGGGCGTCAATAACATCGCGCTAGTATTTTGCGTTTTTGGTTTACCCATAAGCCTTGGCGTGGTCTGTAGAAGTAGTCTCTTTATAAATAGTATAGATTAATGCCCTGGAACGAAGTTTGCTCAGTGGATAAGAACTCATCTTCCGAACGGGAGGTTGTAGGGTCGAATCCGAGCACTTCTGTTTTTTTTCATATCCATGTAGTTGTACTATCATCTATCATCTATTTTTTTTTGTCATTGCATGCATACATGTGATCCTGTTTTGTTTTGTACCTAATTTATTATTATATTTTTTTCTATTTTTAAATATTTTTTTTTGTCATTGCATGCATACATGTGATCCTGTTTTGTTTTGTACCTAATTTATTATTATTTTTTTCTATTTTTAAATATTTTTTTTTTGTATCTGTTGTTTTGTGCATGTCTACTCTTTTTTAGTATTGTCTTATGGCGTCACCCAAGGTCCAGCCTGAAAACCAGCGCTGCAGCAGCTGCTTGCGGCGGCTTGTTGGCCGCAACTTCTATGTTTTCTTTATTTTGTCTTTTTGTCTGTGTAAATATGTTGTGGTCAATAAATGTTTTCTTACTCTTACTCTTTTCTTACTATTAAGACGGCAGCAAGGGAAAGCCTACACGTTTCGAATAATTAGCCAACTGGGTCTCACCGTTGAACTTGGCACCCATTTAAATACCACTTCTTTTAACGATGAACTCAACGAACAAAACTCATTAAAAATTGAGCGTAGCCCAAATTTCACATAATTATGTTTTTAATGGGATCTCAAATTAATTTCTGATTTTTAATTTTTCTCTGGCTATTTACTGGCGCTTGTCTCAAAACCCACTGAAAGAATTTATAGGAAACTTTTTGCATTGTATTAGCTTTGCGTAAGTAATTTAAGTGACAAACCTTACTCCACGCAAGCTGAGCTGCGGGCGTCTATTACTACATTACATATAATATTTTTGTTTTACTTGATTGTGAAAATCTTATCTCTTCTATACCGTTTATAGAGATAACTTCTATAGACAACGCCAAGGCTTATAGGTAAACCGAAAACACGAAACGCTTGCGCGATGTTATTGAGCACAGCGCCATCTATTGGTTCATTTCTGAATAACGGTCCTGAAGCGAAGTGAGGGCGGGCCACTAGTTTACATAAACGGCTCAGGCCGAAACCGTTCACAACGTATGTTAGATAAATAAACACATAATTTATACGCTAAACTATATCCTAAACAGCTTGGCAACTAGCTTTATGTCTAAACTTTGAACAAAAGGCATATATTTTGGGCTTGTGAGAGACTAAGTTTTTATTGCGAACATTAGCTGCTATCCCTTTATGTTACAGCTGTGTCATTGCTATAGTTTGCCTATTGGACTCTTTTGTAAGAAATCCTATATGAATATAGAGTGGTAGCTAGATAATCAATAACATCAGTCTATTTTCATCAAACAGACGAACTTTTGCAGTAAACGTTGATCAATCATGACGTATTATATAATAATCGCTATCCGAACTTATTAATAATATTATAAATGCGAAATCAACTCTTTCTGTCTGTCTGTTACTCTTTCACGCCAAAGCTACTGAACGGATTTGAATGAAATTTGACATACAGATGGTCTAGACCCGTGGTCGTCAAACTGCGGCCCGCCGACCTTATTTGTGCGGCCCGCGATATAGTAGATTAATTTAATTACTAGTCAACTACATATTCGTACTTATCAGAAATCAGTTTAGTACGCATATACTGCGGCCCGGGCCCTGATGTTCATATTGATATGTGGCCCTTGAAGAGTAAAGTGTGACGACCGCTGGTCTAGACCCTGAGAAAGAACATAGGTAGGCTACTTTTTTTTGCGAAAAGGGGTTTGTAAGGGGTTGAAAAGGGGGAGGGAAAATTTTAAAAATGCTA
Organism: Cnaphalocrocis medinalis; assembly: GCA_014851415.1. Lineage (NCBI taxonomy): Eukaryota > Metazoa > Arthropoda > Insecta > Lepidoptera > Crambidae > Cnaphalocrocis > Cnaphalocrocis medinalis. The sequence goes on from CM026300.1 coordinate 1,527,148, forward strand.
CCCAAAGATACGAATACTATTCCACGCGGACGAAGTCGCGGGTAACAGCCAGTGTTTATTTATTAATATTATAAGTGCCTAATACCTAGGCACTTATAGACACGCCTTACAACTAAATTAAGTTTCCTTTACTAAAAGGTTGCCAGGAAAAGATTGCTCACAGTGATAAGGCCTCCGGTACTCTCAGTTATTACTTTCGCATTTATAATATTAGTTAGGATTTATGACCATACTGGTCCCCCTACAGTTCGCAATATTGGTAGACAAACGCTGATACTAGATTATTTTGACATTTGTAAAGAAACACCATTACTCACGCACGATAAATACCAGGGATGTGATTTTCGAGTCTTCGACATCCTACTTACTTTTATAAAGGCGAAAGTTTGTAAGTATGGATGTATGGATGTTTGTTACTCTTTCACGTAAAAACTACTGAATGGATTTGAATGAAACTTTACCACAAAATAGCTTATACATCAGAATAACAGATAGGCTACAAACCTGAAGTCCACGCGAACGAAGTCGCGGGCAAAAGCTAGTTTTAAATAAAAAGGTGCTGATGCCGTAGGTATCTACGTATATAAATGACAAATCTACGATAAGGAACCGAAGCGTACTGCCGTCATAAGAAGAAAGGACGTATCTAACATTTTCTTCAAAATTTAGTTATACTTATATTTTTTCATTTCATTCTTGTAACCGTAACTCGAAAACTCTCGCTGTTAAAACAAGTAATCTGTCGCCGACAGTATGGCAGTGCCAACAGATGTGATGCATCCCGTGCCGTCGCGTCTGTTGTACAGTGGGCAGCACATCAAGTTACTACAATCTGTCAAATTTCCTCAGTTGATATTGAACCAAACACGTTTGACATAAAAGTGAGGTTCGATTGAAGAAATTTGACAGATTGTAGTAACTTGATGTGCAGGCCACCGTACCTAACTGCAACGTAGGCTCTCTTTTCAGCTCTCTTATCAGCTTTGCATATCATCAGGCTGAGGTGAACCAATATACTGAGTCACAATTAAAATACAAAAACAAAATAAATATCTCGTTACGCACCCGGATTAGAACCACAACCCCCCGTATGGCAGGCGCATTCTTGTCAACTAAGCTACATACCATCGCTTTTTCGTGCCGTACCTAAAGAATGTATCTGTGAACATTTACATCCCTTTAACCACGTGTTCTAACAATCATTCTGAACAATATTGTGTTCGATGACTTTGGAAAATTCACATAAAAAATTTTCAACTTCCCATACAAAGTCGGTCACGTGACTTGGTCATCTTGTACGGGGAGTCGAAAAAATGTTTCCATGAATTCCGAAAAGTTGTTGAACAAATGTTGTTCAGAATAGTTCATAGAGCATATGGTTAAAGGGATGTAAATGTTCACAGACACACCCTGTATATCGAATAAGTCATGTCGAATGCTCCAGGATTGTACCCCGACCGCTATCAGAGAGTAGTGCCCGACAAAAGGTAGGATAGTTTATTATTGTGAGAAAAGCTTTCGACATTTACCCTAATGCCATTCGTTACTCAATCGTAGAAATAACAAATTACTTATCGTACTATTTACATAGTTTTTGTGGTTTAGCAGACAGAAAACCTGATAAATATCATCAGATTTATAAATATAAAGAAGTAATTTCTAATTGCAATGACAAGCCTCATAGGTAAGCCAAAAACATGAAACGCGAAACGAAACAAAACAAAGTGAGGGCGGGCCACTAGTCTATTTATATAGTTACATGGGCGGCAATTGCTTACCATCAGGTGATCCGCCTGCTCGCCTGCTACCTATCACATAAAAAAAACACGGGATGAACCCAATTACATAATTATACATTACACCCGCAATACTAGTGGAGTCCAAAGTGAGCTGCCTACCTTTTATCTCCCCGATAGGGCCTCCGGTACCCTCCCTCGCTCAGACGTTACTTTAAGCCGGTCTTCTGTAAGGCCGTGGCAACACTCCAGTCAAGCCCATTCATGCCGAAGCGGGGCACTCCCACGGTAAAAGTATGCAAGTTCTCTTAAGACTGTCGCCTCGGTGATCCATAACGGAATTAGTCCAAACTCAAAGGCACTCAGCTCCAAAGCGTACGTGTTCCACGCATCAGCTCTGTATAATTCCGGGTCTGATATTCTGCTAGGGTTGTCTAGCGTTCGGATTTTTTTTAAAGTACTTTTAGTCCATAAACACAAATAATTACACACAGAAGTTAGACTTGACCTGATTTTGAATTTAGAAGAGTTCGTTGACATATGCTAGGGTTGTTGCCCGGCATGAGTCATAAGCGCGCGGCCTCTACCATAGACCTCGACAGTTGACAATCTTATGTCAAAGTTAGGATTAATGTGGTTGAAAAGGCGTTTTTACCCGTTAGTGCGCATGCGTGAGTACATGACATATTTTTAGCTCTTAGTGGGAAGTCAGCCTTCTGTGTCAATATGCATTTTGTGCTCAAGGTCCGTGCCTTTTTTTGCTACAATCTTATTGAAATAAAATGTGTGAGCTTAGTTGTATTTGTGCTTTATTTAAAGACTGTTTTCCTCTTGAGTGGAGGTGTATAGGGCCTCCCTCTTGGTTATATTTATTAAATTTGTGCGCCAACATAATTATTGTGTCTTATGTATATTCTAGAGTTATTATAAATCAGTTTGTATGGTTTGAGTGCTGGTTTCTGTCATGAGCTCGCGTTCGGAATTTTTATGAACGGTTAGGCACATTCGCTGGTGAACAGATTCATTTAAAACAAGCAACTTGGTACTCGACCAAAGATTTGTTCTGAAAAATGGTGCTCCTCCTCTCTATACAAATTTGTTGTACCCGACAGGGTTCACAGTGATCTATGTATGTATATGTATACCTACTATTTATGATCTTGTCTGTACACACTGTGAAACGCAAATAAAGCATTGAGTATTGAGATTTTAATAAAGTAGTCGGAAGCTATGCGTTTCAAGTTTTGACGTTTTATTCTATAGTTATTAAAGATACGTAAAGTAAAGTATCAGCCTATACACTGTTCCACTGCAGAGCAAAGGATTCCATCATAGAAATCAAGTCATCGCTACTATGATAAGATTAGGCTTAATCACCACGCTTGCCTAATATGGATTGGTGATCACAAACCCGAACTATGTTCGAAAACATTCGATACTTACTTTTGCTCTACCCGGGAATCCAACCCGAGACCCCAAGATCATGACACAATACTTAAACCAGTAGACCAAGGGGCGTCGAGAAAGATACTTAATTAAAAATAAAAGTTTGCAAATTCTAAAAACCAGCTCAAATCAAGAAACGTGTCTCTTTAGTCACTTGACATTGGCAAAGTTAATTAGTGCCTAGATAAATAGAAAGAGATATACGATAGACGCTATAACACAAAAAAATACTATTAAAAAGGTTGTTCCAACTAACAATACAATTATGTAAATATGAAGTTAAATACTAATTACTAGGATAATAGTATGTAAGTTGTATTAAGACTGTCACCGAGGTGATCCATAACGGAATTATTTCCAAAGCACTCAGCACGAAAGCGTGTAGCACGCCCCGGCTCTGTATAATTCCGAGTCTGTCACATTGCCAGGGTTGTCGAGCATTCAGGATTTGGTAAAAAGTTTGCAAAGGAGATTGACCAAATTGGACCAAATGCTGCCCAGGCATGAGTATACTTTTATTTTTTTCTTCATATGATTAGGTATTAAGAAAAACTTGTTTCAGGTGTCAGGTAACAGCGTTAAAACTCCCCTTCCCCCAGATTGGGCATCCGGTACCCTCACTACCCAATGTGTTATCGGGCCAGTCAGATCATCATCATCGTTTCAGCTAATAGACGTCCACTGCTGGACATAGGCCACCCCGCATGTTCTCCACACAGATTGGTCCTGTACCATCCCGCATCCAGACCGCATTGGTAATATAAGTCGCAACCGTGGCCCCCAACAAGGTGGACCGACGCTTAGTGAAAGTCGCGGGAGCAGTCAGATTGCCATCCCTAAATTCAACGCATTCTCGAGTGTTGAGTATCTACTTTTACGATGTAGAAATTCTAATGTATTCGCGTCTAATTTGATTTGTTCCCGCGATTTCGTAAAATGCCGAGCTCCACACGAGGGTCGTTAAATTCCGCCTGATTTGTTGGTCTCGTTAATTATTTCATGGGAACAGTGACTTAATTTAACGTATTAATATTGCAATGCCGTTTGAAACTGACAGCATTAAATAATAACAGAAAAAAAAGTCGCCACGCCAGCCAGTTCCAAGCCAAGATTAAGTAAAGTATCATAATATAGTCTGTCCTACTGCAAGTGTACTTTTAACAGAAAGGATGTGAATAAAATATTACAATTGTTTACTTAAATTCGTTTTTTGAAGGCCTCAAGGAGGTTAATTTTTAGAAACCACCAACGGCCAGTACATCAATGACAGCGCGGCGCGTACTCTCCGAACCACAAAATATTTCATAGTCACGTAATCAATCAAAAATGTCGAGCCAGCATTGTCCCTTTTTAGGTTGGGCACAGGACTGTTTTGGGCCGTCTGATGCCAAAATATGATTAAATATGTATAAGCAAAAATCAATGATATTTTATTTTCGTTTCGGTTGGCTTTTAGCTTCACACTGATCGCTAGGGTTGACAAGAAGTCTACGATGTAGCAAGGTTACCCAGAAGCACTATATTGATGTCCCTTTTTAGATTCGGCAGAGGACTGTTTTGGACCGTCTGATGCAACAAATATGCATTAAAAAATCGACGCGCAGCACCATCTAAGTATATTGGTGTTGTAGGAAACTAATTATCCGATACAAAGTGAGGGAAAACTACAATTAAGGCACTTTCCATCCAGGACTCAAGATTTTTTCCGGCCATTTGTTTTTTCGAAAGGTATGTACATCCATATACACCAAAGTAAAAATTCCGTAAATGTATACCATGCCTTGTATATTGAAAATTGAACAAGTCTTAACTGTCTCAAGAGCAAAATTATACTAGACTAGAATCGACCTACAATGACTATAATATTATAGACTAGTGGCCCGCCCTCATTTAACTTTGGGACCGTAATTCAGAAATGAACCAATAGATGGCGCTGTGCTAATTACATCGCGCAAGCGTTTCGTGTTTTCGGTTTACCTATAAGCTTTGTCGTTGTCTATAGAAGTTATCTCTTTATAAATAGTAATAGAAGAAGATAAATTTCCATGTATGAGTCACAGGTTAATAGTTCTTGCTCCCACAATAGCCCGGTCTATTGTCTGGTACTACTGGCTAGCTTTATTACCATAGTTTTCCCCATTCATGGCCGGATTGCCAGCTTAAATAGCCTGAGTTATGGTCGGGAGATGTGTAACATGCATTAGACTTAAGTCTGGAACTAAGTCGTATATAAATCAACTGGACTGTATTAACTGAACTCTAGACGGTTTTCCTTCGAAAATGACTGAAAACAGATGTTTCAATTCCATTTCTAGGCCGTTAAAATTTAGTCGTTTCAATCCCAAAGCTTTCATTATAAGTTTTCTTTTTTATTTATAATAAATTCACACAACATCTCATACATTGACTTGACTCCGTACAAAGTAGCTTAAGCACTTGTGTTACAGATATCAGTCAAGAATGTGATAAATACATTATATAACACCCAGACACTGAACAAACACAAGTGGTCATCACACGAATGTTTGCCCAGGGTGGGGATCGAACCCGTGAGCTTTGGCGTATGAGGCAGGGTCACTACCAAATGTGCCATCCAGGCCAGTCAAATATATTCCGAATGAAGTCCCTTTAACATGTTAACTCATCAATATGAGCAAAATTTTACTGTTCCATACAAAAAAGTGTCGTATTCATCATTTTAGGGGGATTGGACCATACCCCACCACGCTGGTTCAGTGTTTGACAGAACCAGGGACGGTTTTCTTAGACGCTAACTGAAAACAGATGTTTTAATTCAATTTTTTTAGTACGAGTATCCACAACCGCACAAAAATTCCTGGTAAAGATTTTATCTTTGAAGAAAAAGTACTTAAATACCCTTAGACGATTTTCACAGAAAATAAAACAGTAATTTATTCTTAATCTTGGGTTTTATCGTTACTCAACATCAGAAGGAATGAGAGCGATTTCTGTTAGTATAAATAAAAAATGATTTCATTTTTAGAATATAAAGTGGACAGATGGCCACAGATGGCCATAGAGCCTTTACAGATAAACTTCTGGAATATTCCACAACCAGGCAATAAGGAAAGTTTATTGAATGTGTTTTTTTTATCTCTATTCTCATTTTCAAAAAGTCTGTGTGGTTTATCTTGCATTGAGCATTTAAACATATATTCTACAATTTATTTTAAGTGATAGGTAGCCGACAAATAGAGATCACCTGATGGTAAGTGATTGCTGCCACCCATACACACCTGTAACACTAGTAGAGTCACAATAATTGTGACTGCTGCCAACTTTTAACTCCCGTTCCTCCCAATAAATAAATAAATTGGATCTGTACCCTCACCGACTCGACAAAACAGTTAGACGCTGCTTCATTCATGCCCAATATCGTCTTTGCCATAAGGGCACGCGGGGCCCGTGCCCAGGGCCCCATTAGCACGGGGGCCCCGAAGCACCTACAATTTCACTCAGACATTTATTCTAAAAAAAAAACACTTATAATAAATGATAGGTAATAATAATAAGCGATTAAACTTATTTTAAAAATGCTAGTAACTATAATTCGCATTTTTCATTTGCCAAGGGCCCCGGCCTAGTTTAAGACGGCCCTGTTCATCACCACCGTTTACCATTAGGTGCTCCGTCTGCTCGTCTGCCACCTATCACATAAAAAAAATAGTTCCACGAGAAAGCAATGCCTACTGGACCACCATTGCTCATATTTTTATGAATGTTGGTTGCGACATTGCCAAGTTTTTGCGAGCGAGTTTTATTTTGGACACAATTTTTATATGACTTTTTTATCACCGGCCGAACAACTTTTCCTATGAGACCAATCATGATACCTATAGGAAAAACCTGTTGTACCTACATTTTGCTGATTCGATTCTTGGACCTTGCCCAAACTTGATTCTAAAAACAAAAAAGACCTTCGGTACATTTAAAAACCCCGTTTCAAGAGCTGAAATCTAAGGTTCAAGATATAGGATAAACATCACTTGAAGACATATTATACTAATTACATTTCGAATTAACACAAAAACAAGAAATAAATTGCCTAGTAGTGCGTGATACCATTAAGAGTCACAAATGCGCTGCCGGCTTTTTAAAAAATAATCAACTTTTCTTGAATGTTTGAAGGCCATACTTCAATCATGTACCCCGTTGGTCTAATGATTTGCACCTTGCCACATGTGGGGGACAAAGTGGTGTGTAGGACTCTCACCCTAACCAATACCCCTGGGGTGTCCATCTCATCGCAATCGCGGTCGGAAACCTCACAGCCGGGACTGGACCGTACCGCAAATCGCGCTCGCCACTTTGAACCAAAATGTTTGGCGCAATGCAGCCCTTCCCAAATGCGCGACCTACCAGGTCACCCAGTAGGATTTTTTCCCTCGCGGAGTCGTGATGCTGAGCAAGCCACCCCCCAGTAGTGGCATGCTCACGTACCCCGAAGACCATTTAGTCGCCTCTTACGACAGGGCGGGAATACCTGGGCAGTATTCTTAACGCCAACCCGGGAATCGAACCCAGGACCCCGAGATGACCGGGCCGTGATCTCAAGGTCCCGGGTCAAGCAAAAGTATGTTTTGAATTTTTCGAACATAGCTCGGGTTTGTGATCACCAATCCGCATTAGACAAGCGTGGTGATTAAGCCTAATCCCATCATATTAGCGATGACTTGATTTCTATGATGGAGACCTTTGCCTGCAGTGGAACAGTATGACTGATACTTTACTTTAATTGGGGGCGCTAGTTTTGACTTGAGTCTAAAGTGGTATATTTGGATAAGTGGTATAATAAAGCAATTTATATTAATTGCGTCTCGAATCGAATACTATTTTAAATGACTGCTCGTATTTGTAATTAAGTTGTCTTCCATTTCTATTGTCTTTATTATTTAATTGATGTATCTTTAATTATACACCTTTTGTTAAAAGTTAAATAAAAGCTATATTTAGTCTGAATGCCTCTCATTGCCCCTTCTAGATGTTTCAAAGACTACGAAATGATTGCCAATTTATTATATTTTGGAATCAAAGAGATGAAAATTTCCCTTTTGTAAATGTTTCGTACTTTAATAGCTCAAAGTACGGTAAATGTAAAGATATTTCAGTAAAACCTAAGATTTACTAAAGTCGCTAAAATTTAATGATAAGAGAAAACAAAACTATGAAGAAATCCGTATCTTCTATACCTACTTAAATAAGTAGATTCTATTGACAGGGGCTACTTCACGCCGGTTTTCTGTGAGGCAATGGTATCACTCCGGTCGAGCCGGCTCATTCATGCCAAAGCGTGGCTTACGGGTGATTTACGGGAATATAGTTATGAATTAGAAGTTTATAACTGAATTCCTAGTTATTTCTAATTACGAACGGCTACTGCCTAGTGAGTGATATTATATAACTAAATTAATTCAGTTACATTGTTTTAAGCAACGAGAGGGTAAAACTATAATAATGAATGAGAATAAACAATGTTATGTACGCCTGCTATAAAATATACACCTCGACTCTTATGCCAGGGGTATAAGGTTCATATTTGAATGAGATTGTAGGTATACTTATTAGTGCTCGACTGTACTAGTTTGTTCTTAGTTTGGGACCAGAATAATGTAGGTAAGTGATGTTATCTCATATATTTATTACTAGTTGCTTTTCAACTTTGTTTCGTCCAATTTTGTCGTAGCTTATTTCGATGTTTTATACTAACTGGGGTCATGACGGTTTTTTTTTATACAGGGTGTATCTGTGAACATTTACATCGCATTAACCACGTGTTTTATCAACCATTCTGAACAACAACTTTTCCAAATTTTTCAAAAAATTTCTCGACTACCCATACAAAATGAAAAGGTCGCGCGTGACCGACTTTGTATGGAAAGATGATTTTTTTATGCGAATTTTTAAAAGTCATAGAACAAATGTTGTTCAGAATGACTGGCAGAAGACGCGGTTTATTTGGAATTTACATCCCTTTAACACCCTGTATATCCTACGCACGTAGCTGATCGTAAAGATAGCCGAATAGTAGGTTATCTTACCATCTTAAAGCTCATTGTATTATTGTACTGATAAGCTGTACTAGTACGCTTTTGGCAATGTACTAGTACGGTTCGAACTGGAAAGCGTAAGATTAATCACAGGACTAACAATAACTGGAATGACACGCTAAGACGATGATGGGATAAACCCGTAAGGAAAATATATCCCCAAGGATAGATTTTTTTCTATGTGATAGGTAGTAGACGAGCAGGCGGATCACCTGATGGTAAGCGATTACGCCGGTCTTCTGTGAGGCCGTTACACTCCGGTTGCGCTAGCCCATTCAGGCCAAAGCGTGGCTTACGGGTGATTTACGGGAATATAGTTATGAATTAGAAGTTTATAACTGAATTCCTAGTTATTTCTAATTACGAACGGCTACTGCCTAGTGAGTGATATTATATAACTAAATTAATTCAGTTACATTGTTTTAAGCAACGAGAGGGTAAAACTATAATAATGAATGAGAATAAACAATGTTATGTACGCCTGCTATAAAATATACACCTCGACTCTTATGCCAGGGGTATAAGGTTTATATTTGAATGAGATTGTAGGTATACTTATTAGTGCTCGACTGTACTAGTTTGTTCTTAGTTTGGGACCAGAATAATGTAGGTAAGTGATGTTATCTCATATATTTATTACTAGTTGCTTTTCAACTTTGTTTTGTCCAATTTTGTCGTAGCTTATTTCGATGTTTTATACTAACTGGGGTCATGACGGTTTTTTTTATACAGGGTGTATCTGTGAACATTTACATCGCATTAACCACGTGTTTTATCAACCATTCTGAACAACAACTTTTCCAAATTTTTCAAAAAATTTTCGACTACCCATACAAAATGAAAAGGTCGCGCGTGACCGACTTTGTATGGAAAGATGATTTTTTTATGCGAATTTTTAAAAGTCACAGAACAAATGTTGTTCGAAATGGTTGGTAGAGCATATAAATGTTTACAGATACATCCTGTATTTAGGACAATCAAAATGACCGCTCTCCGCCTGATGGTAAGCGGCCGTGAGATCCAAATATGAGGTTGACATGTACAAAAGAAAAGTAACAAAGTAACAAAACAAAGTAGATACCTATTGAGTCTGTCATCCTCACCCTGAAGGCCTGCAGAGATGCAGTTTCACGCCCCGCCTAAAAACCCAAGATTGTAAGAAGGAGGAAACACATGAACTGGAAGGGCATTCCATGACTTACTACCGAAAGGATGACCGGATTCAATAAATCGAATTCTGTGTTCCCTGATCATTAAAATGTGGGTTAAAAAAAGTAAAGTATCAGACTATAAGCTGTCCCACCCACTGCAGTAAAAGGCCTTAATCATAGAAATCAAGTCATCTCTACTATGATGGGATTAGGCTTAATCACCACGCTTGCCTAATGCGAATTGGTGACCAAAACCCGATCTGTGTTCAAAAAATTCGTAATATACGAATACTTTTGTTCGACCCGGGAATCGTATCACGGCCCAGTACTTAAACTATTATACCATTGGAGAGATACTATTCAAACTACAACTTATTTTAAACCACGATTTTTTTATGTGATAGGTAGCAGATGAGCAGACGGATCACCTGGTGGTAAGCGACTACGCCGGTCTTCTGTAAGGCCGTTACACTCCGGTTGCGCCAGCCCATTCAGGCCAAAGCGTGGCTCTCCCACGGTTTGTAATAAGAAGGTTATTATGTGTAAATGTCATCTATGGCTAATCGCTAAGATTGTCTGCCATAGCCTAAATATCCATAGGAGGACATTATTATTCATGACCAATTTGACATCTCCATTTCTGGATGAGATTGGAGTGCCGCTTGGGAATTAGCGCGTCTTTCAAGGGAAGTTATCCGAGATCATGGATTAATATTATCAAACGCTTATCTAGAATAGAAAGGGATACATTAGAATGTCTGTAGACAGACATCGGAAGATCCCACTTGTTACTTACGGAATTAAAGGGATTTTACTTTTTAAATAAGTATAATTATCATGACCAGAGGTAAACACAGAAAAATATAAAACCGAAATTATAAAGCAATTATTCTAAAGCGCACCCCGTTGCTAAGCCACTCATTGTCCACAAGCCACTAGCAACGGGGTTGCCAGCCAGATCTATCGCCAACACCACTAATATTATGAACATGACATTTTTGTAAGAATGGATGGATGTTTTCCGTTGTGGACCCAAAACCATATGGTATCCATCTCAGCGCAATCGCGGTCGGATACCCCACAGCTGGGACTGGACCGCACCGCTAATGGCACTCGTCACTTCACGCCAAATTGTTTGGCGCAATGCAGCCCTAGATGCATTCTAGGTGCACGACCTACCAGGACACCAAGTAGGATTTTCCTTCGCGGATTCGTGACACTGAGCAAGCCACCCCCAGTAGTGGGTATGCTCGTACTCCGAAAGCCCGATTAGTCACCTCTTACGACAGGCCGGGAATACCTTGGCAGTATTCATAGCGCACGCATAACGAATTCGTAGAGGGACTGTGGCTAGGTAGCCACAGGGCACAGAGAGATCCCTCTACGAAACACCATCAGTGGTCACCAGTTCTAACCCAAACTATTTTCAAAAAATATAACTTAACCGTTTAAATAGTTCAATTTAACTGCAGTTTGTTATTTTTCGAAAGTCGATCAACTTGCCGTTCGCGTTCGTATTAGGCATTTTACATAATATCTTCTTCTATACTATTTATAAAGAGATAACTTCTATAGACAACGACAAGGCTTATAGGTAAACCGAAAACACGAAACGCTTGCGCGATGTAATTGAACACAGCGCCATCTATTGGTTCACTTCTGAATTACGGTCCCGAAGCGAAGTGAGGGCGGGCCACTAGTTTATTATACAAACATCGATGCCATAGACAACCTTTTGTCAGTTAGGTACACAGGTAGGTACAGTTATAGACACCTCATTACCACTTTTTTGGTTTTGTGTCACGGGTTAATAAATACAAATTGAAATTCCGTCGGGGTAGAGATAATTTGAAATTCGTTAACTGGCGCCACTTGTGGCAGTTTAAATTAATTAGTCTGGAAATAATTAACTGTCAAACAGCAGGGTTAATCAGCTGTGCTGTTCATTTTAGGTCAACATTATCTTTTATGTAAACTGTATTATACTTTGTTGTATTAAAACCAGGAGACCTATTTTTGAATTTTCGCTTCGTCCTAACAAAACTACTCGTTTTGCAAGTCACGTCGTCTCGTAAGTCGCATGATTCATAATTTTCCCTATTTTTTAAATCACTCGCTTAGTGTGTCGCCAATCTTGTCAAAGTATAGTGTTAACTCGTTAATATTTGACGTGTGATTTGACGTAAATGCGTCCACTCGCTTAGCGGAAAACGAGTGGTTTACACCACTCGTTGCAAATCGCTCGTTTTCGAATGATTCAAAAATGCGGATGTCAAAAATCATGCGAGTCACACATTTTTTAGTGAGACGACAATTCAAAAATAGGTTGATTGTCACCTATCTGCTATCAAAGAGTTACTTTGGCGAAATCGCCCGGAGACAGTCCAACAACTTATCAGCCCGGTCATCATTTCAATCAAGAGACATCCACTGCTGGACATAAACCTCCCCCAATATTCTTCACGCAGATCGGTCCTGCGCCAACCCCCAAGGAACTCGCGCGACCTTCACTAGATCGTCGGTTCGCAATATTAAATTAATCCTCCAACCGATATTTGGCTACATATTAAAGGCGTAAGACCCAATAGCCTTTTAAAAGGCCTAAAACAATTGATTTTCTAAACCAAATCTTTTAAACCTAGGACCCCAAGAGGAGTTTCGCTTTAAAGTGCAAATTACTACTCGCCGAGGCGGAAAAAAAAAGATTACAGAAGTAGAAATAGAATAGAAAATGTTATATTGAAGCAAATGATAACACAAACTTAAAATTAAACTTATGCTACCAAAAGTAAGTATCGGTAGCGAAGATTATAATTTTAGGTTGATCGATTCATACTACAAAAATCGATACCGTAGTTATTTACAATTCAAATGTGGACGTTACCTAGTATTGGAAGATCATTACTCCATACTTTATTGTAGGTTTAAGGACGGTGATTATAACGATAATCAACTTGTTATCGCTGTACAGTCAACAGCAGAAGTAAGGCTGCACATATTTCTAGCTTGTAGTTATTTTTCCGTGGATCATAAGGTAGCTCTCTGCGATAAAGATGCATCAACTTTTGCTGTTGACTGTACAGTAATGACAGCAGTTATGAAGTATTAGGCTTGAAACGGTCCGAAAAATTGTATGGTTTTGATATTTGTTATTCCGTTGTTGGAACAACTAGCATACGAGTCCACTATACTACGTATTATTAGTTATTATAATCTACGAGCGACGGTAACTCAGTGCTTAAGAACGCGCCTTATATGCGGTATATATCAGCCCGCATAGAAAGTCTTGCAAAAATAAAGGCCAGAAAAAATGGTATTTCAATATAAGAATCGAAATTTTTCTCTTGCTTTAATAAAGACCGTATATGGTCTGCAATAATAACTCAAAAAAGTCTTGCAAAAATAAAGACCCTTAAAAAATGGGTGTTGCTATAATGACCAATAAAAAATGGTCTTGCAAAAAAGCGCACTCGAAAAAAGTCTTGCAAAAATAAAGAATCTAAAAAAACTCTTGCAAAAGGAAAGACTCGAAAAGAAGTTTGAATCCGAACTTGTTGTAGAATTTTCAAATCTATGTCTGTATTTATGTATGAGTATGTACCTTTTTTTTTATACAGTAATAGGTAGCAGACAAGCAGGCGGATCACCTGATGGTAAGCAATTGCCGCCGCTCATGGACACCTGCAACACCAGTGGAGTTACAAGTGCGCTGCCAACCTTTTATCTCCTTCCCCCCGGGTGGGCCTCCGGTACCCTCACTCACTCGGCGAAACACAGCACAGGTGCTGCTTCACGCCGGTTTTCTGTGAGGCAGTGGTATCACTCCGGTCGAGCCGGCCCATTCATGCCGAAGCGTGGCTCTCCCACAGTTGAAAAACCTAACACAAGTGCTTCAGCTACTTGATACAGAGTCAGGTCAATGAATAAGAGAGTGTGTTCTCATCATCATCATTCAGCCAATAGACGTCCACTGCTGGACATAAACCTCCCCCAATATTCTTCACGCAGATCGGTCCTGCGCCAACCCCCAAGGAACTCGCGCGACCTTCACTAGATCGTCGGTTCGCAATATTAAATTAATCCTCCAACCGATATTTGGCTACATATTAAAGGCGTAAGACCCAATAGCCTTTTAAAAGGCCTAAAACAATTGATTTTCTAAACCAAATCTTTTAAACCTAGGACCCCAAGAGGAGTTTCGCTTTAAAGTGCAAATTACTACTCGCCGAGGCAGTAAAAAAAAGATTACAGAAGTAGAATAGAATAGAATAGAAAATGTTTATTTGAAGCAAATTATAACACAAACTTAAAATTAAACTTATGCTACCAAAAGTAAGTATCGTAGCGAAGATTATAATTTTAGGTTGATCGATTCATACTACAAAATCGATACCGTGGTTATTTACAATTCAAATGTTAACGTTACCTAGTTATTTGAAGATCATTACTCCATACTTTATTGTAGGTTTAAGGACGGTGTTATAACGATAATCAACTTGTTATCGCTGTACAGTCAACAGCAGAAGTAGCTGCACATATTTCGTAGCTTGTAGTTATTTTTCCGTGGATCATAAGGTAGCTCTCTGCGATAAAGATGCATCAACTTTTGCTGTTGACTGTACAGTAATGACAGCAGTTATGAAGTATTTAGGCTCGAAACGGTCGAAAAATTGTATGGTTTTGATATTTGTTATTCCGTTGTTCGAACAACTAGCATAGTTCCACTATACTACGTATTAGTTATTATAATCTACAAGAGACGGTAACTCATCGATTAAGAACGCGCCTTATATGCGGTATATATCAGCCCGCATAGAAAGTCTTGCAAAAATAAAGACCCGTAAAAATGGTGTTGCTATAATGACTCAATAAAAATGGTCTTGCAAAAATAAAGACCCGTATATGGTCTTGCAAAAATAAAGACCCGTATATGGTCTTGCAAAAATAAAGACCCGTATATGGTCTTGCAATAATGACTCAAAAAAGTCTTGCAAAAACAAAGGCCAGAAAAAATGGGTTTTCAATAATAAAGAATCAATTTTTTTCTCATTGCTTAAATAAAGACCCGTAAAAATGGTGTTGCTATAATGACTCAATAAAAATGGTCTTGCAAAAATAAGCACTCGAAAAAAGTCTTGCAAAAATAAAGACCCGTAAAAATGGTGTTGCTATAATGACTCAATAAAAATGGTCTTGCAAAAATAAAGACCCGTATATGGTCTTGCAATAATGACTCAAAAAAGTCTTGCAAAAATAAAGACCCGTAAAAATGGTGTTGCTATAATGACTCAATAAAAATGGTCTTGCAAAAATAAGCACTCGAAAAAAAGTCTTGCAAAAATAAAGACCCGTATATGGTCTTGCAATAATGACTCAAAAAAGTCTTGCAAAAATAAAGACCCGTAAAAATGGTGTTGCTATAATGACTCAATAAAAATGGTCTTGCAAAAATAATCACACGAAAAAAAGTCTTGCAAAAATAAAGAATCTAAAAAAACTCTTGCAAAAGGAAAGACTCGAAAAGAAGTTTGAATCCGAACTTGTTGTAGAATTTTCAAATCTATGTCTGTACCTAACACAAGTGCTTAAGCTACTTGATACAGAGTCAGGTCAATGAATAAGAGAGTGTGTTAATTTAGTATTATTATTTCTGGGGTATATTTACCTATTTTGAATTTCCCATATTTTCAAATAAATTATTTAAGATTGTATGAATTTCAATTTATTTATTTCAAGTAACAAATCTGACTCATTTGATTAGTCCTGCTCAACAACCTATGTTTGGAAATATCTTATAGTTTTTTTTTTCATTTGTATTTAATTAACTTGATGGGTAGGTTGGAATTTGATACAAGTCATTATTCCTGTCAGTCTTATATTTTGTGTTTCGCTGTTTTATTGCTGAAATTTTTGCAGAGGGGTAGTTATTATGCAAAATTATACCTACTTGGTGCATAATAATATCTTATAGTTTAATAATAATAAAAAGTAGGTACACCAGTAAATTCATTGATATCACACATATTTTTGCTCTACTTTACTACAAGATAAGCGATTGTAATTATGTTATGAAGTTATTCGATATAATCGGTACACAACTAAGATGGATTGCGTTATATTAGCTAACTTCCTGTAGCCTGCTTGGGCTAAAATGTTTTCCTGTAGAAATATCCATATTGCGCTTCGATTTTTCGTGTAATATGTGGCAGAGGAGCAGACGGATCACCTAATGGTGAGATTGCCACCGCCCATAGACACCTGCCACTCCAGTCATAAGCGCTTTGGCAACCATTAACCGCCTTTCCTCCCAATTGGGCTTCCCGTACCTTCACTCACTCGACAAAACCAGCACAGGCGCTGCTTTAGCGAATTGAGCCTTTATTGGTCACTTTTAACGCGTTGACGCCGTATCTTGGATTTCTACAACGGATTTTTTGGGAACTAATGGACTTCCCATTACAACTCAAATCACTGATCAATTCACCATCGTGTCCTTTAAATCTACATTGGTAGAATTAACAATGCGTTAATGTGCGCAACCTGGACATCCTTAAGACAAGAGTGAACAGGCATCTTTTAGGCAAACGCATCTCATCCTAGGTGGCAATCCTCCCACCAGGTGGACCGACGATCTGGTGAAGGTCGCGGGAGTCCATTGGATGCGGGTGGCACAGGACCGATTTGTGTGGAGAACTTTGGGGGAGGCCTATGTCCAGCAGTGGACGTCTATTGGCTGAAATGATGATGATGATCTCATCCTAGACCTCATCGTCACTTTCCATCATGTGCGATTGTGGTCAAGCTTTCATTAGCGAAAAAAGCCATAGCCTAAATTCACCCCCGGCTCAGAAGCAATGGCAAAAATGATAAAATACACGAGTTATCCTGTATTTTGAAGTAACAAATCTTGTCTTTGTAATAACTTGATAAATTTTGTTACATTTATCCCTAAAAAGGTTCATCTTTGTTCTCATAAGACTATTATTACTACCCCAGAAAAATTACTTAGGAGTAAGTAACTTAATTTCTTTTGTGAAATGATTTTTTCGACAGAAAAGTATTCAGGATTGATTAGATTATTTACTTATAAAAAATCTTATTTTTAGTGCTATAAATATTATATGGTATTTATTATACATTATTTTACTCGTTTATCATCCTTCTTAAATGCTGTTTTTTATGTTATTTTTTAACGCAACACCCTTATAATTATTATATTCCTACCACATACATGGAAATAAAAATCGATTATATACTATTTTAAAGGGCTATGAATTGTCTCCTATACTCGTATTAATAGTTTCTTTATGTAAGTAAGTTTCTTTTTTTTAGAGACGAGTACAAAGGACAACAATTTTATATAAATATCCTGGGAGTCCTGCTTACTACTGAGCCAACTATTTGCCATTTTATAAAAAAAAATTAGACAAATTATCAAAACTATCATGTTCAAGTTACAACTAGCTTGTGGCAAATTTAATTTTCATATTGGTTCATAAGAAATGATACCTAAGGTTTTTTTTTTAATTTTAATCAAGTCAAAGTTGAAATAAAGATTTCAAAAAAGGTTTAGTTTTATTTAACAGTTTTTTTTTTTAAATAATACACGTAAAAAAAATTACTCAGTCCGTCCCATATGTTAATAATAATGACGCATTGAGGATATTTCAAGTGGATTACTTATCTAAATTAAAATTTGAATGACTTCGTTTTAAAACTTAAAACTATTATTATACCTACTTCCGGAAATAATTAAAAAATAATTATTAAGACACCCTCAAAAATCGACACAGCAATCAAACACATTTAACTAGCCTAGCAAATAATAAAAAAAACTCACCCACCTCGATCACAAAACACAAACACAACACAACACCAAATCCACTTATCTCCAAGTTAAACACAGTCACAATACGAACACCCACGTCCGCGCGTTCTCACAACTTTTACGTGCGACTACGAAAGCCGTAGTCCGCTGTCCGTAGCGAGAGCTACGCGTCGTAGCAGCACGGGACTCGCGTTACGACTGTGCGTAGCAACCTGCCGCCCTCTGGCGGGAGATTCTGGAACTTCCAGTTTTAGTTTAGGAGGTGACGCCTAGTTTTTAAAAGTAGGCAGATGCTGTATGCTTACAACATTGGTAAAATAAAATATAATACAGTTATGTATGAGAGCCATCGATATAATCTCTAGATAAAAGGACACAAGTCCATTCTGAAAGCGTTTGAAAAAGTGATCCCAGTAGCGCCGTCTTTATTAGTTTTTGAGCCATATATTTTTAATTTAAAATATGGCAAAGTCGAATACAAAATGTGAGTAGTATTTTATTTTTGACCTTAAAATAATAAAATTGGTTTTAAGTACATACCGAAAATGCCAAATAACGCGCTTTTGCGAATGGAGCCTTTATTAGTGACATTTTACAATGCGTTCACACCGTATCTCAGGTTTTATGTTCGAAAATGAGAACTCACTCTCCGTAGAAAATGACAAAATAATTTTGTTTTATTGATAAGATCTAAACTTATGATTATGCCCATTTTAAAATGCTGATTCCTAAATAAATATTTTAATTTGTTAAGATACTCTAAATTGACCAAAATCGAAAGGCATCAGAATTAACTAACAGAGAAAAACCGTGTTCTAGAAATGATTTCATATCCAGTTTGGCAATCACAACCCTTGCCCTTGGCCCTTGAACCAAGAGGTTTCTCTCAAATGCGCCAGGAGGCCAGTCAAAACTTACATATTCTACTTACTAACGAGTACTTACTACTATGAAGAAGAAAATTCCGCGAGAAACGCACCATATTGCAATTTTGGTGTCACCTCTTGTACTATCACACGTTATCGGTTTTCTTATGGTTTTTCAGCCGCATATTCTTGGCTACGGTTTACACATTTTTGGCTTGATTTAAGAGAAGAAATTTATCGCGTTAGTTCGCTTGAGTTGCGAAAAGTGGGGTTTAAATCATTCATGTATAGAAATGAAAACAAGCAATAAATTTTAATTTAATCCGCACATTGTCTTGCAAATCAAAATAAATGCTTACTGAAGTTTCTTGTGATTTATTTGATTTGTGATTGTTGCCATATCGAGACAATCGGTGGGATAAGCGATATCTGGAGTCGAGATCGTGTCTACGCGAGACCGCTTACGGTAAAGTACGTAGTTAATACGCCCTCAGGTCTGGCCCCTACTTATGTCACTACTCTGACAATTTGTCCGTGATATATTGAGTGACAATTGTCAAGCGACAGGTGAAATATTAAAATTGTCTCACATATCTTTACACATATGCTTACAAATGAGCAAGCGATTCATTACATCTATACTATTTATAAAAACATAAATTCTATAGACATCGACAAATCTTATGTATTATTTGAAACAAACGAAACACTAGCGTGGACATATTGTGTTTTAATCCTAACTAATATTATAAATGCGAAAGTAACTCTGTCTGTCTGTTACTCTTTCACGCCAAAACTACTGAACGGATTTAAATGAAATTTGGTATACAGATGATCTAGACCCTGAGAAAGACATAGGACTACTTTTTATTGCGAAAAGGGGATTGTAAGGGGTTAAAAGGGGGATAAAAAGTTACTTTTCCTCGCGGACGAATTCGCGGGCGGCCGCTAGTTAACAATATTCCCACCCCGATAACGTATTTAGAGATAACGCTTGTTCTTAAACGAAGTAAGGTCGGCTTACAAGTAGTTTTATAGAACTGAGAGGCGAAACTTCAACGACCCTTAGATATTTCCCTTCGCCACTTGTAGTAAAATTAGATCGGAATGAATCGAGATGAATTGGAGTCGATTTACTGGAATACCACTCGAATGGTTCTGAAAATACTCTTGTTATTTAAACCTAAACTAATTCGATCATCGGTGGGTGAACAAGTCTTGTAGCCACCTGTGGGCGTTTCTAGCGTTGCCAAAAGTTCTACTTTTATCGGGATAGTCCCGCTTTTTGTTATGTGATTGGTGGCAGAAAAGCAGATGGTTCAAGTGATGGTAAACGCTTACCACCACCCATAGACCCCTGTTATACCAGTAGAGTCACAATTGCGCTGCCAAGCTTTAACCACCTTTCCCCCCCTCCCCCCTTAATGGACCATCGGTACCATCACTCGACGAAAATAAAAAACAGCTGCTTCCCCCATTTCTTCCCAAAGCGTGGCTCTCCCACAATATGAAAATAAATAAAAAATAATATGCGCCACACAATCACTTTAACCAACCTCGAGACCTATTTTTGAATTTTCGCTTCGTCCAATCAAAACTACTCGTTTTTCAAGTCACGTCGTCTCGTAAGTAGCATGATTCCCTATTTTTGAAATCACTCGCTTAGTGTGTCGCCAATCTTGTCAAAGTATAGTGTTAACTCGTTAATATTTGACGTGTGATTTGACGTAAATGCGACCACTCGCCTAACGGAAACGAGTGGTTTACACCACTCGTTGCAAATCGCTCGTTTTCGAATGATTCAAAAATGCGGATGTCAAAAATCATACGAGTCACACATTTTTTAGTGAGACGACAATTCAAAAATAGGTCTCCTGGTCTCAAACTGAGGGCATCCCCTGTGCTATGAGTACCAGATGACGATTTAACTGGGGGCGTCAACCCAGAACACCCAGACCCAAGACAACTTAGAAAATGTAGTTTCCAAAGTTGACTTGACCGGGAATCGAACCAGGGACACTGCGCCACCGAGGCCGTAAAATATAAATATAGCTGGAGGCACGAAAGTATAGCGATGACCGTTATTTTGCGCACTTGTAAAAAGGAAGACTTTCTATCAAAATTGGTTTCTGCGCACTCAAGGTCATAACTACACTTTCTTGCCTCGGACTATACAATAAAATCATTGTACCGTTAATCGAAGCCAATACATTGTCCTCTTTACTGCCGCCATTTAACACTACGTTTCAAGTAAATATGCAACTCTGAGATGTAATTAATCATAAGTAATTACAGCTAATGACACTGATGAACGTACATCACGCCTATCATTTACGGCATCAAAGACGCCGAATTAATTACAAACTCGATATCGGTAATTTATGATAGGTGGTGAAAATTTCGACATTATTATAAGTAGAGCTTCTTTTTTTATGTGATAAATACGCCGAAATACGCTCGAATACGCGTGTCCGATATTTTGAAGCTTGTTTGAAGCATTCTTATCACTTGATGTTCGCAGAATCACCGCGTTTCCAACTAGAGATACTCGTACCAATCCATGAACAAAAAAAGTAGTTGTGTGTTGGCCATAATGTTTTTCACGGTGGGAGAGCCACGCTTCGGCATGAATGGTCTGGTTCGACCGGACTGGTCCATGACCTCTCAGAAGACCGGCGTGAAACACCTGTGCTGTGCTGCCTGTGCTGTGTTTGAGCGGGGTTAAAAAGTCGGCAGCGCACTTGTGACTCCAATGTGTTGCGGTTGTCTATGGGCGGCGGCAGTCGTTTACCATCAGGTGATCCGGCTGCTAGTCTTCCACTTATAACGTCGTAAGACCCAAAAGTCTTTTAAAAAAGCATAAAATAATTGATTTTCCATTATGTCTGCTGTCTGGGCCTTATGACGATAATATAAAAAACTGTTTTCAAAGTCAGTTCTAATCAGACACACCACATCATATCCCGAAGCCCCAGTAGCAAACGTTGGCTGTCTTAATTTCCCCTGATAAAAACCAACCACACTTAAGTATTCTACTTTTGCAAAATGAGCGCCAAGGTAGGTACAGGCCCGCAGCACAAAATATAAAGGACACAGAAAGGAGACTCAGCCTTAATTTTGAATTTAGAAGAGTTCGTTGACATATGCTAGGGTTGTTGCCCAGCATGAGTACATAAGCGCGAGGCCTCTACCACAGACCTCGACAGTTCGACAATCTTATGTCATAAGTTAGGATTATTGTGGTCGAAAAGGCGTATTTGCCCCTTAGTGCGCATGCGTGAGTACATGACATGTTTTTAGCTCTTAGTAGGCAGTCTACTTTCTGTGTCCTTTATATTTTGTGCCCGCAGGCAAAGTCAGTGCTAAACATTGTAGGTAGGTACTCCGATATTTAAATACCTGTGTTTGAACATTTCTATCTGCTCTGGATAATTTCTTCGGAACTCCCACAGGGCTCGATACAAAAGAAATTCTCAGGTGAAACTATAAAAGGCCCGGAAAAAAAATCATTTATTATTCGGCATTGTATCCGAAATCGATTTACTTGTCGATGCAAATAATCGAGATAGCACTCAATGTTTGCCGTTCACTCGATATGAGCGTGTAGTACGAGAGGTGGTAGATAAGATAACCTCACTTTTATGTCAAACGTGTTTGGTTCAATATCAACTGAGGAAATTTGACAGATTGTAGTAACTTGATGTGCTGGCCACTGTACATTAAGTTGGTGACAAAAAAGGGCTTAAAAATAAGATGGATTGAAGATTTGGAAAAAGTACCTATGTTACATACATTGCGAGATTCACTGAAATAAATTGGTTGTTTGACAAGTATGTATTACATAATCTTTATAACCCGACAATGTTAAAACTATCTAGTTAAACAGAAAAAATGGTTTTCTCCGAATAAGTAAAATAGCATCCTGGATACTAATATTATAAATGCGAAAGTAACTCTGTCTGTCTGTCTGTCTGTCTGCTACTCTTTCACGCCAAACTACTCAACGGATTTAAATGGAATTTGGTATACAGATAATCTAGACCCTGAGAAAGAACATAGGCTACTTTTTATTGCGAAAAGGGGATTGTAAGGGGTCGAAAAGGGGTAAAAAGTTACTTTTCCACGCGGACGAGTTATAATAAAGAACAAAGCAAATTACAATAAACCAAGATTATGGCTGATATATGAACAAAATAACCTTACTTTAAGAAAAAAATACGAAATAATCTTGAACTGATTTGAAATAATCTTGAAAAATCAATTGATTTAAGATTAATCTTCAACCAAAAATATTTTTGTATTTCTTAAATTAAATTTACTTATTCGAAGATACTTTATACTTTTTGGGTTGAGTTAGCCATTATCTGAAAATTAATAAATATTAATTTGTATTAAGAAGATATTCCTTAAAATAACAAAATGTTTCAGAAATACATTTTTTCTCGCTTTGAGAAATCTTTTTATCTGTGTACTAAGCAACCAGCCCTTGTACTATGATATTTGCCATTCCCTCGATAGGGACGTATGGGGACAGCCGTATTCTGATTTTATAACCCTGGCAGGTGCGATAGCGTCTTTATACCCGACTCGTTTTCCACCAGATGGTCTGTGCTCTCGCTGTCGTATTAATGTTGCTCGGCAAATGAGACTGACACAAAATAAGAAGGCACAGAAGATCAGCACGGTCAGGTTTGCACACTTTTTATCTCCAACTGTAAAAATGTGGAATCGGCTGTTGACGATGGTGTTTCCGAGCAGATACGACGTAGTGATCTAAATAAATAAATGCGCCAGACAATCACACCAATCAACCTAGTCTTAAACTAGGGCAACCCCTGTACTATGAATACCAGATGACGATAATTAACTGGGGGCGTCAACTCAGACCCTACACAACTTAGAAAATGTAGTTTTCTAAATTGACTTGACCGGGACCTTTCGCGCTTCAGGCGAACACCTTAGCCACCGTCTTAAGAAAAAGGCTTATTCCTTAAGAGCCGGAAACGCATTTGTGATGACTCACGCGTTACAGATGTCCACAGGCGGCGGTAATCACTTACCATCAGGTGACCCGTCTGCTCGTTTCTCCGCTATAATGTAAAAAAAAGTTCTATGCACCTTTCGGATGGTTTATGAAACGTGTCCATGTTTCGGTTGGTCTGGTTCCCATTTAAAGGATTGCAAAGGTCAGACGGCAGTCACTTGAAAAGTCCGCTAGATGGCGTACTGTAGAACTGAGGTCCATCTACAGGATGATTGGTTATTTTTGATGGAAAACCAATATTATCAAAATGGATGAGACGTAAAAAACTGCATGATTTGCGGAATGCAAGATAATCTTTAGTAAATGCATGTCAGAAAAGGTTATCAATCAAATAAGTTATTTGTCATGTTGTGAGCCAATGTTCGTTGTCTATATTTTCAATTTATATAGTGTATTGGTAGCCATTAACCGCAGAACTGACAACCGTTGGAGCCATAAAGTCCTTGAGTGGAGACCGCGACTCGGTAAACGTAGTGTTGGACGCCCTGCTACAAAATGGGATGACGACATTCGAAGGCTGGCTGGAGTGAGCTGGATGAGAGTGGCCGAAAATCGGGAGCGGTTTGTGCATTGGGGGAGACCTATGTCCAGCAGTGGACGAGCGTGGGTTGCTGATGATTGATAAACATTTCTTACGTTTTCTATCAACCATTATGACCAATATTCTACGAGTTTTAGAAATCCTTCGAAAATATTTTCAACTCCCCATACAAAAACTAAGTAGGTACTCTACGAAGTCAAGTATATTATTCCTCTCTTTCTTTCTCTCTCTCTCTTTATATGTGTGTGTGTGTATGTAAATGTGTATCAAGTCCCGTCAAGCGTTAAAAATTTGGTACATAATTTGATTACTACGTGTTTACCTATATCACCTACAATGAATTTTAAAGATCGCACGTTCCAATCCTTAGCTCTCGCGCAGTCGACTTAATAAAACCGTTTAAAAGAACAATTGCTTCAACAAATACAGTTAAATCACTAAGAATAATGCCAGTTGAATGCACCGGGGGTTAATGCAAGATTAATGAGACCTGATAACCCTGGAGGCGTGGCGGCGGAGAATGGATAGAAACAAATGCAACGGAGAAACGTGACTTCAATGAATAAATACCTCGCTGAAAAGTATTCTTTGCGTTTTAAGAACTAGTCCAAAAGGTCGTATACCACTGCCCGAGTAAAGTAATGTTTGTTACGTGTATGCACTCTGTGTGTACTCGTGAATACAAAGCGTCATGAGAAGTTTGGGCCGGCCACTTATATCTATGGTACTGTTAAGAGGGTTGTATTTACAATACCTTGGTTTTCTTTAACGTCGTAACGCCCAGACAACAGACACAATGGAAAATCATTTGTGTTATGCCTTTTAAAAGGCTTATGGTCCTTACGACGTTAAGATAATAAATCCTCACTCCGCACAGTACTTACTCATATCCAAAGATGCTATTCCACGTGGACGAAGTCGTGGGTAAAATCTAGTATCAGTATACCGCTAATACCTGCAAACCTTCAAAAAGCGTATTCCTTCTTAAATTTGCGATTCCTTCTTTGCGATTCCTTCCTTGCGATTCCTTTGGTGTTGCGGGTGTCCATGGGCGGCGGTAATCGCTTACCATCAGGTGATCCGTCTGTCCGTCTGCCCCCTATCTCAAAAAAAATACGATTATCGTATTTGCATTTGATACCCGGAAATCGGCGTCCCCGGACGCTACCGAGTCATACAAAGGAAAACAAACAGGCTACATCACCTTCTCTAAGAGATCTATCTGTGTAATTTGGACGCATCTAAAGCTATCGCAACCCGGGGTACGCTTACGGCCGGTTTCTGAATTGAGAATTTGAAGTTGAGCACAACTTAAGTATAAACTTTGACATTTAAAGTATGACTCAACTGTCAAAGGTTGTACTTATGTTGTGCTCAACTTCAAAATAATTGGTTCTTCTTCTGTTTGGTTACACGTTTCAGAAACTATCCGAAATGTGCAGGTTTTCTTCACGAGCTTTTCCCTCACTGCCGGGTACCATCACCCGACCTACATATTTTTTTCTCGTATCTAATGTTCAGGCATAAGCAGGCGCGAAAGACATAATACATAAAATAGCAACGTTCATTTGTAAGAACAAGAAAAAATTAAGAGTAACAGGAAAACGCGTCTTTTACATCGCTGTTGTCCTACGTGAGCAAAACTTGGACTTTTCCTGAATGTACATAATTTATTGCTTCACTTTCATATAAATAATATTTGTGAGAGAAGACTGTGCAATGGCGTAGCATGTCGCTGCATCTTTATCTCCTAGCAATGCTTGGCCTTGTCCCAGCAAAAGATTGGATTTTAAACGACTTCATCATCATCAACCGACTATAGAAAATGATTACCACTGCTCATGGAAACCCCAACTCTAGTGAAATTAATCTACCCTTCCTCGTGGATTGGTCCTCCGGTACCCTTACTCATTTGGCGACGACGACGAAAACACAGTGCAGACGTTGTTTAACGCCCTGTAGTATCATTCCAGTCCAGGTAGCTTATAACGAAACTGTCCCGTAAGGAATGAGAATATAAGTACCTGTTGCATTGAAACAAAAGCGCGCACAGCGCGTGTGTAAAGGGTGGGGGATAGATAGATAGGTATACTTTATTGCACAAAATTCACAACTTCAGGACGACATTACATACATTTAATGTACGGTGGCCAGCACATCAAGTTACTACAATCTGTCAAATTTCTTCAATCGAACCTCACTTTTATGTCAAACGTGTTTGGTTCAATATCAACTGAGGAAATTTGACAGATTGTAGTAACTTGATATGCTGGTCACTGTACAATTCTAACTCTGATACGGTCGTAACGCCCGCTTCAAATTAAGCCATCTGAATTTTCGCCCCACGTCGCCTCGTCTCGCTCTCTGTCGGTTGTTCACCTAGGACAGCAGTACATAAAACCCCGTGTTTACCCGCGACCGTTGTCTGAGGCCGTCTTTGTCCGTAATATGTTATTGCGATGCCAGCGCTAAATTAAGCCCTGGTAAATGGTAAAGGACAGCGTTTTGTTTCGCGCATGTGTATGTGTGTCGTGTGTCTCATTGTCTCGGTGTGTGTGTCTTTTTTGTCTCACTTGTGTGTGGTGGATTCTCCGTTTGTTTGTCTTGCCTGAGTAAGCTTTTTGTCTCCCTCCCTATGGTTGTTTATTGTAAATAAATACACTCACGATGACGTCATAAGTAACGGCCTATAGCGTATCTTCTATAATAAAGCAGTATAGACCGCGACAAAACTTATACGTAAACCAAAAAAGTGAAACACTTGATCACAGAAAAATTACACTAGTTTTTCATAGAAACGTATATCGGCAACAAAATCGACTTCCTTTTTTTGGGCGTATTAGAATGTTTCTTTAGCTGACAGTTGACTAAAATGGTTGAAAGCTGATTGATCATGTTACGTAAAAAAATGAAATAATATTTTGCTTTATTTTTTAAGACTGATGTTGGCATAACTAATTCACGACTTACAGGAGTCATGAAACTTCTCGTTTTTTTTTATAATTTACCTCTTTAAAATATATTAGTTTAAATAGATACATACATATCTAATGCACCGTTTTCTAGTCGCTGTCGCTGTCGATCTCGAGGTCGTGGATTCGATTCCTGGGTCGAGCAAAAAGTAAAAGTGAACATAATTAGTTCAGATTTTTGATCACCAATACGTAGCACAACATAGGTAGGCACTTGCGAAATTCGTCGGCTTAGTAAGGGGTTCGGATGGTGTAAAATGGATAGCATATCTGCCCAATCTGTGGAAGGTTGTGGGTTCGAGTCCCACATGAACCCTCCGAGAATTTTTTAAGTGCAATATTTACTTAAGAATAAATTGCAAAGAATTGCTATACCAAAAATAAAAATTAAACATAGGTATATGACTGGATGTCTATCATGGAGGCTTTTGTCCTGCAGTGGGACTCTAGGTATACCTATAGACAGACACCTTAACTATAAGAGGGTTTAGCCAGTTCTTCGTACCTTTACTAAGTTAGCCTTAATTGTTTATGTTCATTTATTGTCGCTTTTAAAGAGCCATTTCCCTAAATACTCGTAAGTTATAGTCTCTAGTTCCCAAAATGGGTTTAGAAGTTACAAACTGTCGCAAATAAGTGTTAGGACCAAATTTCTTAATAGGAACTCAATTTGAAAGTTAGTTATTTCATTTCAGAGTTTGAAAATTCAAATTAACTATTATTTAGCTTATAAGTACACTCAGAGGCACATCTGACGACAAATAAAGAAATTCACACAACATCTCATACATTGACCTGACTCCGTACTAAGTAACTAAGCACTAGTGTTACAGATATCAGACAACAGAGGATCACAAATATGATACTTAAATACATATATTTATAACACCCAGACACTAAACAAACACTAGGTGTTCATCACACGAATGTTTATCCAGGGTCTAACCCACGATCTTTGGCGTATGTGTTTGTTCAGTGGGTGCTATATCTATATTTATTTACGTACCTATATTGTGTTCCCTGTTATAACAGATATCAGACAACACAGGGAACACAAAGCTTAAGCTACTTATTACGGAGTCAGGTCAATGTACGAGATGTTTTAAGAATGTACTATTATTATTTCGATATCGAAACAACATCGCAAAAACAGATCAGAATAGGTACGAAAATGTTTCCACAAATACAAAAAAAGTTTATATCCACACACTTGAACTGATGGGTTCGAAATATTTATGAGTTATCATGGAACTCCACGTGATCTTATGAAAATTCGATTCATGATCACGTATTCATATAATTATATTTGCATGCGATTTAAAGACGATGATTCTGAGTGAATCTTTTGTGTGCGATGAATTTTAATCATTATGTATTGAACCATAAAGGAAATAAAATTGAAATGTAGGAATTTAAATGAAAAATATAAATATAATATCTTTCTTTGTCGTATGGTAATGAACTAGTGAGAGATTTTTCATCAATCAAAAAGTAAAAATTGAAGGATATGTTTAAAACAAACTGAGACAAATTAATAAATATACTTGACCGGGAATCGAACCCGGGACCTTTCGCGCTTTGGGCGAACACCTTAGCCACT
This sequence comes from Cnaphalocrocis medinalis, assembly GCA_014851415.1. Lineage (NCBI taxonomy): Eukaryota > Metazoa > Arthropoda > Insecta > Lepidoptera > Crambidae > Cnaphalocrocis > Cnaphalocrocis medinalis. The sequence goes on from CM026300.1 coordinate 1,556,400, forward strand.
GCACCATGGAGGCCGTCATAACATGAAAATTAATAAATCCCCCAACATGTTATCATAATTAATGCCTTCTACTACTCAAGCCTTAATTAATTTGATACCTATATTACGGGAATCAAGTGAAAATATGAAATTTATCATTTTATGGTGGCGGCCATCTTAAGTTAGCGGCCATCTAATCTAGCTAAGAACACTTATCTAATAGTCGGGACTATTATAATTTTCAACCAAAAAAGAATGCAAATTGGTATCTGTAGGTATGGGAGCTACGATGAAACAGATAGACAAACAGACAGACACGTCAAACTTATTAAACTACGCATAAATAACTTTACGAGGTTTTCTAACACAATGCTACAGCTAGCGCCATCTATTGAAATTTCCCACGAACCATCTTCTGCAAATACGTTTGTAACCTACTCTGCTCAATAATTAAATTAACTTTATGCGTTGTTTTTGGGATTAACAAACATATTTATTACAAAATTATACAAGGGTTAAATTACGGCGGCCATTTTTGGGCTTACATCTTTTTCCATGTTAATGGGAAATTCAAACCATATTTCCATGGCTTAACGCCTAATCGAAAAAACAAACGAAAGTAAATCTCTTTAACCGACTGAGGCTAAAAAAGAAGGGTATTTTTTTGCAGTCTATGTATGTAAATGGGGGGACAATTAAGTGCTATATCACATGTAGTTTAAGGAAAAGCCAGGCTTCAACATGAATGGGTCGCCTCGACCGGCCTCACAGAAGATCAGGGCCGTGAAGCAGCCCCTTTACTTAATTTCACCGTGTAAGTGAGGGTATTGGTAGGCCAATTGGATTCGCAGATCATCATGTGCCGAATGGGCCGGCTTGACCGGCCTCACAGAAGACCGGCGTAAATCTGCGCCTACGCTGTATTTCACCCTGTGAGTGATGGTACCGGTGGCCCAATCAGATTTGTAGACCGTCATAGACCACGTTGCTTAAACAAGGTAGATACCTATCTTTTTTATACTAGAGACGGCAAACGAGTGAGCGGGTCACATGCTGGTAAATAATCACCGCCGCCCATGACGATCGCGATCAGAGAGGTTGCTGATGCGTTGCCGGCCTTTTAATAAGGAGTGCGCTATTCTCTTAAAGGTTCCTAAGGGCATAGCCGTCAGGAAAATACTGCCGCGGCTAAACCGTTCCACAAAACTGAAATATCTACTTCTAAAAACCCAGGCTGGAGGCCACTTCTCGGTTCTCGCTTTCTACTATGTCGATTCGACTTCATGGAACACATAGACCAATAAGAGATCAATTGGTTGTACGTTCCATGAAGTCGACTCGACATAGAAGGCGAAAACCGAGAATTGCCCTCCTGGTTCGACAAGTGTTGTATATTTAAACATACCTATTTTAACAATACAACGATTTGGGTTACAGATCGATTTGTCAAAGTTACAGGTAGGTCCCTCAAACTTTTACAAACCCGACCGAAATCGGTGTTAAAAATAACATATCCAGTAATCGGATAGAACAGACATGTCGCAGTCGGATCGTATAATCCGCCGTATTACATAACGGCTAGTTATTATCAAAAACAGGGCCGTTTTGAGATGAAGCGGATTAACGATTGGCCGCAATGTTGTTGCGATACGTTCTTCAATAAGGCGGACCACGTTTAGCCGCATGGTAGTACTATTAAATAGTTTTTGACTGTTTCACATTAAGAACAATAGAAATTGTATAATTGTCGACATTATACAAAGAAAACGCATTAAATATTTTTAATACGTCTTCTTTGTATAGTTCACTCTTAACACCGCAATTTAGCAAAAACATTGCTGTATCTAACGCAATTAAGTATAACTATTATTCCAGGTAGATAGCGCATATTGTATGTAACAGCCCTTCACGATCGGTTACAACTTGCATTATAATTGTTAAATACTCAGAGGTTGCTCATAGTGTAATACCCTGCCTCAAGTGATGGGTAATAAGCTTTTATTATATATTATTATGTTGAGCATCGGAACTGAAAAAATATTAAAGAGGCGGCTAATCTATCGTCTTATTATATTAATATACATACACCATTCAATACGGCTAGGCTTAAGCCTAGCCGTATTGGATGGTGTATGACACCAAATACATTCCGGTCGTTTTTTATTCAGCCGCATTTAATCGGCTTATCGTAGAACCGCTGCATTTCAAAACGGCTCTGGTGATAACAAATAGCCATAATGTAATACGGCGGATTATCAATTCCACCGCGACAGACATATCGGGGAACGAACTCGGTTCGACAGGCTTCCGATCCGTACACCAAAGCAATTAAGTTAAAGGGTAAGTATGAAGTTAGGGATACATTTGTCCACTTAGGATAGGTATTGGAAGTCGCGTCTAAAAGATGGCCCTAGGTAGGCTCGCCTATTCTTAAAACAAAAAGTTAACGGAAATTCGGTAAAAAAAAGGCCGGCGGCTTGCCGCATCGTCTTCGGCGAAATAAATCCTCGGTGGCGTCGCATCGTCTACTTTCGGGTTCGATTCCCGGGTCGAGCAAAAGTAAAAGAGAAAAGTATCTATGTTTGAATTTTTCAAACATAGCTCGGACTTGTGATCATCACCAATCTGTATTAGGCAAGCATAATGATTAAGCCTAATCCCACCATAGCAGCGATGACTTGATTCTATGATGGAGGCTTTTGCCCTGCAGTGTGACAGTAATATAGGCTGATTGTTTACTTTACTTTACTGTTAGGCTCAAAGTCACTCTGAGCGCAATGGCTTATGCTCGGCTTTGCACTACCGAGTAGGACGTCTGCAACTCAGGAGACCAGCTGAGGATATCTGTAATGAGTACACAGACATACTGACACGGACGGCAAGCGAATGTCTGGGCAAACGCAAAAAGGCAGACACCGGTGGGTACGAGTGGTGGACACCTGCACTGGACAAACTCAGGAAGGAAGTGTACAGTGCGCGTAGGAATTGGCAGAAGTCGCGGAAGAGAGGAGGTGAGCAGGAAACTCATTTGAAGAATGAACTCAATGTTGTGAGAAATCACTACAAAGAGGCAATGAGGAGCGCGGAGATCACCTTTTACCGCAAAGTGGCGGAATCCGGTAACGATGAGCCGTGGGGGATGGCTTATCGAGCTGCCTCTGGCAGAGTCCGCCCCCCACCCAACGTGATGTACGGAATGAAGCTCATGGAAGGACATGCAGAAACTGGAGAGGAGACCATGTCTGGGCTCCTACGCGCGCTGTGTCCTGATGACAACCTGGAGAAGGATGACGCGTACCACCGGCAGGTCCGAATAGCTGCTGCGTGCGCCCCGACTGGACGAGACTCTGAGCCACCCAACCGGGAGGCACTGGCGCGGATAGTCAAAGATCTACCAAACACGGCACCGGGAATGGATGGACTGACGCCACGGATCATAAAGCGAGCATGGAGAGCGAGTGGAGAGGAGATGCTGTATATGTATTCCGCATGCATAAGAGAAGGTGTGTTCCCAGCCATATGGAAGACCGGAAGACTAGTGGTTTTGCCAAAAGGCAATGACAAATCCCTGACAGACCCAAAGGCGTATAGACCGGTTACGTTGCTGCCCATTTTGGGAAAGATACTGGAACGTCTTATTATCACCTGCGCTCCTTGTCACCGGAATATCTCACCCAGTCAGCATGGTTTTAGGTGTGGAAAGTCGACGGTTACGGCGATTAACGCAATTATGGACCGAGTTACGAATACCTCCAAAAACTATTGCCAGCTTATACTCTTGGATATTTCAGGGGCCTTCGACAACGCCTGGTGGCCCATGGTCCTGCTCAAAGTGAAACAGGGTGGATGTCCACCAAATATTTACAGAATCTTAGTGAGTTACTTCACAGACCGGCGAGTGGGATTATTCATGGGTCGACAGGTGGTGTGGAAGAGGTCTACAATGGGCTGCCCCCAAGGTTCGGTGTTAGGGCCTACTTTATGGAATCTTCTGCTCGATGACATCCTTAGGCTACCGATGCCCGAGGGCGTCAGCATGACAGCCTATGCGGATGATATCACGATCGCGATCGAGGCACCAACCAGAGCTAAAATAGAGCGAGACGCACAATATATGCTCCAGGCGGTGTCCGAATGGGGGCATCGGAACCGTCTGACTTTCTCAGCTGCGAAGTCGCAGACAATCACCTTGAAAGGCAAATTCAAGCGCCCCCCAACGATACGTATGGACAATAAATCGATCGCGCACGTGAGCATGGCAAAGTTACTTGGGGTGGTGATTGACCAAGGGTGTTCCTTTTTGCAGCATGCGAACTTTATCGGCCAGCGGGCTAGTAACTGCTTCGGGAAGATGTCGAGAATATCTTCATCGACCTGGGGCGTGCGGTACAAAGCACTTAGGGTCCTGTATTCAGGGACCTATGTTGCAAGTCTTACTTACGCTGCGGCAGTTTGGTGGCACCGGTCAAGCATCTTCGTGGTGAGGCGAGCTTTGCTGCGCACCCAACGGCCTGCAATGATTCTGCTCACGAAGGCTTATAGGTCTGTTAGTACATCAGCGCTGCCCGTGCTAGCTGCGGTGTTACCGGCCGACTTAGAAGTTGTTCGTGTGGGACGATTCGCCCAGGAGTGCCCAAAGGAAGCCACAGACAAGGAGCAAATGGCACTTAAACGTAGAATATTTGGAGATGTTGTTGCCCAATGGCAGGAGCGCTGGTCGACCAGCGACAAAGGAAGAGAGTTGTCGCAATTCTTCCCAGACGTAGAAATGAGATTATCGGCCGGTTGGGTGGAACCAGACTACGCCGTGTCACAAATACTGACGGGACATGGGAGTTTTAACAGCAGACTGCACGCGATGACTCTCAGTGAGTCACCTGTAGCCCCACTCGGCGCGCGCCCGCGCTGGCCGGCCGCGCTTTGATAACCAACGTAAAAAGAACTCCAGTTTGCATACATTTTGTGCACCTGGAGCTCTTCTTATATTTGTCGTATTACAGCAAAGCAAGGCGTGCGCTCCCTTTTACTTGGGGCGCCTCTGGGCGCTGCCCCCACATTACATGTGGGGGACTTTTGCGCAGATCGCGCCAAGTCCCGCAATCCAGCGGTAAGCGGCAGCTTCCTGCCTCCCTGTCTTCCCCCTGCCTCCGCATCCAGTGGAGGTGCTGGTGTGGCTGGGATTTCAGGGCCTTACTGGTAAGCCTGCGGGCTCTCTTTCCCTTCCCTGTCCTGCAAACAGCAGGGTACGGGTCTGCGAGGGAGTCCTGCAGGGATCTGCTGGTAGCGCCTGCGTTGCAACCCAGCGGCGTGGGCGTCCATCCGGGGGATTTTTGGTAGGCCGTGGGAGCGGCCCAGGGGGCGTATACGCCCCGTAGTTGGGGAGGTGAGGCCGTACTGGCGTGCCTCGCAGTTCCTGAGGCGGGACGCGGCGATAAAGGTTCGCCCTTTCACGTATTCCGCCACCGTGCCTGGATCTGCCGGGAAAAGTCGGAGAGGTTTTAGTAGGTATGCCTCTGAACGGTCTCTGATTTGCAAAGACCCAACCCAGAGGAGCCCCACACTACTCGTCGGTCTCCCAACCGACGAGTGTGCATAAAGCGGCGCCGACCACCGGCGCCGACGTCTGCAACGGGCATGCTCTTCAACGGCTGCAACGCACTCGCGGTTGAACCAGAGCTCATCTTTACGACCATTAGAGACATCAGTACATGGATTGTAGTATTCCATTCCTATACTGATCTCGTTAGCTATGGCCGCTGCACACTCCGAGGGATCCTTTCCTCCAAAGCAGCTCTGCCCCCAAGGGACTCCACTCCGGAACACGTGCCTTTTGGGCACTGGCCAAAGCTGTTGAGGGGAATTTCTGTCAGCCTCCTTTCCTTTCCTCCTTTACGCAGAGGTGAAGACGAGTTGGCCTCGTTTACTTGACCCATAGATGGGCGAGTCCATCGAAAGCAAGGGGGAAGCCTGGACATTGCGAAGGCCTTTGATCAGGTCTGGCACAAAGCGCTTATCTCGAAACATCCTGCCTATGGGTACACAGCTTTTTCACGGGTCGTAGCATCAAGGTGGTCGTCGACGGTTCATGCTCAGACCTAAAACCCGTAAATGCTGGTGTACCCCAAGGCTGTGTGCTATTCCTCCTGTATATCAATGGCATGCTACATACCAGTGGCATTCATTGCTATGCGATGGCAGTACGGGCGATGCCTCATATTCCGGCCATGCAAGGTTTTCTCGAGCCCACGTCGATGAGTGTCGGAAGGAACTTGTGTCTGTCATTGAGAATACTCTAGATCATGGTGTCGAGTTGGGGTGACATGAATCTAGTCGAATTCAATCCCAAAAAGTTGTGTCTTTTTGGGTTTGCGCGTTTACTGCGAAAAAAACCGCCTTTGTCGTTTCTCCTCCACTTTCAGGACACTCACCTTAACGCCAAAGCGAGCATTGCGATTCTTGGCGTTGATATTTCAAGTGACGTTCAATCTCGGGGTCATTTAGAGGAAAAGGGTTCATTTGCGGACATTAAGTTATTTTTATTTTTAAGACCACATTGTATGTACAGCAAAAACAATAAAGATTTAGATTATGATTAGCTACCTAAGTAAGCCTCTAAGAATCTGGGTGGTCCTCGGCAGAGCAAGCTGCAAGGTGGTACTTTACGCCATCCCACCGCCTTCAGCTCTATAAGGCACAAGTCCGGCACCACATGGAGTACCTACTGCTCCCATCTCTGGGCCGGGGCACCCAATATTAGCTCCTCCGTTGACCGCTTCCAACGTCGTGCAACTCGAATAGTCGGTGACGAGAATCTCACTGATCGCTTAGATTCTGTGGCACTGCGGAGAGATGTTGCATCTCTTTGTATCTTTTACCGCCTTTATCCTGGTGAGTGCTCTGAGGAAATGTTTGAGTTGATACCCGCTGCCAAATTTCACCACCGTACTATACCACGTACCTGGATAGTTGGCGATCCTCTACTGTGCGCTTTACACGACACTTTCTGCCGCGCACCTCCTCATTGTAGAATCAACTTCCTGCAGCGGTACTTTTGAACGGGTACGACATCCAACGGTCTGTTTTCAGGGAGCCCAACCAGTCGACGTGGTGGGCATTGAAATCCCCTTGAAACACCAGTTCGCTGTTAAGAAACCGCGACTGAGCGTTGTCTGCCACGTCACTCAGGTGTTCGAAGAGTCGAGTTGTCGCGGTGTCTCCTTTGTGGGGTATATGCACACGTAGATTCTGCTCGTCGAGCCTAAGTCTACGCGAACGCAAAGGATGGAAACTGATGGGTCCTCAAGGCAGTGAAGACGATCACAACAGATGTCCGCCCTGACGAAAAGGCATACACCGGCCTTGCGGTGAAAGGACTCTTCCAGCACATAGCCGGATAGTGCTGGTAACGAATCTGTAAGGGTTCCGTTATTTGCCATTTGGCTACGGAACCCTAAAAAGGAAGGGTTAATACCCACCCATTGCTACATTTTCCGTTATTATTACGTACTTACGTAGTAGGTCGTTCTAATTTTTTTTTTATGTGATGGGTGGCACAGACGGAACACCTGATAGTTAACATTTACGGAATGGTTCGTGTTTTTGAAGCGTTTAAAAAAACCCGAAAAACCGGTTTGATTTTCAAACCCGGGTTTTTTGTGACTTTAAAACCCGGAAAACCCGGGTTTTTTCGGACCGGGTAAACCCGGGCTCGATGCCCTAATTTTGACCGCGCGCTTGCTACGGGGCGCTAGGGCAATGTTTGCACACGGGCGCCACATGAGCTAGAGACGGCCCTGCCGCGTAAAGGAAGTCGCAGCCGTGGCCGGCCGGCCCCCAACAAGGTGGACTGGTCAGTCCTTCGCGACCTTCACTAGAGGTCATCTAGTGAAGGTCGCGGGAGCTCTTTGGATGCGGGTGGCACAGAACCGATCTGGCTGAAATGATGATGATGATGATGACTTTACTTAAATTTAAATATACCTACAAGATAGTTACGTTTAATGGGCAGCAACATTTTGAGTCTAGAAAACAACAGCAAATTCATTTTACCTCTTTTTGTGACTATATGTAAACAGATACCTTTTCGTGCATAGTATTTTATATCCAAAAGGATGAGTTCAACGACCCTAATATTCCCTACCTACGCAGTTCTTCAACCTTCAAGTTTTCCAATTTATCATCGTTTTCACATACGCATTCCACGATCTTGGATAGAGGAATCCGTCTGCGAAATAAATTATGAAGTTTTACGATCGTATTCATTTCATTTGGGTGGCCACGAGTTTTGGTATGGGGGTCATTGTCCTCCCTGTAAGGAAAGTCTCAGCCTATATATACTGTCCCACTGCAGGGCAAAGGCCTCCATCATAGAAATAAAGTCGCTACTATGATGGGATTAGGTTTAATCACCACGCTTGCCTAATGCGGATTGGTGATCAAAAACCCGAGCTATGTTCGAAAAATTCGAAACATACTTTTCCGAGATCACGGTCCGATACCTAAACCACTAGACTAATGGAGCGTTTTTTGCCCTAGTAATTGTCTTCCCTATAAAGAAATAAAAATAAATTATATAAAAATCCTTCAACCGATTCAGCTACAGAATAGCCGATGTGCCCAAACACAAGTGCACTTTCTCACTTTCGTATTTATATTTGTACAGTCAGCCACACATCCGGATACCACAACCTGTCTAATTTCCTCAATTGATATTCAACCTAATGGGTATGACAGTAAGATAAGAGTCGATGACAGTAAGTTTGATGTGTGGCTGTGCGTACAACCAAATATGTTAAATACTATGTTGTTGGGTGCCCTAAATTAAGACTAAAACCCGGTGTTCCAGATTGGAAGCCCTAACAAAGCCGATATTGGACAGAGAAGTGGCCCTCCACCCTCTAACATTCCCTCTCTGACTAGAAATATTTATTTTTCATGCAAATTCTATCAAGTAAAACATGAGGGAAAAGCTTACACGCATTTTAGGGATGTGACACAGTAACTTTACAGATAATACAATACTTAGAGATAACTTCTATAAACAACGATAAGGCTTATAGGTAAACCGAAAACACGAAACGCTTGCGCGATGTAATTAAACACAGCGCCAACTATTGGTTCATTTCGGAATTACGGTCCCGAAGCGAAGTGAGGGCGGGCCACTAGTAACAAATATACACCTTTATTTTTCATCGATTTAGGTACGATTTGACCAAAATTTCTTTATCCGACAGTAGGAAAATTTGTCTATGAATGTGACGAATCATCTATACCTCAATGTGACGATTTTTTTTAAACCAATGAAACTGGCTCGGTTTACAACCAAAAAAAAAATTTTTAACTAAAGATTGTTAAAAATTTAAGTAAAAGTTTCTCATCGAATATTGCAGTTTTAAGTACCTACAGGGTGTATCTGTGAACATTTACATCCCTTTAACCACGTGTTCTACCAACCATTCTGAACAACATTTGTTCTAGGTATGACTTTTGAAAATTTGCATTAAAAATTTTCATCTTTCAATACAAAGTCGGTCACGTGACTTGGTCATTTTGTATGGGGAGTCGAAAATTTTTTCGAAGAATTTAGAAAAGTTGTTCAGAATGGTTGATAGAACACATGGTTAAAGGGATGTAAATGTTTACAGATACACCCTGTATATTCAATTCAACATTTAATGAACGTTTTTTTTTACTTCTATGTGATAGGTAGCAGACGAGCAGGCGGATCACCTGTAAATTAAATGTATTCCTTTCTTTGTTTCGCATTCGAGTGTTAAACGGTTTGTATCAGGTTTCAAACCAATGATTTTGGTTTTAAAAAATTTAACTGGTTGCATTACATTATTTACCCCCTTATTGTGGGATCAACTACCCGCAGCGGTATTTCCGAACCGGTACGACATCCAAATCTTCAAGAAACGAGCCTATACCTTCCTAAAAAGCCGGCAACGCGTCCGCACTCCTTCAGCCGGGCTAACATGCGCGCCGCGAGATAATTTGTCGACACTCGTATAATATTGTGTCGGCGCAAGTTGCTTCTCGCTCAACTGCCTGAGCGATGAGCGGGATAGAAGGATGCGCTCTCGCAATCGAGAGTCGACAAAATTTTGTCGCGGTACGCATGTTAGGCCTACTGGTGTAGCTGATGTCAATGGTCGGCGATGTTCACTTACCATCAGGTGAGGCTTGCTCGTTTTTTTATATATATATAGAAAGGCGAACGAGCAAGCGGGTCACCTGATGGTAAGTAATCACCGCCGCCCATGGACATCAGCTACACCAGAAGGAGTGCGGATGCGTTGCCGGCCTTTTAGGAAGGTATAGGCTCGTTTCTTGAAAATTTGAATGTCGTACCGGTTCGGAAATACCGCTGCGGGAAGTTGATTCCACAATAAGGAGGTGCGTGGCAGAAAGTGTCGAGTAAAGCGCACGGTTGTGGATCGCCATCCATCCAGGTGGTATGGATGGAATCCGAGTTTATGGCGTGTAGTGCAGTGGTGAAATTTGGCAGCGGGTATTATTCGTTTGCCTCCCTAGACCATAAAAAAAACAAAATCTATTCCCATCCCTACTGCTTTTTGCCGGTCCACTAGATATTGAAGGTCCGCATGTTTTTCGCACTCAATCGAGTGTGAATTCGGAATCCAGGTGGAGCGTAGGATAAAAGTATTATTTTTGCCCTTAGAGAAAGTATCAAATAGAGTGGCTAAGCGCGTATCTCCGTAAGGGACGGATATCTATAATAATCCGGCCATATGAAAAATAACTACAAAATGATTGAACTAAGTGACTGAAGACTTACTTCAGTACGGTAGTCTTTTATCTCTTACTACGACTGAATTTGGTTGGTTATTACGGTAGTAAAAATACGAACAAAAATCGCACTTAAATACTATGTCAACTACGTTACTATGGCAACTAGCTTTGTTGGGCGCAGTTCCACTGGTGTTGCAAGTGTCCATGAGCGGCGGCAATTGCTTGACATCAGGTGATCCGCCTGCTCGCCTGCTACCTATCACATAAAAAAAGTTCACAACTGAGTGCATCAAAAAAGTGGAACTCTGACAAAGACAAAAATCATGATTCTGTCTTTTTTACTCTTAGCAATTTCTGTATATAGTTGTTCCGTTTACACGAATATTATTAGGTATTTGCGTGTCCGCTCTATTTGATACTTTCTTTAAGTTTTTGCCCGTGTATTTTATTTGCCATTTTTGGAGACGATAAACCTTCTTGGAATTGTCTTTTCCAATGACAAGTCAGTATTTGTTTGAGACTATTCATGGTCTTGAAAGCTCAATTTCGGTTAGATTTTTGTTAAAAATATAGATAGCCGGAGGCCCACCCGGGGGAAGGGGATAAAAGGTTGGTGTTGCAGGTGTCTATGTGCGGCGGCAACTGCTTACCATCAGGTGATCCGCCTGCTCGTCTGCTACCTATCACATAAAAAAATAGACCTCTCTTCTGTCTATCAAATGTCCTTTTGCCCAAAGCCCAAAGGTTGTCTAGTATAAATCAAACTCAAAATATTAATTTTTGTACATTAAATTTGTGAATTTTATGCTATAAAGTATATCTATCTGCTGAAAATTTGTCCGGTGATAAAAACCTGCATAAAACTCATGGAAGTGTAAACATTTAATTCACTACCGCTGATATTACGCGGTCATTACCTCAAAAACCTCGCCATTCAGCAATTGTGGCAAGCCAGCATACCAACCCGCTGACAACCTCACATTACATCGCCCTAATTGAAATCAAAATACATTTGGAAATCGCCGGGGCGAGAGATAACCGATGACAAACACTCGCCAGAGGGCGCTGCTCGTAAATTACTCCGCGCCATAAACTCGCCCCTAAATGTACCGAGGATTGCACAATACAATTGTTGCTGCACTAGCTTCCGTGCGTGGTTTCACTTGGGTTAACACATTATTCACTATTATTCAGTCAAGCTTGGTTTGCGATAATCTTAATATGTAATACCAATTGCTTATAATTAAGCGACTGAATAGCTCCTAAAGGCTGGAGCTTGTAATGCCTTAAAACACACTCAGAAACTAAGTGAACCTAATATAAAAACTTTAAAAGAAAATTGATGGTATTGCTTATTGATTGTTATTATAATTTGCACGAAATTTTCAGCGAAATTTTTCATTTATACTCTGATTCATAATCATGTACCTAAAGTAAACTGACAGAAGTCAATGTGTCATCCCCATACATTATCACTCAATTTGACACATGCAAAATGTCAAAATGCATAGAAACTTGTCATTTTCATCTGTCAGTTTACTTTACATGATTATGAATCAGAGCATAGTTAGCCTATTGAGTCTTCACTGCAGGGCATAGGCCTTACATCATAGAAATCAAGTTATCACTGGATGATGGGATTAGGTTTAATCACCACGCCTGCCTAATACGGATTGCTAATGCAACCCGAGCTATGTTCGGAAAATTCGCAACATACTTTTACTCGACCCAGGAATCGAACCAGAACTCGCGGCGTTAACCTTACCCATCATCATCAGCCAGTTGCAGTCCACTGCTGGACATAGGTCTCTCCAAATGCTCGCCAGTTTCATCGATCTTCGGCTACTCGCATCCAGCTCCAGCCAGCCCTCTTGCGCAGATCGTCACTCCATCTGGCCTGAGGCCGTCCTAAACTACGTTTGCCAACACGCGGTCTCCACTCCATAACTCGTTTACCCCAACGGTTGTCAGTTCTGTGGCAGATATGACCAGTCCACTGCCACTTCAGCTTACTAATCCGGTGAGCTATGTCGATAACTTTGGTTCTCTGCCGGACCACCTCGTTCCGGATTCGATAAAAATGTAAAAATGATAAAAATGGCGAACATAGCTCTTTCCATAGCCCGCTGAGCGACTTTAAACTTGTGGACTAGCCGTTCTAGTGTCCATGTTACGGCCCCGTATGTCATGAGCATAACAGGTAGCACGCACTGATCCTTAGCCATACTTGAGACGAAACAAACGGGTCGATAACAACGTGGATTACGCCAACCAATTAGCGCGTATCTCGGCTCCTTTGACTATCGCCAGCCATCTTAGGATTACGCGAGTTGTTTCGAGATTAGCAAATAGATAAGCCTATCGGTACGAGCAAGAATTGGGGGCGCGCCGCAGGGCAGCACCCAGGACTGAGGTTAAATATAGTGCCTTCCTTTGGTCATAGAAATCCTAGACAAAGAAAATACACAAACATACACAGCAAACAATGGGAGAGCCACGCTTCGGCAAGAAAGGGCCGGCTCGACCGGAGTAATACCACGTCCTCACAGAAAACCGGCATAAAGCGGTGCATGCGCTGTGTTTCGCTGGGGAAGGGGGGGTTAAAAGTTAAGCTTTTAACCACTTGTCACACTCCAACCATTAACATAAAAAAATACCAAAATAAATAAAATAATAAACAACATCTCATACATTCACCTGACCCCGTACTAGTGTTCAGATATAGATATCAGACATCAGACAATCACAATAGACTTTAGCTTTAGTTATAAATTATACCGATAGATGGTGCTGGGAGTAGGAAACATCGCGTAAGTGTTTTGCGTTTTGGTTTACCTACTACACCATGACGTAAGCGGTAGTAGCGCCAACAATTAATGTTATTGACATTTATAAGACAGTGGCCCGCCCTCACTTCGCTTCGGGACCGTAATTCAGAAATGAACCAATAGATGGCGCTGTGTCCAATTACATCGCGCAAGCGTTTCGTGTTTTCGGTTTACCTATAAGCCTTGTCGTTGTCTATAGATGTTATCTCTTTATAAATAGTATAGAAGATATAGAAGATAAGTATACAATATTTTTAGTTCCCGACTGCGGCCCTGTTCTCTTATTTTAACGAAAGGTACGTCTATTCGATAGCAAGCAAGCTACGGTGCTAAGTAATTATTTGGAGTTTAGGCAGATAAGCGCATTAACATAAGTTTAGATGAGGATAAGGTGCCCTCGGGATTTTTAGATAGTAACCAGCAGCCAAAATAAGGAAATATTATGGTAATACAGATTAAATTTAGGCAAGCAAGACTCGGCAAATCCAAGATTAAAGAGAAGAGTAGGGCACACTAGCGACGCCAATATGTTTAAATTGTTACTGCCGCACTCAGACACCTTAATTTTCACATAAGTAAAATTGTTGTCCCTTATTTTAATAGACATAAAGATCATCCATAATTAACGGCCGCTGACAGAGACGTCATTTAAGCTAATGTTCAATTTTTTAAGTATCGGTAGTCTTTATGCGTATTGAAATAAGTATCAATATTTTTTTTGAGTAACCAACTTAGGTAATCAACGACTCTGAGAGCAAAATTATCTTACTGCCGTAAGATAATTTTCTGATGCGGCAGTTAGCTTAGGTAAGATTTTTTTTTCTATTTTTCTTGTGATAGTTGGCAGACGAGCAGACGGATCACCTGAATTAAGTATTCAATAATCATTTATACTGTCTGTATTTGATCTCAAAAAAGCGACCTCTTTAAAGCGCTAAAGAGGTCACTTTTGGAGTTAGTTATAAATAGATACAGACCAAACAAATTGGCCATAAATAAACGGTATTCCTACTAAAGTAGGTAGGTATTATTGATTGGCAAGATTTTGTCGGCTTTAAAATAACTGCAAATTTGAAAAAGATACAATTTAGTAAGTAGTTTTAACAATTTAAATCTTTTGGGGTCGCTAGTGTGCATTAATTTTACCCTTTGCCTTAAGTATTATGTGTAGGTACCTAGTTCAAGCCGGGCTCTTAAGCGATGGCTTTAGACGCAAACGGAAATGAATAACGGTAGGTTGAAATTAGATTATATTAAGTAGTTAGAGGCTCACTTCATCACCGGCCAAATTATAACATAGACACCATTATTTTTTATGACGAGCGAGCGACGAGCTGATTTTTGGGACTTCGCATAAAAAAAATATCAACTCTTCATACAAAGTCAGTCACATGACTTGTTTGTTTTGTATGGGTAATCGAAAAAGAATCGACGGATTTTAAAAAGTCGTAGAACAAATAACGAAGTATCGTTATTTGCGTGGACTCTAGGCTGATGACTGGCAGGAGGTGACGCAGGATCGACCTAGATTGTGGGAGAGCCATGCTTCGGCATGAATGGGCCGGCTCGACCGGAGTGATACCACTGCCTCACAGAAAACCGGCGTGAAGCAGCTCCTGTGGTGTGTTTCGCCGAGTGAGTGAGGGTACCGGAGGCCCATCGGGGGGGAAGGGGATAAAAAGTTAGCAGCGCACTTGTGACTCCACTGGAGTTGCATGTGTCCATGGGCGGCGGCAATTGCTTACCATCAGGTGATCCGCCTGCTCGTCTGCTACCTATCACATAAAAAAAAAAGACGGAGGCTCATTTTATCGGAGACCAAAGCTCAGTTTGGGTCGCTGCGCCAGCCTAGTTAGTTAGTAATCATGATTCAGTTGATCTGGATCCCCTGATAAAGGGTTGTGAAGGTCACACGGCAATCGCTTTGTAATTACCAGACTCCCAAAATCCTGAATCATGGTCAAAGTGTACCTACTCCTGGCTCCAATTCGACAATTTTAGACGGAACCAGAAATAAATGTAAATAAATTCACACAACATCTCATACGTTGACTCCGCGTAGGTAAGTAGCTTTAGCGCTTGTTTTACAGATATCAGACAACTACTACCTACTTACTAAGATCCTACTACTATTATAAAGGCGAAAGTTTGTAAGTATGGATTATGATGTATGGATGTTTGTTACTCTTTCACATAAAAACTACTGAATGGATTTGAATGAAACTTTACCACAATATAGCTTATACATCAGAATAACACATAGGCTACAATTTATAAAAATATATTGTGTGGATTGTCCAAAATATGACGGTAAGTGTCAATAATTAACTCCACGCGTACGAAGTCGCGGGCGGCCGCTAGTACTTTAATACATACCCTATATAGTTAACACCCAGACACAAGTGTTCATCACACGAATTTTTGTTCAGGGTGGGGATCGAACCCACGACAAAGTACCTACTCTGTGCCCACGACCTTTAGCTTATGAGGCAGGGTCACTACCAAATACGCCATCTGGCTAGTCAAAATTACACGATTAAGACGTGAGAATAACATAAGTAGATACTAATAATAATATTTGATACCCAAAGGACGGACCTAATTAACATTATAATTATTAGATAGCATGTAGAGGCTTAGTACCTAGATATTTTTATGCTTCGTGTAATAATAACTTATACTTTGTCCTCGTGTTCGCCTGTTGTCGTTCTTGGAACTTTGGCTTTGACACCCTGCCGCGTGTCTAGATTTATATCAGAAAGTTACTAAAATTAAATAGTTTATATTTTTGACACGCAAATATTTAAATTAAGTAGGTAGGTAAGTATGTTGATTAAAACACGTTATATTTTTTATTTACAGCACTCTAGATTGGAGTTTTGACTCCTTATAGACTTAGGTTCCCGCTAATTCCAATAAAAATTTTTATGGGTCAAACATTAGGTTACCTAATCGAACGCCTAAAGGCCTAAACAGATCTTCTATACTATTTATCAATCAAGAGATAATCTATAGACAAAGACAAGGCTTATAGGTAAACCGAAAACACGAAACGCTTGCGCGATGTAATTGGACACAGCGCCATCTATTGGCTCATTTATGAATTACGGCCCCGAAGCGAAGTGAGGGCGGGCCACTAGTACCTAATATAAATGGTCACTTTTAGCAATAATCAACATTATTGTTACTTGTCGAGTGTTAAAAATATTGTATTGCGTCTTGAAAAATCCAATTTACCTACTTGCATCTAGGTTAACATAAGTTTGTAGAGTTTTACTTTCTTAAAAAACTAGCGGCCCGCCCTCACTTCGCTTCGGGACCGGAATTCCGAAATGAACCAATAGATGCCGCTGTGTATAATTACATCGCGCAAGCGTTTCGTGTTTTCGGTTTACCTATAAGCCTTGTCGTTGTCTATTGAAGTTATCTCTTTATAAATAGTATAGAATAGATATAGAAGATAGAAGAAGAAGAAGATATCAGTGTCGCCACATTCGGTGTAAATAATGTAGGTTGGCGCCGCGGCGCTAGTTTCATTGATAAACAGCAAGTTTGTAAGTAGGTACCCTACCTACATAAAATGTAGTATGATTTCATGAATTCAATGTTTATACTTTAGATTTCTTGATAATTATTTACAATAACATTTTACATCTCTTAAGAGGAAGTGAAATAAAAATAAGAAAATACTTAGGTAGCAAGCAGTGGAGGCTAAAGATATTCTATACGAACTTGGGCCTTCTATCGAATCTGAACTTTTTTTTATGGGATACATTAAGTCTGTGGTAGACGAGCAGACGGTTTACCTGATGATAAGCGATTGCCGCCGACCCTAGATACCTGCAATACCACTAGAGTCACAAGTGCGCTGCCAACCTCTAACCCCCTTTTCCCCTCCAATTGGACCTCCGGTAGGCACTCTCACACATTCGACGATTCACAGCGCAGGCGGTGGTAGCGCTCCGGTCGAACCGGCCCATCCATGCCGAAGCGTGGCTCTCCTCCGGTTAAAACGGTCTTGCAGATACCTAAGTAAGTACTTCGCCTTATGTCACATTTTGTTTAAAGTTACACTATCTTCTCACTTAGTAGGGATGTTGTTAAATATCCGAAATGTCCGGATCTAGATAAGGATACCTGGTCTACAGATATTGTAATAAATGGAAGGGTTATCCACTTAATAATTAGTGACCTCGTTTTTGGTTATTAGTTTCAATTTGTACTAATAGATGGCGCTGGCGGTTGGTTGCATCGCGCTAATGTTTCGCCTTTTTGGTTTGTACGTAACTTATGATTTGTCAATGTCGGCATAGTTTATGTCCTTAATATTATGTCCTACTTATTTATAAGGATACATAAGTAGGGCAAAACACACTGTAAAACTCCGTACTAGCTCCCCAAAAATCTGTTTTCAAGACTTTCTTTACGCCAGAAAGTTTTTATTATTTTGGATATCCGATAGTTTTGTTTTATAACGTTCCTACTTACTTATCACTAACATTCTGTCCTTGCAATTTTTCTTGCAGCTATCAGTAAGTCGGCGACTTTGACACAATTATTATCTAAGATTTATTTGTTACACGCATATTATTTTATAATTAATATTATGTTTGCTCTAAAACTAATTTGGTTAGTGTTACTATTAAATAGTTACGTGGAAACAGTTGACTTATTCGAAGGTTACGACTTTGGAGCTTCGGATGTCCTACACTGAAGTAAAAAAGCACGGCTTACTATTCTTCAAAAGACACGGATTCCGTCGCCTTCTGCTACCCTGAAGGTACGAAAATAACAGGAATAGCTTGCACCGATCTTTCGCCAAATAAAAAAGGAATAGCCAGAATCACACGTGGAGGAGTCAACAGCAGTCATGTCCAAATAGACTTCAAAAGTGAATTAAGCGCTGGTTTAAAATTCACTGTTGAAATTTATTCCACATCTCACAAAAAAGCATTGTTAGAGTGTGATAAAAGTAAACTATAGACTCCGATTTTTAATATATTTGTATTAATAATAAAACAGTTTAATACTTTTTACAGTCATAAATTATTTCATCAAACGAACGCCACTCTAACTACATTTTATTTACAAAGGAACGCAGCCAGAAAATCTCATTCGTCAAAATAATTATGTGAAAACATACGTGATTGGCTTGAGTATTGATGATATCAATTCTAAACCAATCACAGAATAGCGCCACAGCTGCCATTTTCTCAGCTGTCATGTGAAACGTCAAAAAATAGAAACAAGTTTTGGTATCGTTTTCTCGCTTTTTTCCAAAATTTCGATTGTAATTTTGTTTGAAGATGTCGGAAAATGGGCACAACGATGCGTAAGAAAACTCAGGTGTCGTTCGTGATACGCGATGAGGAGGAGCGTCGTCATAAAAATGGCGTTAGCTCGCTTCAACTGGATCCAGTTCAGGGCAGATTGTATTCTGCCGGTCGCGATGGAATCATCAGAGTTTGGAACACTGCGACTGGCGTCCAAGACAGGTACATCCAGAGCATGGAACACCATACCGATTGGGTGAACGATATCGTGCTTTGCTGCGGCGGTAAGAATCTTATAAGTGCCTCATCAGACACGACTGTGAAAGTATGGAATGCTCCCAAAGGATTTTGCATGTCTACCCTTCGGACGCACAAAGATTACGTCCGTACTCTGCTTATGCGAAAGACAAGGAGCAGGTAGCCAGTGCGGGCCTAGACCGTGCTATATTCCTATGGGATGTCAATACTTTGACGGCTCTTACTGCAAGTAACAACACAGTGACAACCTCTAGCCTTGTTGGCAATAAGGAGTCAATATACAGTCTCTGCTATGAACCCTCCAGGCACCATCCTTGTCAGTGGTTCGACAGAGAAAGTCCTCCGAGTGTGGGATCCTCGCAACTGCTCTCGACTGATGAAACTTAAAGGCCATGCTGACAATGTCAAAGCTTTAGTTGTAAGCCAAGACGGTTCCCAGTGCGTATCTGGTAGTTCAGATGGAACTATCAAGCTATGGTCGCTATCACAACAGCGGTGCGTGTCTACAATCAGAGTCCATTCTGAAGCTGTATGGGCTCTGCTTGCAACAGAAAACTTCACACATATCATATCCGGTGGCCGAGACAGACTAGTCATTATTACAGAGTTACGAAATCCAGACAACTTCATGATTGTCTGCGAAGAGACTGCTCCTATTCTTAAACTATGCTTTACGGCAGATCAACAGGGTGTATGGGTGTCAACATCCGAATCAGATGTACGTTGTTGGAAGCTGCCACCACGAAACTCGTTAAGCTCTGACATGTATACTCAAAATAATTATAATACTAACAATGTTTATCAGACGCAACCATTATACCATATTCCTGGAGGACCAGCTATAAAACATTACACAGTATTGAATGACAAGCGTCACATATTGACAAAAGACACAGCGAATAATGTTGCATTGTTTGACGTTTTGAAAGCTTGTAAAGTTGAAGACTTGGGAGAAGTAGACTATGACGAAGAACTGAAGAAACGTTTCAAAATGGTTTACGTACCTAATTGGTTCAATGTTGATTTGAAGACTGGCATGTTGACAATACATTTAGGACAAGATGAGACTGACTGCTTAAGCTGCTTGGGTGAGTGCGAAAAGAAGCAGGTTTGACAACTGAGAATGATCAGAAAGTGAATTTTGGTGCACTCCTGCTGCAAGCGCTGCTGGAACATTGGAATCATCCGAACCGGGTGAATGAGTCTGGAATGAAAGTCATCGGAAATAACTTCTTTTGTGTTCCGATGCACACTCCCCTAATCTTCAGTGAGGTTGGTGGCAGGACGCTGTACAGGCTACAGGTATGCATTTGATAATTTCCCTAATAATTTTGTTTTTATTCTAGTCTTAGTCATAACTTTAAAGTAGGTAAAATTACAATTTCCTTGGTATTTCCCGCCCTCACTTCGCTTCGGGATCGTAATTCAAAAATGAACTAATAGATGGCGCTGTGCTCAATTACATCGCGCAAGGGTTTCGTGTTTTCGGTTTACCTATTTAAGCCTTGTCGTCAAGCTCTGCAGTGGGCAAATACATGCTGCTGAAGAAGAAGAAGAAGAAGTCATATCCTTATCTATAAATGTTTAACGAGATTGGATTTCCTATAATCTATTTCAAAATACCTTTGGATTAGTATGTATATTTTGAAATGGAAGTTAAACAAGGTTTGAAAATATTCACTGTAAAATTTTGGCAGCGCACTTGTAACTCTACTGATGTTGCAGGTGTCTATGTGCGGTGGCAATCGCTTACCATCAGTTGCACCGTCTGCTCGTCTGCCAACTATCACATAAAATATTAATAAATCTGGGGGCCCGGCAGTGTCCCCGCTAAGTCGAGCAAAAAATAATTAACCCCATTCACTTCAACGGTAAACTGAATGCTTACAGGTGGGCGATGCTGGTGGGGAGAACGAAGGTAACCTGTTAGTTGAGACAGTGCCGTCGTGGGTGGTCGAGGTGGCCATCGAGATGTCGGCGCCCAATCTCAACAAGCTGCCGTTCTACCTGCTACCTCACTCCAGTTGCCAAAGCAAACAAGATAGACAAAAGAAGGTATAATTATTAAATTCTATTTTTTTTTTCAAATATGAGTCTACCCTCTACGTCGTCTATGTCTGCCCTTAAAATTTTGGCACGACTCGGGGATCGAACTCGAGACCCTCGGCAGCCGTCGCTTTAAAGTGCAACCCACTAAACTTGCGCCATCGAGGCAGTCAACCACATTACGCATTAATACCATTACTTTAAAGTCGGCTTTTTCTATTATTTAGGTATTTATTTTGTCCAAGTTTCTAAAGAAGCATCTTTCTGCCCCATGCGTCGGTTATCTGGGTTCGGCGCAGAATGTTTTCTTCTTCCATTCGTCCCTGTCATTCGTCATCGTATCATCCACCCCCTTTTCAGTCATGTTATTCTTCACACAATCCATCCATTTCTTTTTCGACCGTCCTCTGTTCCTCCACCCATTTACATTCATACCCATGAGAAGAAAACATACCGACATAACATAAACATACCGTAACCGAAAGAGTAATGACTCTTTCGGTTACATGTTCCTCTTTTCTTCTCATTACCAAAGATTGATTTAAATCTTTGCTCATTACATGACATGCCCATACCAGCCGTAATCTTAAGAGGCGGTGGTAAGATGCGCACCACGAGATAATTTTGTCGATACTCGTATTGCGTCGGCGCAAGTTGCTTCTCGCTCACCTGACTGAGCGATGAGCAGGATAGAAGAAGAAGTACCTTTTAACTGTGGGAGAGCCACGCTTCGGCATGAATGGGCCGGCTCGACCGGAGTGATACTGCCTCACAGAAAACCGGCGTGCAGCAGCCCCTGTGCTGTGTTTCGCCGAGTGAGTGAGGGTACCGGAGGCCCACCCGGGGGGGAAGGGGATAAAAGGTGGCAGCGCACATGTAACTCCACTGGTGTTGCAAGTGTCCATGAGCGGCGGCAATTGCTTACCATCAGGTGATCCGCCTGCTCGTCTGCTACCTAGGTATGCCATAAAAAAAACCTAGTATTAATTTTTTATATCTCAATTCTCAGGACCGCCTAGTAGCAAACGACTTCATCCAATGCCGCAAAGTGGCGGAGCACGTGGTAGAGAAGATCGTGGGCGGCGGCGACGCGAACGGCGCGAGCGCAGGCAGCGGGAAGGGCAGCGCCAACGAGGACAGCGGCGAACGACGCGCCCGAGGAGCGGGTGGAGCTGCTGTGCTGCGATCAGGTGAGAACTTAATGATAATTATATTAATTTGCTTCCTCCAAAGAACAAAGTCTGATCCTATATAAAACATATTGCTAATCGGACTTTATTCTTTGGAGCAAAAAAGCGGGAAGGACAGCGCCAACGAGGACAGCGGCAACGACGCACCGGAGGAGCGGGTGGAGCTTCTGTGCTGCGATCAGGTGAGAACTTAATGATAATTATATTTCGCTTCCTCCGAAGAACAAAGTCTGATCCTATATAAAACATATTGCAAATCGGACTTTATTCTGTGGAGCATAAAAGCGGGAAGGACAGCGGCTACGACGCGGCGGACGAGAGGGTGGACTTACTGTGCTGCGATCAGGTGAGATACTTACTACGGTAGCTCAGCGATTCAAAGTGGGTCTAGGCCTCCAACGTCAAAGTTCGCCATCAGGTGAGATAGATATTAGCTGTATGTCACCTACTTTTAAGTTACATTACTTATGTGTCTCATCTTGCCCCCAAGCTGCGCTTCTGTTCATCTCTGTCTCTGTTTAGTACACCTTGTCGGGTTGTTAAAGTGGTGGCAGAGGGGAACAGAGGCGCAATGTTTTAGGCCAGCCGCTGAAAACCAGCGTCGGCGCTAGCTATATCTGGCTAGCTCCGACAAAAGCTGAGCGGTCGCCTATTTGGCACAGTTGCTTTTTGTTTTTTTTGTACTTTGTGTTAATTTATGTATTTTTTTAATATTGTATTGTTTGTTTTTGCGTCTTAGTGTGTGTTCTGTCTTACTGTGTCAAATAAAGATTTCATTCATTCATTCATCATAATATATATAAATTCACACAACATCGTTCATACGTTCGTGTTATTATTTGAGCCAACATATCCCTTTAGGACGCCCACAGAGACCTAGAACTATGTCTGACGATAGTGAGGAGAATATACAGCCGACGATAAATAAATAGTGTAAAAGTAAAAAAACTAAAACCCAACTACTTTTTCAACGTCGTTTTTTGTCGTAATTGGTTTTTTTTTTATTTGTACTATTTTGGTGTCTAAGTGCTAGTAATATATATATATATATTCAAAATGTACAAGTCAAGCGCTTTCAAATCATACCAAACACGGCATATTTATCATAACTTTATTTTTAGATTAGATTTTGTGAAACCTCATATAGACTATAACCAGCGGACAATTAAGACGCTTATAATGATATGTCATTTGTCGAATTCTGATAAGTAGTTTAGAAGTTACGTGGAAACAGATGAACATACATACATACATAGCCTGTCAAAATCATAACCCTCCTTTTGCTTTGCCGTAGTCGGGTAAAAATATATATTGTGACCTTACCTCTCCCCAGGTACTAGACCCAAACATGGACCTACGGACAGTCCGCCACTTCATCTGGAAGTCCAACGTCGAGTTCACCCTGCACTACCGAGTGTTGAAACAATGAAGGTACCCAAATGTGTACTTGTGTACTTCGCGGCTGAGGAGGTTTTGCGCTTTCCAGTGCCTACTGGATTAGTTTCGTTGGTGGGTGTTTGACTGGGTATTGAAATTCTTTTTTTACACTTCTAAAGTCCTGTTGGTCTATACCCAAAACTGGAATTCGAGACCAAAAAATCTACTACAATGTTGCTAATGAAATAAAATGATCGTACCATAGTATACCCCTTTTTCCTAAAAACACTCGCTGGTGTAATTTATTTATTGGAAATTTTGATTCTATAATTTAAAAAAATAAAGTTATTTACTTTTTTTCACGTAAATATAAGACACTTTAATAAAAACTTAACCATCCGTAATTTTAGTTTTCAAAGATGGTACCTATTGTGCTTGTAACACTTCAGGTGTTAATAACATTTGGTATCTACCCATAACATTTTAACAATGTATGGAAACTTGACATTTTAGTCTTCATAATAAGAAAAATAATGCCAAAAAGGTTGGTGAAACCTAAAAACGTCACTTGAAAATGACAAAAGTGACTTTAACAGATTTGACAGTGACATATCTGTCGTAGATTTTTTGGTCTTGAATTCCAGTTTAGAGTATAGTGGTTTAACGTTGTAAGCCCCAGACAGCAGATACAGTAGACAAAATATTGTTTTTGCTTTTTAAGAGTGACCCCACACTAGCGTCCTTTGAGCGTTGGCGTCTTGCCGGCGACCTCCCCTATAAATAAAAACTATAGTTCGCGAGTTGTCTTGTCATCCATACTTAAAGCATGTGAGTGTTAAAATCAACTCGCGCGCCAGCTATAGTTTATGAGATATTGGCTCCAAAATGACAGCTTTGGACGTTACGTGGAATTTGGGACTGAGATCAAGCCATGATGTTTTCAAAGCTAAATTTTATTATTTGAAATAACTTGGATAAAATTGGAGTTTAGAAAGATGATATAAAAGACTAGACTACACCGTTAAATTTTAGTCGTTTTAATCCCGAAACCTTCATAATAGGTAACACGAACTAAGCCCCTTTCACAATACGGAAAATATAAATCAGCTGTTTATTTCAAAACAGAATACTCACCAGTCAAGAATATATGGCACAGCTGTTTTTTCTATTTTGCTTAATTTGATGAGTAATAATGCATCAAGAAAGTCATGAAATTAAATGATGGCGCCACTGTTGCTAACGTCATAGAGTATGGTAGCCCCATTGGTTATATTACTATGGAACTCCGTAATAGTCATCAATGATAAATTTTACGACTTTATTGACATAGTATAAAGAGCCTTTATATTTTGTGTTACCTGTTATGAGGGCTTCCGAATTAAAACAATTAAAATTTAACAGTGTATACCGTCTATCAAATAAGTTTACTGAATTAACATAAATCACGATATTTCATATACAGCAGTCAAACACCCTCGAAATCCTTTTTATGTGGACCAGGAATCGTTTTTTCTATTCATATTCCAAATGTATTAATTTAAGGTACTCCTTGACCTTCTTTCATGATTTTTATTGCTTTTCATCTCATCCCGAGCATACTTGCCTCAAAACTAAATTTGTACGAATTTTTTACCTTTAGCTACGATACACTAACGTTATATTTCTTTTATTTATTAAATTGTGACCCGTTTTGTGCAGTAGGGGAAGGCAGTTTTAGGTTCTTAAGTTCGATTCAAAATGTTATTAACAACTTCTTTTTTGTTACATTTTTTCTCATTAATTCTCAAAATTCACCTTTTTCAATTTTATCACCTTCGTGATCCGACCATTCAATAATAATACGCATATTAGTCTTGTTAGACTGTCGATAGTTTACCTTATCGATAGTCGACACTGCAAAATATCTAATAAATACTATATCGTACTAATGATGAAAATTTGTAATACTTTTTTCTCCTTAAAATATCTCTAATGTAATATTATTATTATTTTAAGTGCAAATATCAAACGTTAGTGTATCGTAGTTAACAATTTTCTCCCAGGTGTGGTGTCGCAGTGAATATACAATGTATACTGTTAAAATCTTGCCGGTATGTGTGTTGTGATTGTGGACAATTGAACATAAATATTATACAATGTGCTTGCTAATAGAATGTGTGATATAATTGTCAAATCATTTAAATAAATGGCCTAAATTGCGACTTCTAATGCGTTAAATTAAAACACAAGTTCTAATAGTTTTTATTTACATTTTTTTTTTGTAACAGGAGAGCAGACAAATCAGGCGACTCTCTTCACAATGTCTGGTTTTAGTGAATTTCGATAACTGAAACATCGTATTGATCGTAGATGCCTTTTCAATAGTATTAATCTACAATCACGCAATATTGCAGAGAGACATGCTTTCTTATTTGCCGCCTTCATGTCACATGATTTTACACAATATGAGAAATATTGTATTTATAGTAAATAAGAGAAGTATTAAGTTGTTTCGTTGTCAACCCAATGGATATTTAAATTAATTTTTAACGCATTAGGTCGTAATATTTCGGCCATTAGAACATTCGCATTCATTTTGACGGAAACCGTTTGCCGACATGTTAAATAACTAGTTAAGTGATTGAAGCTTCATTCAACGGCATATAACTGGTTTATTCAGTTACTCTAACTTTAAATAGTATGAAGCTGTAATAAAAATGGACAAAGATTTTCTGTCAATTTGAATCGAACTAATTGAGAAATATAAAATTTAATCTTTATTACACATACGATATCATATTATATTGATTGTAAATTAATTACACGTTTGTATAGTAATGTAGTGTAATGCCAGACAAACTATTAAATGGGGATGCAACTGGTAGTAATAGTAGTGACGATAAAGCAATGATAACGAAAAATACCGACTTATTTGGATTGCGTTTTTTGCAATTTTATACAGATTTGTTCATTTTATGTCAAAAACTATTTATTAATTTAAATGCTGCCAACTGTCTTATTAAAAGTAATGCAATGCCCTGTTTATTCATGAACATAATTAAAGTAGATATCGTAGTTATCGTTTATACTACTTAAATAGCTTATCTTTTTAAAAACAAGCGTGACTATAACAATAGTTGAAAAGTCACACCTAGAAAAATAATGATTAAAAATTAAAACCATTATTATCGATCTATAAATAAAATATTTTGTTTGTTACTACATTCAATTATGTCTGAGAAAGATAATAGCTTTTTCAGTAAAAATGAATTAGATTGGTTTCAAATATAGGTAGTTTTAGTTCTCAGTTGCCGTCCCCGTTTCTAGTATATAAGCTGAAATGGATTTAATAGAAACTATCATCATTCAGAGATGCCTTCATGTACTTCAAAAGCATTTTTCGTTTTAAATGTAGGTTAGATAATGGTATGTTATTTCTAGCGTTTCAAGTCATTATAATCAGCGCATTTTCAATGTATAGTTGGTGGCAAGGTGTTGCACCGATCGATGTCAAATGAGCCATGTCATCTTTGTAATTGATGTTTTATCAATGCAGTTTACTTTACTCATCGCTGCCATGCTAAAATCTACATTCAATAATCAGGAAGTTCTAAGGATGATTTTGTCATAATGTAATACAAATCGATACTTTGTGCAACACTGGCGTCATAGTTGAGTAAAATGTTTGACGTTTACTGAAATTGAGAATGGTGAAAATGTTGTGTTTGCTTAATTTGTTATTTTAACTTTGTAAATAGATAATTATATAGTAGATACTTGGACTTATTCGATATACTTAATGGCGCTAAATATGCAGAGAGTACAAAAAATAAATATTTTCCACGATAAAATGACATTCTGACAACACTATAAAGATTATGTAAAGTCTCAACTTCAAATAAACAGTTAATTATATTAATAATTTACCTAATAAATACTTTTTACCGTTTTCTATCCCCAAAACAATGTTCTAATAAAAATGTGGCCTTATTTTTTGCCATGAAATATTTACGAATGTCATGTTATCGTAACTGTAAAAACTTTTGGTAGGTTATCTGATAACCTAAGTAGGTAAAAATTGGAACTGGTGGTTTAAAGGCTTGCTGTATTCTTCATTCGTAGAAAAATATATTTTATTTTCTGCGGTCAATAATGTGTGCAACACAAATTATTATAACGGCCTTTCTTCACAATACCGCTGTTCCAATCAAAATACCACTGTATAAGAAATCTTAATAGTTAGATGAAGTATTATTTTAGTTTATTCAAACCGAAAACTCTTTATGTCATATGGAAGTTGTTATTATTTATATGACTATGTGCTTATAGCGTGAGAGTATCGAATTATAAATAAATATCGTTATAAACTAAATTGTAGTTTTGTTCATTGGCTTTTATACCTTATATCTTCTAATGTTTCTTCGCTTAATAGTGGTTAAGCGAAGAAGTTAATACAATAATGGAAGACTCTTCATAATCTAAATTAATCAATAAGAAACATTGCAAAGATACATAAAGAAAATCGATAGATGTTCTATCGATAGTCTAGCAGCACTACATGCTGCCAAATTAATAATCAGAAAAAATGTCTGGTACAAATTTCTGAACGAAAATTTAAACGTCATAATGACATTTCTCTCGTAACCTCAAAAAATAACCTGAGAAAATCTTCAAAACAGAAAACTTTATGTGAAACCAGAAAATAAATACACAAACCATGACCGGACGGTTGTTAATTCGTTCGGTTTGCTATAGTTTTCTACATAAATCGCCCTTAAAGTCGTGTAATAGGTTATTTATTAGTGTTTTCTGTAATGAATTTTCGACAAAAGCTGAAAATAAGTTTGTGGAGAAAAAACACTGTAATATTGGGACTATAGGGCATGTAGACCACGGGAAGACGACGCTGACTGCTGCTATAACGAAAGTGCTAGCCAATGATGGCTTGTCACAGTTTGTTTCTTACGATGAAATTGATAAGGCGCCAGAAGAAAAAGCTAGAGGTTTGCAAGTACATACCTACTTAATACATTCCATTCAGACCCTTTTTCTAATCTAATAATTACACGAGGGGATCTACTCGGCCTGTTAACCTGGGGCACACTTGGAGAGGAGTATTTACAATGAAGTGACTGTCTGACTTTCATAACTCTAATTACCAAACATAATATCCAACCATAATTATCATAATAACCACACTGACTGAAACATGGTTACACATTTTAGAAGCTGTCCAAAACTAATCATATGGTATTCAATTCGAATGAGACCTTAAGGGCAGCACACTTGCAATACCATTGGTGTCGCAGGTCTCCATAGTAGGCAATTGCTTAAAACCATAAAGTGATCCGCCGGCTCCTCTGCCATCTATCAATTAAAAACATAATTAAACAATATCTGAATATCATTTAAATTTTCATCACTCATTCAAATAAATAACTGGATGCAATTAATTTCAAGAAAGTCTATAGAATCTTTATTACAATGAAGACTAATCAAGACAAGTTCTAGATTCATGGAAACTATAACTAAAGGCACATTATAAAACTCCATTAAATTTCCAGGAATCACAATAAATGCAGCACACGTCGGATACAGCACAAAACTCCGTCACTATGCCCACACAGATTGCCCCGGCCACGCAGACTATGTCCGAAACATGATATCTGGGGCATCACAGATGGATGCTGCGGTATTAGTGGTTGCTGCTAACGATGGACCGATGCCGCAGACGAGGGAGCACTTGTTACTGGCTAAGCAAGTGGGGATACAATATATCATGGTGTTTATTAATAAGGCTGATATTGTTGACAATGAGGTTGGTTTACATATTTTTCTTCTAGCCTTTCTTTAGATTCAACCAAAAATCCTGTCTGGTCATGGCATGTGATAGTGTCTTGTTTTTTTTTGTTAGCCTGTAGAGTCCCACCGCTGGGAGTTGAGTCAAAAGACAAGCCAAGTTTCTCCATAGGTCCCTGTCCAACGGCCTTTCTTGCCAATCTAAAATTGTCACACCATCTATTCCTGGGCCTGCCCTGTTGACGGTGTCGCCACGGGTGTCGATTTTTGTCCATCTTTCGGGGCCCATTCTACACACAATTTGACCAACCATTACCATTTTAGTTTTGCAGCTTTGTCTTGTATGATCATTTATTTATTTGTGACTGCTGCAATGAGCATCTGGTACCCTACCTTACAAATCTGACCACGGAATACTCGCCGATGCAAATATTCACGCGGTGTGAACGGTGTACCGTCCAGCGACTGAAATAAACGCATAGCAATGTACTTGGCAAGCCACGCGCAACGGCGACCGGCGAAAAGTACCGATACCGATCGACCCACACCGAGCGACTTGCGCGTGCGACTTGCGGAGCAGCGGGCGACTTGCGGTGCGGCGGGCGGGGAAAACAAAAGCATAAATCAGTACGGTGCGAGCCACGGAGCCGAGCGGCATTTCCCTGTCGCACTTACGGGTTGCGGCGTCGACGTAACTGCGTGTGACCTGAAACGGAGCCGCACGATTAGCCGTTCGCACCGCCGATCCCCGTGGCCAGACCGTTAGGACTAAAACAAAACTGTTCTTTCGTCCAACGAGAAATGCCTTTTGCATTAAAAAAAAGTAAAGTATGAATACATAAGTTTGTTTGTTCCAGCTTCTAGAATTAGTAGAAATAGAAATGAGAGAATTGATGTCAGACTTCGGGTATGATGGCAACACAGTGCCTATGATATGTGGCTCTGCACTGAAAGCCCTCAATGGAGATGAGTCCGAATTTGGTTGGTAAATATTGCACTTGTTCTCTTTCCTTACTTACTGGACACAATTTGATTTGTGTAAAATTTTGAGTCACACAAAGACATTAGTCAGTTATATTATTCAAAGTATACTTTAACCATGATTCAACTCGACGTTGGCAGAGTTAAATGTTCTCGTTATAGCACGATAGCAGCCATAAGAATATGGAACCCTAAAAAACCATGATTCAAAGATTTCGTCTGTTACTAATAAGGCGGCTGCGATCTGACCTTCAGAACTAGAGAAATCAAACAACTATCTCAATATTGTGGGTATCAAAAGTTTGGGGAACATATCTGAAATTTCCATATTTTGCCCTTACCACCAAAACCAAATAGTAAATAGGTATTCACAAATTAGATTTTCTATTCTTAACCTTAGTTGGATACATCCTGTATTTCAGACTATATGGTATGAAAAGTATAAAAAAAATATATCTCTGGTATTATAAGAGGTACGCCTCGGCCTATAAATAGAATAAATTGAGACAACATCACATACAGTGTCCTGAGCCCCAAACTAAGGTTTTCCCTTGTGCTATGGAAACCAGAAATAACAAAGGTACTACAAACACCCAGACCCAACACAAATATCTGTTTCATCAACAAACATGACTATGACTGACTAACTGATCTATCAACGCACAGCCAAAACTGCTGGACATGTTCTTACTATGTAGGCGCGCACTAAGAAGAGGTTTTACTAAATCTAAAATAAATTGTTTGCAGGTGTACCTTCAATCAGGAACTCCTAGATACAATGGACAGCTACGTACCTCCCATCGTCAGAGACCTCCAGTCCCCATTCCTCATGCCCATAGACAATGCGTTCACCGTCCCCGGCAGAGGGACTGTGGTAGTGGGAACTATCAAAAGAGGGGTCATGAAGAAAAATGATGACTCTGAATTGATGGGTTTTGGATACAATATTAAAACTACTCTGTCTGATATCCAGATTTTTAAGAAAAGTGTTTCTGAGGTAAATTATTCACCATAATATTATAATAACGAAAGTTTTTGAGTGTCCGTGTGTTTCTTTCTTCTTCACGTGCAAACGGCTTGACCAATTTTGATGAAATTCCGTGAACAAATAAGCTGAAAACTTGGATAAGGCGATATAAAACCGTTACTCCGCCATTTTATTCTTCAAAATCGCCTGGCTCTATGAAATCTATTTATCAAAACGTCCTCTGCTCGAAGGTTGTCTGGTAGAAATTTCCTTACCGGATGGAAGGCGTTCTTATCCATTTTCTGTGACAGGTGGCAGAGCAGACGGATCACCTGATGGTAAGCGATTGCAGCCGCCCATAGACGCCTGCAACACCAGTAGAGTCACAAGGGCGCTGCCAACCTTTAACTCCCTTTTCCCTCAAGTCTCCGGTACCCTAGACGTATTGTAACTAGACGAAACACAGCGTAGGCGCTGCTTCACGCCAGATTTCTGTGAGGCCCTAATATCACCGGAGCGGACAGATTCATGCCGAAGCGTAGCTCTCCCACGGTTAATTGACCTAATATATCTCAAGCAATCCAGTAATCCAGGGGAAGGGGGGTTAAAAGATAGCAGCGCACTTGTGACACCAACGGTGTTGCAGGTGTCCATGGGCGGCGGTAACCGCTTACCATCACCTGATGGTAAGGTTATAGGTTATGGTTATAGATTCGTCGGCTCGTCTGCCACCTATATCATAAAAAAAGTATTCGAGTATAATTTTAATTTCAGGCTTTAGCAGGCGACAACGTCGGCGTCCTCCTCAGAGGTATGAAAATGAAGTCAGTTGAGACTGGAATGCTCCTCTGTGCCGCTAAAAGCCTCCAGCTGAGCAACCATTACAAGGCGAAGATCTACTTCCTAACGCGCAGTGAGGGGGGGAGGAAGAAGCCGGTGTTCTCGAAGTACTCTCAACAGATGTTCAGTGGGACTTGGAATATTGCTTGCAGAATTGATTTGGGTAAGGAATGTAAACACCTCGACTCTTATGCTAGGACAATAAGGCTTATAATTGAATGTGGTTGTACACTTATTATTGCACGGCTGTACATCGTTTTTTTATTTTATTTAATGGTAGTATTTATTTCATTTATGGCCAGCCGGGCCGGCAAGGAATTTACTACCTAAACAGTTTTATTTCCTTTGATTTTTATGGGACTAGTTTTATTGGAAAGGTTGAAGATGACATAAAAGTGAGGTTCGATTGAAGAAATTTGACAGATTGTAGCAACTTGATGTGCAGGCCACCGTACATCTCTTCCAATAAAAAAAAACTTCTTACTAAAAATTTATGCTTGATTGATCTTACATTAAAAATATGTAATAATTATGATAAAAGAGAGCCTCCTGCGTTTTCTTTTTCGATCATTTAGGTCATTACCCAAGTCTAGCGTTTGTTTTTTTTTATTTCACTACTAATACTTCCTCGAATGCCTCGATGCCGCAGTGGCTTAAGTTCGCCCGAAGCGCGAAAGGTCCCGGGTTCGATTCCCGGTCAAGTCAATTTAGAAAACTACATTTTCTAAGTTTTCTTGGGTCTTGGGGTCTGGGTTGACGCCCCCAGTTAATTATCGTCACCTGGTACTCATTAGTACAGGCGTTGCTCTAGTTTGAGACCAGGTTGATTGGTGTGATTGTCTGACGCAATTATTTATTTATTTACTTACTTTTCAGACCCTTCGATGCATATGATGATGCCGGGCGACCATGGCGAAGTCTACCTCACCCTGCTCCAAGGCATGGTGATGACGCCAGGCCAACCGTTCACAATAAGAGAGAACAACGTCACAGTCGCCACAGGAATTATAACGGACACTCTGGCGTCCATTGACGTGCCTAAAGGAAAGTTAGGGAAAGTCGTCATCAAGTATGAAGATTAGTGATGTGATGTGTAAGTGGCGACCCCTACAATCGCGCTTAAGCTTTCATAGGCCGACGGTAGGTGTCGCCATTATGTAAGATAGTTTGTAGATATTGTTAATAAATTATTTAATTAGTTACTTTTGAGTGTTTGTTTTATATTTTACTGCTAATCAATACTTACGTAATATGTAAATACACAACGTATACAGGGTGTATTCTGTAAACATTTACATCCCCTTAACCGTTTAAATGTTATACCAACCGATCATTTTGTATGGAGAACCAAAAAAAATTTATGTTTTTAAACTTTCGCGTGCATTCACAATTCCAAAGAGTCATAGAACAAAATGTTGGTTGTAGAGATGTAAATGTTTACGGATAGACCAATCAATGATGGATCGATAGTTGATCGATGGTAAAATGGATTAGTCAACGTCAACCGATAAATTAGGTCTTGTAGAAACTATCGATCGATCGATTGATGTGGTACTCTTCAGATTTGTTGACTTTTTTATGTGTTATGTGGCAGCCAGGGCAGACGGATCACCTGATGGTAAGCGATTGCCGCGCTCATCGACACCAGCAACACCAGCAGCCACAAATGCGCAGCTGATGTATTGGTCTATTAGGACGATATTGAAATAAAACTTCAAAATATTTTATTCATTATATATTTTTTGTCAGAAGGTAATTAATACAGTGCCAAAACAGTAACAAAACATTAGTAAGAAAAAATCAAGTCTGCATCTAGCATGAACTACTGAATATTCAGATAAACAATATACCCTAAATGGTTTGTAGGAGGACAACATTTAACACTTACATTTCACAACATTTGAACAAGACAGTTGGCGTAAACTATGTTTTTATATAAATTGTGAACTAGTTTCATAACACCGATACGCCTAATTGGATATTGTATTTCGCTACGATATTCAGCTTGGGTAGTTATGTGCTTTATGGAATTTTGGACTTTATTGCATGCTAAATAAGTAACAGAAAG
>CM026300.1:1590839-1790933 GCA_014851415.1 Cnaphalocrocis medinalis
ATTCAATATCCCAGCCAGTGTATGGCACCTGCCAAATTTCACTTCGCTTTAACGATGTTAAATATCGTTTTTCCGTATCACCCACTCGATTAACATACGAAAGCATCGCAGTTTGCCCTATATCGATTTTGACCAAATTCGATATCCCGGGCCAGGGTATTATATCTACAGGCCAAAATTTCAACTTCGCTAATATAATGTTTTAATCGTTTTTTCCGTATCGCCCACGATTTACATACGAAAGCGTCGCAGTTTGCTTATATCAATTATGACCAAATTCGATATCCAGGCCAGGTATGATCCATAAGTTACAATCCTTCTTGAGTTACGATCCCTCCTGAGTTGCGTTCTCTCTTGAGTTACGATCACTCCTGAGATACAATCCCTCCTGATTACAATCCCCCTGATTACTTTCCCCCCCGAGTTACATCACCCTGAATTACGATCCCTCTTGAGTTACGATCCCTCCTGATGTACCGTCCACTTACAGTAGCTACAATCCCTCTTGAGATACGATCCCACTCAGTACCGTCCCCACATAAGTTACAATCCCTCTTGAGTTACGATCCCTCCTGAGTTGTTATCCCCCTTGAGTGTTCTAGCATTACTTGCTTTGCGGGAAGCCTACGTAGACCACTGCGGTGGGATACGTAGAATTAAAGCGAGATGTCCATTTGTGTACCGTCCAGTGCTGATACATAAGTTCTGGCTGACTATGATGAGCTCTGTGTTAAAAAAATAATAGATGCTGCTTAGGTATTTTGGAAAAATTATATGTTTCAAAAAAGTATAGAGTGCAAAATAAAAGATGTAAAATGTTTCATATTTTTTATTAACCTTGTGTAAATAAATAACTACTTAAGTACCTACCTATGTGAAGCTTATTTATTGAATTTTAATAATTATACACCTATGAATCTACGATGGCAATCTAGCTTTCAATTTGACCCGTCCTTTCACCGTCTTCATTAATTTTCTAAGTACAAAACACGCAGAGAACAGTTAATTTCTTAATAACCAATGCATTGCACCATTCTTACTTCGTAGACACTGGCAATGAAAAAAAGGATTTCTCCGGAGCATGAATAGAATTGTTCGTGCAGATAGGGACACAACAATATTTCGGATCCTTCATTGGCACATACGCAATAGTTTCTTTGTTGTAAACGATTATAAATGAGAATTTATGAGAATTGTAATGAGTACGAGGAATTATTTTTACAAATGTCACTGAAGACACATGACAGTTAATTCACAGATATTATCAGTTTTAGCAATGGAGAAGGTATAGGCAAAGGAATATTTCATTCTTCAGTGTAAGTATGACGTCATTTTTCAGTTTTCAGTTATAATTTTTTTTCTCAGTAAATAAGCAATATAAAAAATATTTTGATATATTCTCGATATCAGGAGAAGAAAACAAAGAAATGGTATTTTTTATTTTAGGGCTTAGAAATTTTGAAATGTTGTCAATTGCGCGCAGAAATGTCCTTAGCGCTTTTATTAGGCGCTAACATTTGACATTCATAAATGTTCTTTATGGACTTAAATTGAATAAAGAATATTTCTATTTCTATTTTAATGTCTTACTATGTATTCTGGTTATAATAATTAACTTTGGAACTATGGAATGTCACCTATGGAATGTCCGGACCGATACCACCCGAAAACCTTCAAAAAAAGAACATATTCCTCTTTAAAAGGGAAGCGCACTTGTGACCCCTTTAGTATTGCGGATGTCCATGGGCGACGGTAACGCTCACCATCCGGTGATAGTCTGCCCCCTATAAAAAAGAAATGACATAAATATTAATGTTTTCAGAGAATCTTGAAAGACAAAGAAGACCTGCCTGCAGGGCGAGTGCAGCCCGCCAGTGGCGCCCTCTACTGGATTGTGGACAGCGCCGCTGCGGCGCTTTTGTAACCTTCATCAAGCAAGGCAGTTACTTCATAGAAAATGGTGGTCACAGATGATAACTTTTTTTAAAGACTGGCATAAAACTGATCAAAATATTGTTTTTTGTCGACACAAATAGTGGAAAAGTGCGCCAGTGTGTAAGAAAGAGATTGTCACGTCACAGCTTTAGGAAATGACTGTCCATGCCCACCTTTAGGACGTGAGTCCAAACTATCAGTGTGACCAGCTATAAGTGACTACTATCAATTATTATCGACTATGATCAGAGAGGCAACACAGTCAAAGGGCAAGTGGCCATATTTTTTTGGGGGTATGATCTATTAATGGGGTTGATCTAATATTGGGGCTATGATCTGTTGATTATTGAAATAAGACTATTTTTGGTAAGGAAAAATGGTTTGATATGTAAAGATAAATAAAATTGAGGGAACAAGTTACCTACCTATGTCAAATTAATCTCCTTATTAAAAAAATATATAAATATCTTTGTTAAGTATGACAGTTCTTGTGATCTATTAAATTTATAATAGGTATTTTTTTGTTGGGATTTTTTTTGTTACAAGTTATCTGTTGAAGTAAAGATATACGTAATACTTACGGTATAACGTTAGTTTTGTACATTATTTGCAACATTCCAGAGTTTAAATTTGTGAATTTTGATACCCTGTATACAATTTATAAACAAGTTTTTTTAAATAAACATTGGAAGTTATTTGCAGTTTTCATTCACCTCATGAAATACAAGAAAGTTTACGACTTCCTGAACGCATTATACTTTTGCGCGGGAAGTAATTTTACAACTTCAAACAGGACACTCGAATAATTTGAAGATTGTGATTTAATTTTTCCGAAGTGGAAACAAAGTTTTCGTCAGTCTTACTTAGTACGGCCTTTAACCGTTAGATAGCGCTATTCCATTTCACTACTCACCACTAGATGTCGCACTTACAATAGTGTTTCTATTCACCGCTAGATGGCGTTACGCGTAAAAAAGTTTACAATAGAAAGTGAAAGTGGGAGGCAGGGGCAGCGCGAGAGCAGGCGGCCGCGACCGGTTGTTGACCGCCAAGCGGTCGCCACGTAATCCCCGTAACAGTTCGGAACTGGTCATCCGGCTGGAACGCATCTAGAGGTCTTTACGAGGCCTTCGGAAGTTACTCTAAGGGAGTAAAGTCGACAAGTGTTACACTTGCTGCAACTAGGTTCTATAGGTAGCCTCACCATCCTTAGGGGGGAATGTCGTGCCCGCTTCCAAAGCAGACCTTCGCCTCGTTGCTCATTGGCGTAGTGGTTTTAGTACCAGGACTACCAGGCTATTGGTCTAGGTAGGTATGCGTTCCATGAAGTGGACTCGACATAGAAGGGAAAACCGAGAATTGGCCTCCCGGGTCGAGCAAAAAGCATGTTTCGAATTTGTCGAACATAGCTCGGGTTTGTGATCAACAATATGCATTAGGCAAGCGTGGTGGTTAAGTCTAGTCCCATCATAGTAGCGATGACTTGATTTCTATTTAGGAGGCCTTTGCCCTGCAGTGGTGCATATAGGCTCCCTTAGCTAAGCCAACCACTACTCTATGAGTTAAGTTTGGACATGTATGCACTTTTTAATTGATATTAAACTGTACAGAGAATTAGTTTAAGTTTGGTAAATTACCGAGCTGTTGTCCGCATCCACTCATAAAAATTAAGAGTTGTAAACATTGCAAGCCCTAGGGCTCCGTCGGAAGGCGCAGCCCGTCGCACTTGACCCCGATGTGGCGCTTTCATGTGTGTACGCGCTGTGGTGCCCATGGTTCACACATATCACACATACATCTTTGCTAAGGGAGAGCCACACTTCGGCATGAATGGGCCGGCTCGACCGGAGCAATAAAAACCATGTCCTCACAGAAAACCGGCGTCAAGCAATCCAGGGGTTAATTAAGTAAGCAGCGCACTTGTGATACCATTGGTGTACTGCCTCCTATATCATAGAAAAAAAAAACTTTGCAAATAGATGCGCTGTCAGTGAGGTGGCTGTTTAGTTTTTTAATAATTTTCTTTAGCCCACGTTGCTGGGCAAAGGCCTCCCCCAAATGCCTCTGTTTGCAGCGGTGGTTTGCCAATTGTTGGAGAAGTGGTCCAATTCATCACGCCATCTCTTTTTGGGCCTGCCTCTAGGATGACGTCTTGGTGGCTGCCAATGTGTAATGATTTTTAATAGGTAATATATATATATTTTTAATTATGATTTTTGGCGGTACCCTAGCCCTACACTGTGTACTACACAAGGTAGGTAGGTACTCAGTAGGCGTGAACATGCGCATCGCGACAAAAAATTATAGACTCTCGTTCGCGAAAGCGCATCCTTCTATCCCGCTATTCGCTCAGTCAAACAGCAACTTGCGTTGACACAAATACAATACGAGTGTCGACAAACTATCTCGCGGTGCGCATGTTAGCCCGGCTGATCCACTATTCTATCTAGACTTCTAGAGTGTAGACCTGCCCAGTCCCCGCTAGACAGAGCAAATGGTCACCCTAAGTTATTGATACGGTGCAACTTTTAAAACGCATGTTCATTTGTCCTGTGGTTTACGGCAAATGACTCACTCAAGGTGCAGTGACGAGGCTTGGCCATGAGGCCGGTGTATCCACCTATGTATACTATAGGGTACTGTGGAAATGGGTCAAGATTGGCAGGAAGCACGTCTCTAGAGTTGTCAATTTAGAAACATGGCACATTGAAAAAGTTTCAAACACCTTCTCGTAGATTAAACGTGTGAGCGCTACGCTTTCGGTATGAATGCGCCGGTTCAAACGGAGTGATACCACGGCCTCACAGACCGCCAGAGCTGAGTTTCGCCGAGTGAGTGAGAGGCCCGAAAGGGGGTTAAAGGTATGCAGTGCACTTGTGATTCTACTGGTCCTACAAGTGTCTATGGGCGCCGGCAATTGCTTACCATCAGGTGATCCGTCTGGTCGTCTGCGACGCGTCTTTACGCCTTTCTTCTGTGAGGTCGTAGTATCACTCCGGTGGAACCGGCCCATTCATGCCGAAGCTTGGCTTTCCCTACGGTATTTTCTTTATTGAGGATGAAATACAGCTGTCAAATATTATAGGCTTCTGTCTTAAAATAACTAGCAAGTAGGTACTTGCTAGTTATTTACGCTCATATATATAGACGCTCACCAGGTGGTGAGCGTCTCCCAAGATTCGGTCCGTATGGCCGAGACGGTAGGAAGGACCATGGGCTGGTGGAGGGACCTGTGTCTTAAAATAACTTAGTTTACGAGTAGATGTCCTTTAGGGAGGGTTATGGCCCTCCTCCTACGTTACACCGCGGCTAAATAAATGCGAGTGATACAGAAAATCTAACACCTACAGACCGACAGTGTTACGACACTGTGATATATTAGGCACCTGATCTCTGCATAAGCTTCGGACTGGGTACAGTCTGCAAAAAAGGCACCAAAAATCAATCAATTCTCAACCTTCAGTCATAAGATATACGACAGTAAAAATTTAACTGTGTGCATTGTATATGAACATTTATGTAGAGGTATTATATATTGAACCTTAGTTCATATGTCCAGTTTATCGAGTATATCAATCTACGTGCCATTAGGCAATATGTGTAAGGTTAGCAGAACAGGCTTGTCGTTCGTTATTACTTAATATATGCCATAAATTACGGGTAATAAGTTGTAATCGTGATGGAATAATCGTTGGATCTTGTTACACGGAATTCAATGTTTTTTTTATTACCCTCATTATCAGCAACCCACGCTCGTCCACTGCTGGACATAGGTCTCCCCCAATGCACGCCACCGCTCCCGATTTTCGGCCACTCTCATCCAGCTCACTCCAGCCAGCCTTCGAATGTCGTCATCCCATCTTGTAGTAGGGCGTCCAACACTACGTTTACCGAGTCGCGGTCTCCACTCTATTATTACCCTACCTGATTTTTAAACGCTGGAGAGATTGTAGAGATATATGTAAAGACGGTGTCAGGGTGTCAATTCTCTCTCTGGGGTGCTCTCGACGTTGAAGTCGAATTAGAGATATCTATGGACGAATGTATGAAATCTCTAAATTCGACTTCAATGTCGAGTGCATAAGATTGCCTACCAGTTTCGTTGCGTTACTACCTCCCCTCCCTTTCTCCCCCAGTGAACTGTTTAGCATGGTCTCTTCCCATAGGCGTAGCCCTGTTTTACTCTCCCCCACCTCGCCCTGCAGCCAGCAGGTGTATAAAGCACGCAAGCAAGCGGTTTGTCATTATTCCGGTAGATGGCACTATGCATTTTTACACCGCGCTAGCATTGTGTGTCACCGGAATCATGACCCCAAGCCGCCTGCCTAGGGGTGGCATTCCATACCACCAGAATGAACGGCGGTCTATCGTGCGCTTTACTCGACACCACAGAGTAACTTATAATATATCGGTAATAGAGAGATCAGTCGCGAAATTGTTCAGCGCCATCTAGTTAAAATATTACATACCACTATTATCTATCTACATACGTACGTAGTGTAGGTTGGGTAGGTATATATAGGTCATTTAGGTATTGATATATTAATTCTTATATGCTGAATTTCAACAAGAGACTTTTTGGTGTCCTTTGGGGTTTTTTTGAAATAAAACATTGTTTTTGATAATCTAAAATTAGTTCATAGTCTAAAACTATGTTAGATTTTACGAATCCCACCAAAATGACACCAAAAAATCTCTTGTTGAAAATAATATATACAAAGATAACACAGGTTTAAATTAATGTTTTTTATTTTTTCTTTTATAATATTCCATTGCCTTAATTTTCATGCAGTCATTGACAAGGGCGCTTTTCAGTAGAATCATTAGCATTCCAACCCTTTATTACCCTTATTGTGTAGATAGTTATGCTCCTATAGTTATACTTTCGTCGCAATGAGTTTGACGAGTTTTCGAACTTAGCAGGTGGGTGGATAGACATTTGGTTATGTAATTAAACATTGTTATGCAACAGCGGCTGTAAGGGGGTGAACGAGTACCATTCCGCCCCAAAAGCCAATCTCACATGCCCGCAGTGCATCCTGCCAAATAGTGAACTAGGCTCTGGCGACCGACTGATGGCGGTATAACCATCCAAAATCTCAACGTAGCAAATTAACAGCCCGGTGACGGGCAGCAGCGTCACCAGGGCAAATAGCTACGTTCTTCAATTCCGGGAGACGAGAGCGGGTGGGTCGGCAGGTTAGGCAGAGGTCGAATGTCCAGGTGATGATGCTGTGGTCGATATATAAAGCGGCAATCGGTGTCCAGGTAGCAAAAACAGTCTTCAAGAAGAAAAAAGCCACGAAAAACATCCAAGCAAACGCAGACAATTCGAATTTGAAAGCAAACGAAAAGAGAAAAAATTTGGCGGCGCGTTCCATTCAACGTAATTTACAGGTTATTGTTTATGTCACTATTTTAATCTGCATGACAACTTAATAAGATACTGCATAGTACTGAACGTAAAATAAGTAATTAACGTCATCTAGCAAGAAAGTTCAGTACTTAATCTGATCATGATTCTCCATACAAAAATGAATAATACTGAGTGAACGCACACTGCTCGACACTTTCTGCCACGCACCAGCTCCTCATTGTGGAATCAACTTTTCGCAGCTGTATTGCCGAACCGGTACGACATTCAAATCTTCAAGAAACGAGCCTATACCTTCCTAAAACGCCGGCAACGCATCCGCACTCCTTCTGGTGTATAGCTGGCGGCATGAAAGAGTAGCGATGACCGTTAGTTTGTGCACTTGTAAAAAAGAAGACGTTCTACTAAAATTGGTTTCTGCGAACTCAAGGTCAACGCTATCGTTTCATGCCGCAGACTATAGCTGATGTCCATGGATGTGTGTTGACAAAAACAAAACTATAGGCTGAAATTATGATTTTTAGTTTGGATTTTCACTTGTTTTCCTGCTGGCCGTATCACATGTGAATGTGTGTCGGGGCGCGGCGCGCGCGCAGCCTACCCTGGGCTGCTCCAAGCGGCCACATGCCTCGGATTTTCATAATTGTTTCTACTAGTTGCCACACTTACGCTAATCAGCTGTGGACATCTATTGAGTCTGGACTGTCTGTGCCTTGTGTCATGGCTGCCAATATCCATACTTCCATACTATTCATACTTTCATACTAATATTATAATTGCGAAAGTAACTCTGTCTGTCTGTCTGTTACTTTTCACGCCAAAACTACTCGACGGATTTAAATGAAATTTCGTATACAGATAATCTAGACCCTGAGAAAGAAGAAAGGGGGGTAAAAGTTACTTTTCCACGCGGACGAAGTCGCGGGCGGCCGCTAGTAAATAATAATGTTCTTCAACTGATTCGGCCACGTGCGCAGGATACTAGTGTCCCATAGAATTAACAGGGTAAGGGAAAAGGAAGTGCACCTGTGTTTGCGCACTCACTTAAGCGCACTATAATATATCCTGCGTACGCGACTGACCATTGCGATAGGCCGCCGTTTTCGAATATTGGTTGAGACGTATTGGTCGCGGGTTCGATTCCCGCATTAACTCAAAATGTCAACAGATATTTGTGTTGGGTCTGGGTGTTTCTTTGGCATTTATAAATTTACACCCAATTATTACCGATTCATTAGTCATCATCATCATCACCATTTAGGCATTTATACTTCATCATCATTCATCATTCATCATTAACATTAATTAATACTATATCTCAACCGAAAACACGAAACACTTGCGCGATACAATCAACGCCCACCGCCATCTATTGGTAGATAGTGGAACTATCCCGAAACGAAAGTGGGGGCGGGCCAGTAGGGTTTCCATTTGTAGATAGAAATATACGACCGTAGCGAAATAAAATAACATTCCCATATTGCATTTTGACAGCTTGTAATTAGAAGTCAATTTGAAGTGCCATGATTAATTTAAAATAATAGTCTTTGTT
The DNA here is from genome assembly GCA_014851415.1 of Cnaphalocrocis medinalis. Taxonomy (NCBI): domain Eukaryota; kingdom Metazoa; phylum Arthropoda; class Insecta; order Lepidoptera; family Crambidae; genus Cnaphalocrocis; species Cnaphalocrocis medinalis. Next base: position 1,599,701 of record CM026300.1, read on the forward strand.
CGCGCCTTCGTGGCGTGATGGAATTTACTTTTTAGAAAATAAACTCGTAGACAATTTTGATGGACAATTTCGTTTAATTAAGAGAGTACAATATTTTTGATGTTCACTTGACAGCCGATCGTAAGGAATGAATTTATTAAAACAGTAGCGATGACGTTTTGACGCGTAGTGTTTTTGCTTATATTTTCTTGGTAGGCGTTAACATACTCCCCCCCGTTGAAGACTTCAGTTCTTCAACTCTGTTTCTTCTTCTGCTTCTTGATTTAAAAGAGGACATAGGCGTACTAGGGGACGTCGATAGCATCCTGTAGTTGTCTTCACGTCAGCAACGCGGGATATGCCATCAGCTCCTGGGTACAGCTTGGTAACGCGTCCAGTGCGCCAGCATAGCGGAGGAAGGGAATCTTCAGACATGAGGACCAAGTCTCCAACCTTTAGTGACGTTGTATTTTGTCTCCATTTCGTGCGGACTTGCAGTTCAGAGAGATACTCCATTTGCCACCTTTTCCAAAAGTGCTGTCGTAGCTTCTCCAGGCGAGAGTACCGATTCAGCTGGTTTTCGTTGCTAGTTTCCAGAGCACGGGATGGAACAGCATTTAGTGGCCTTCCTATCAGAAAGTGCCCTGGGGAGAGAAAGAGGGGATCGTCGGGAGAAGAAGATAATGGACACAAGGGACGGCTGTTCAATATTGATTCCACCTGTGCGAAAAGGGTCGTTATCTCCTCGAATGTTAGATGGGCCGTGCCCATAACCCGTCTTAGTATGCGCTTGGAACTTTTAATTAAGGATTCCCAGGTACCTCCAAAGTGTGGAGCGTAAGATGGGGTAAATGTGAATGTTATGCCTTCTTGAGCTCCAAACTCAGAAAGCAGTTCATTTTGTTGCTTTTGAAAATTATCGAGCTCTTTAGCGGCTCCTACAAAATTACGACCATTGTCGGAGAAAATATTCGCTGGTCGACCACGGCGTGAGACAAATCGACGCAACGCCAATATAAAGGCGTTTTTAGACAAGTCGCTTACAGCTTCTAAATGAACACATTTATAACGAAAGCAAACGAATATGCATAAATAACATTTTGTCAACCTTGCACCGCGCCCCTTGCGATTCGTGATGTAAAATGGCATGCAAATTTCGAATGTGCTCGTATTTAAAAATCAATTTAGTAAAATGGTGCGATGAATTTGGAAGAATTGGATGCTTCTGGTCGTACGGACAATTAGAGTTGTCAATACGACCACCCACACGAATTAAATTGCCTTTGTCCAAAAATGGAGACAAAGATAAAATATGACATTTAGAGCTCAATTCTCTTTTTTCTTTTAGTATTTTGTATTCATTTGAAAAACATTGCCGCTGAGAAATAGAACACAACAATGTTAAGAGCGTTTATCCGTAAAATTCAGTCTTCAATCAAAATCGTTGATTGCCGATGGACAATAAACGATAATCTATACGATTTGTAGATAAGATATTGATGTCAAATTATTGCAGATTTCATAATCTAATGCATAATTACAAAATATTTTCAAATGATCATTTAGTTTTCTCGTTAGACAGTTTTAATACAATCCCTTTTTGAAACTTGTGGTCGAAGGTCTACGCAAATGCTCGATAATAGTAAAACTATAAACGACAAACTTATGACAATATTCTATTAAAGAACAATAACATATATTAGGGCATGGCTACAAAACAATAGTGATTACTGTAAGTTTTCATACAAGAAAAGTGTACTCAAAAGTATCATTGTAGTAATTTTTCGAGTTATTACACGTATTAGTTTAGGATGAAATAAAGGTATTCTTGATTTTTTTTAAACCTAATAAATGAAGAAATTTTACGCTTTAAAACGTGGTATTTTTTTAACTTTAATAACTTGTTTTTTATTTTATTATGAATCATTTAGTACTACTATATAATCGGCGCAGAATCGCACCAGCGCTCAGTGCCGGCCGAGGCCTTTCCGAGGTAGGACCTATGTCGCTCCCGGTCACCGCGTGCTACGTAAAATTTTATTTGAAATTGGAGATTTTTTGACGCGACTGAGACGGATTGATACTTTTTGTTTTAATAATATTAATTTGTTTTGTGGAAGAGCCACGCTTCGGCATGAATGGGCCGGCTCGACCGGAGTGATACCACTGCCTCACAGAAAACCGGCGTGAAGCAGCCCCTGTGCTGTGTTTCGCCGAGCGAGTGAGGGTACCGGTGGCCCTCTCGGGGGGGAAGGGGACAAAAGGTTGGCAGCGCACTTGTGATTCCACTGGTGTTGCAAGTGTCCATGGGCGGCGGCAATTGCTTACCATCAGGTGATCCGCCTGCTCGCCTGCTACCCTATCACATAAAAAAAAAAACGAAACAAAATTTTGGTGAATACGTATATTAAAGAAATGCAATTTTATTTTAAGAGATAGGGGCAGACGAACAGACGGATTACCTGATGGTTAAGTGATTACCGCCGCCCATGGACAACCGCAACACCAGACGAGTCACAAATGCGCTGCCGACCTCCTTTTGAGAAGGAATACGCTCGCTTTTTGAAGGTTTGAAGGTCGTATCGGTTTCGGAAACAGGTACCGCTGGTGACAGTTCATTCCATAGTTTTGTACATAGTTCGAGGCAGAAAGTTTCTTAAGAAACGCACAGTTGAAGATTGCCAAGCATCTAAATGATGTGTGTTATTCTAGTAACTTCAATAAATTAATATTTATATTCTTTACATTTTACATCTATACATATAATAAAATGTAAAAAAAGCTGTGTCTGTACATTAAAGATATTTATCTCAAAATAACTTAGGACGACAAAAAAATAGGAACAGAACATGAATCAATGATTTTTAAAATTTTTGTCTGTCTGTTTGTCTGTATGTCTGTTTGTCTGTTTGTTCGCGCTAATCTCGGAAACTACTGAACCGATTCGAATGAAACTTTTTTTATTGTATAGCTGTAACATCAGGGCAACTTATAGGATATATTTTATTTTGAAGACCAGGCTCCTTGATGTAGAACCACAACAGCCCAGCTGAACTATAAGAGGTAGGTCAATGGCACCTTAACAAAAGTTGTTTAAATTGATGAGCATTTTATGATGCCATGAAAAAATCAAAGATCATGGAACACCTGGTGAAGAACTCTAAGAGCCCAGCTACACCATAACAAATATGGAATGAAATGGAATGCAAAATTGTCAAATGTGATGAGCATTTTTGGATGAGATCCGATAAGGAAGGATATTTCGAACTTAAAGGGGGTTCCAAGTTAGGTGATGGGACACCGTGATTCCTTGGCCCAATCTATTATTTAAATAATCACCTTTAAGTCAGGAGTCGTAAAGTTCACGCAAACGAAGTTGCGGGCGGCCACTAGTAATAATATAAAATGTGATATATAAAAGGTGCTATTCAGGAAAGAAAGGGAAAAGTTATGGTAATTTGGCCAAAGCTAATGAAGCTAAAACGTAAGTTACCGCGAATCCACTTTTAATGAAATAGCTGGTCATAATCTATTCACATTTTTCTTTTACGATGATTTTAATAAGCGGTTTATTGCTAAAGGCAGAAAAGAGAAGGTCAAACACATGAGAATACCCACCGAAGAACTGGAAATAGTTGAATCGCAAACTACAGAAACATGACTATGATTTTAAAGTATAATTTCATCATCATGAGCAACCCACACTCGTCCACTGCTGGACATAGGTCTCCTCTAATGCCACCGCTCCCGATTTTCAGCCACTCTCATCCAGCCCACACCAGCCAGCCTTCGAATGTCATCATCCCATCTTGTCGCAGGGGCGTCCAACGCTTTGCCGAGTCGCGGTCTCCACTCAAGGACTTTACGGCTCCAACGGTTGTCAGTTCTGCGGCTAATGTGACCAGCCCATTGCCACTTCAGTTTGCTAATTCGGTGGGCTATGTCGGTTTCTCAGGTTCTCTGTCGGATTACATCATTTCTGATGCGGTCCTTCAGAGGATACTCCGAGATTAGCTCTTTCACATAGCTCTTTGAGCGACTTTGAACCGGTGGATTAGTCCAGCCGTGAGTGTTCACGTCTCGGCACCGTAAGTCATGACGGGAGGACGCATTGGTCGAAGACTTTCGACTTAAGACTATTAGGGATGGGTGACGAGAAGATTGGACGAAGCCTACCAAATGCCCAGCCTAGCTGAATTCTTCTATTGGCTTCTCTCTCGAAGTAGTTTCTGCCTAATTGGAGCGTTTAACTTAGATAGACATATTCCTGGTGTTACATAATAAAAATTTAAGAAAATTTAAAAGAAGAGATGATCTACAGGTGAATGGGTACTGAAATAAATACAAGATTATTTTGACAAAAAGATGTTTTATTACTGTTAATTAATTTTAGAATTATGCAAGCATCCTATGATTTTAAATTTAAAATTACCATTATACAGTGCCGGCTAGCATTTTACAATCTCAGGGAGTTGGGCGAATTGGGAACGGAAGTTTGTTTTCTCTGTTTAAATAACTAATTATGTTGGGCGCCGTAAATTAAAAAAAAAATGGGTACTTGACATGTCCGGGCAAGCCCGCGGACATAATTCAGTGTGGAGTGGAGGTACGGTCCAATCCCCGGGTAGTCACCCGGCTGCACGACCTCTCTAACGCCTTTGCATACTGCGTTGTGGCGGGGGAATCAAAGACCTCCGATGGGGGAAATTTAGGGCTGCATGAGGTCCGTCTCTAACTGCCAACCCCACGGAGGTCTCTCAACTGGACATCATAGAATGGGCCTGGAGAAAATCGGGACGATTTTAAAAATAACCTCACTTGACACTGACACGAATATCACAACTCAACACTGCACTGGTAGACTTACCAAAAAGCCATTGAAAGGGCTTACGAGTGCTTTTACTCCGTTGCCGAGACCATGCACCTGGTCGGGCTCGAGTTCCGAAAAAGAAAAAGTTCAATAACTCCGAGTCATCCCCAATGTCAGGCCGAGGTGTTAACCGCTCGAAAAAATGCAATGACGTTCAAGAATGAAGTGAGTAATTAAAGGGAATTAATTACGAAGAAGGTTATTTAAAAGGGGAAAAATTATAGAAATACAAATTTGTATTTAAAAACAAATTTGGGTTAACAAATTGAATTACAAAACATTAATTTCCCATCTGTCATCCATCCTCATCAAAATATTTTTTAGCTATGGCAGCTCCATGGTTTAGTGATGAGGTTGAATTAGAGATGGGACACGCTAAGTCGAAAATCTACGAATCGAATCAATTGAATATCAAATCGATAGATTTCTACCAAATAATGATAAATAAAATTTTATATGTAACACTGGACAATTTCGAGAGGTACTCCATTAACAGCGACCGGTCCCGGATCAACGAGCTCGTTGAAAATGACCTTGGTTTTATCCAAGTTCATCCGAAGACCGATGTGATTGGAAGATTCAGCCAGGCTACTCACCTGTAGGCCATGTAAGGTTTCCGTCAAGATGACGATGTCGTCTGCAAATCGTAGGTGTGACATGTACCTGCCATTGATATTGATTCCGCGCTCTTTCCAGTTTAGCATTTTGAACCAGTCCTGCAGCGCAGCGGAGAAGAGTTTCGGAGATATAACATCTCCTTGTCTCACACCACGTCGCAGCAGGACAGGCTCGGTTTGGTCATTTTGGATTACTACGGACATATTAGCGACGTTATACAGACACCTCAACACCTCGATATATCGCCAATCGACTTGGCACCTCTGTAAGGCCTCGAGAAAAAACCTGCCAGGCTAAGATGCGCACCGCGACAAAATTTTGTCGACTCTCGTTCGCGAGAGCGTATCTTTCTATCCCGCTCCTCACCCTGTCAGGTGAGCGAGAAGCAACTAGCGCTGACGCAATACGAGTGTCGACAAAATTATCTCGTGGTGCGCATCTTAGCCCGGCAGGTCTCGACGGAGTTAAAAGCTTTTTCATAGTCCACAAATGCCATGCACAGGGCCTGGTTATATTCTTGATCTTCTGTATAACCTGTCTCACTGTGTGAATATGGTCTATGGTGCTTAAACTCCGTCGGAACCCGGCTTGCTCTGCAGGTTGAGCTTCGTCAAGTCTTCGTGTAAGGCGATTCGAAAAATAACCGAGTTAAATATACGCCAAAGTTCCTTCAACACCGGCTTGCCGGCAGATTTCAGAAGCTCGGTGTGACTCCGTCTTTTCCCGGGGCTTTTCCATTTTTAAGTTGTCCAAGAGAAGCCTCGATCTCCTCTAAGCTGATGTCGGGTAGATCCTCCGTCGCATGGCGGGTTAATGTGGTCTTGAATCCTTCTCATCTGGCGTAGGGTGGGGTAAGTTGCGACGCGTATAACTGGCTATAGAAGGTGTAAACTTCTGAAAGAATTTCTGGCTTTGATGTGACGACTCCTCGATTTGTTTCGGTCAACTTCGACAGGTGGCTCCTGTCAAGCTGTTGTACGAAGACTTTGGACCCCCCTGGTTCTGCTCAATTGCTCTCTGTATTGAGAGGGTATTGGAGCTTCGGAGGGTCACGTCTTAACAGCTTGGAGATGTACTTATTTAGAGCCCGTTGTTTCTGCCGAAGTGACTGATGGATCTTTCCGCCTCTTGTCCATTAAATCCAGAGTATAGACCGCTTGCTACTCACAGAACTTTGTGCCCTCGTCCCGAAGGATTTCCACCACTTGGTCGAATTCTTCGTCGATATATACGTCAATTGTGGTTTCCAAGGCAGTGAATCGATTTTCCAATTTCAGTGGAAGGCATCGGAACCAGCGAGTGATTGGAGCAGATTTGACCGGAGCGTGGACTTCATCAACCGAGAACGTTCAAGCTTAAAATTGATATTCAGAGTGCCTCTGAGAAGTCGGTGATCACTTCCGGTTTTAAACCTATTGATCACTGAGACATCTCTGAATATTCGCTTAATGTCCAATATATATTATGAAGTCGATCTCATTTATAGTCATAGTATCTGGGCTCTGCCACGTCCATTTCCTCTAGGACTGTTTCTTAAGAATTGATCCCAGAAAGAGCCCACCAAATTGAGGGTTTGCAACTGTTTTATAATGTATAAATACAACTGTTTTATAATTTATAATGTTCTTTTATATTAAATGATTTATTAAACAAAACATGATATCTTAAGTATTTAATTGCTTACCCGTCCTGAGTAAAAAAGGTAGGTAGGTATCTAAATGATATACCTATTTTTTTATTTTTCTTAAATCAAAAAATCAAAGAATAACAATAAATCAACGTTGGATTTAACTTGCAATTTAATTTTACAACAATACAGTAATTTACTTTGCTATAAAGCGAAAGGATCAAAATTTGTCAGTCTAACTGTAAAGAAAACGTACCGCGGCAACTCTATGCAAACAGTAACACATGCTTATGTGTGAGTGAAATTTTGCAAATCAAAACCGAAACATGACATTTCGCACTAGCCGAGAACGCTCTTAAGGAGTCTTTTAGCTCGGCTGCAGTTAAAAGACCAGTTAATTTAGGTTTTGAATGTTGAGCGTTATTTAAAAATCGTTTGACTTATGCCATATTCCGACCGACATTTGACGACCCCTTTAGCGCAATGGTTCGAGCGCCGGTCGAGACGCAAGGGTCGCGGGTTCGATTCCCGCACCAACACAAATGCTTGTTGATGAAACAGACATCTGTGTTGGGTCTGGGTGCTTGTGATACCCTCGCTGTTTGTGGTTTCCATAGCACAAGTTACATAGTACTTTACTTTTTGTGGAACATTCTTCATGAAATATTAAATTATTGCAATGAACTTGATCTGATTTAGAAGCCTTGAATGAGCCGGCTAAAAGCCAACCAAATTTAGAATTTTGAAGTATCGGTTTGTTTTTACCTAATAATCTCTGTTCACCCAATAAAATATTCCAAAATAGATCTGCACCTATTAAAAGATCTATAGTACAGAACTCATTAAAGTTGGGGTCTGCTAGCTGTATATTTGGAGGTATATTTAAATCAAAAAGACTAATTGGAGCCTTTGGTAGGTCACCTGTGAGTTTATCTAAAATAAAACAATTTAAATTCTTTTGAAAATTATGAAATTTTGATTTTAATTGAATAATGCAGCTTTCATTAACTTTATTTACTGAATTATTGCCAATACCAATTACGTTGACGAATGTGGATTTTGTATTTAATGACAATCTTTGTTGTAATGATTTCGTAATAAAAGAAGATTGACTGCCAGAATCCAATAAGGCACGTACTGTTGTTGCCTCTTTAGTTATTGGATTAAGCACTTCTATTAAGGCGGTAGACAATATAACATGGTTCGCGTTGACTTCTTTAGAAAAGTTCACGATGTGTTTCATGTTCCTGGATTGGGCATTGTTGGCTCTAGTGCTTCAACTGAATGCAGTAATGTGTTGTGTCGCTTGTTGCACTGCTACAGGGACCCATGCGGCAATCATTAACCGAGTGACCTTGTCGTAACAGTTTGTACAGAGTTTGTATTTTGAAACAAATCAGATAATTTTATCATCTAATGATTTAGACTTAAACTAGGACAATCATAGATTTTATGGTTTTCATCACAAATGATGCACTGTACTTTTGAATAATTACTGCTATTTTGTTGCATTGTAGCATAGGATTTAGTTTGAAATTCTTGTATTTTTATTATTGAGGTGTGGAATGCTGAGAGGGTTTCACAAAATTATTTGTATTATTATTTTTTAAATTAAAATTAATATTTTTGGCGCTAGTGGATTCAACAATGTGGGCCCTATTTATTAAAAATTCTTTAAACTGTTCTAGACTAGGAAAATCACCTATTTGATGCCTATGTTCTTCCCACTTGCACAGTGTTTGGTTCTCTAACTTAGAACTAATCAAAAAAATTATAAGTGTATCCCAGTGTTCTGTGGGCTGGCCAAGGTTAGCTAGGGCGCGTAGGTTTTGGTGATATGGTCCACCTAAAAAGCGCAATGAACCCTCAGTTTCGCGTTGCAACGGTTGTATTTTAAAAATAGATTTAAGGTGGTGATTGATTAGCAATCGTTTGTTGTTAAAACGGTCATATAGAAGCTGCCAAGCGTCGTTATAATTCGCGGATGACACTTCAATATTCGAAATTACTCGAGCAGCATCACCTTCCAAATACGATACTAAATAATGAAATTTTTGTATTTTAGAATTCGTTCGTTGTTATGAATCAAATTAGTAACCGTGTCGCGAAATTCCAACCAGCGAAAGAATGAATCCGTCAAATTTCGCAATCTGTATTTGTGGTAATCGAATACTAGAATCACCATGATCAAGACTACATTGTGCTTCTTGAAATAATGATTCACGCCTCCTTCTGTCTTGGTCAAATACCTTTATCTCATTTTGTTGTTCTAGCAAAGTTTTCGCCATAGCAAGACACACAATGAAGTCCTGCTCAATGCCGGCACGCTCATCGAATTCCGACTCTAAATTATCGCTATTGATCAACTCAATCTGAGTCTGCAGCTCATCATATTTAACTGACAGACTTTCCAACTTGCTAAGTTTTAAAGATAACTCGGCAATTTCGATAGTTGTCAGAGTAGCTTGCTTTGTAATTTTATCTAAATAGTTTTTAAATCTTGTTATTTGACCTTTAACTGAGCTACGTTTTGTAGTTAAATCTTTAATGTTTGATTTTCAAAGAGAGACATCACGGCAAAATGAAGTTGTATTTAATTTAATTTAGAAATAATGTAGTACAATAAGTTTTAGAATGAAGTTTTCTTAAAATGATGATATAATATGTAACTCAATTTAATCAATTACAAAGCAGGCGTTATTTGGAAGGCAAAAAATTCACTTTAGTTATTGAAAATTATACGTATCTCACACTCCTCAGGGCGAAGGCACCAGGACGCAGGCTCTCAGCGAGCAGAATCAGCTGTAGTCCCGTTATTCAAAGCGCAGAAAGGCCCGCGAGCCCGCGGTAGGTCACGGCGCAATACCACTGAAATAGTCGGCAAATTTGGCTAAATAACCAGAAAAAACTGGTGCGAAGTGTTGGAGGGAGTTGATTTTAATGTTTTCTATATAATTTAGGCTGATTTAGGATGAATTTAAGTAATTTACGTAAAATAATTATTTTTTATTTTTAGTGTCGGGTAGAAAAATATTACAAGTGTACAAATTATTGAACTAGGATTAGGAAATTAGGGATATTTTATGGATGAGAATAATGTTTGGGGACAGAGGAATGTATTTAGGAATGACTAAACAGGGCACTTAGCTGAATTTTGGCTTCGAAGTGTTCTTTCGCTGAATCACTGTTCGACGATGTAAGTAGCTCGTAGTCGGCGAGTCCTCAATATTCCCTTATTTCTTTCTCCTGGTCCTGTCACGGTCGCCAATGTTCGCGCCTTCGTGGCGTGATGGAATTTACTTTTTAGAAAATAAACTCGTAGACAATTTTGATGGACAATTTCGTTTAATTAAGAGAGTACAATATTTTTGATGTTCACTTGACAGCCGATCGTAAGGAATGAATTTATTAAAACAGTAGCGATGACGTTTTGACGCGTAGTGTTTTTGCTTATATTTTCTTGGTAGGCGTTAACAGTCTTAGATAAAGCCGGCTTATCTCAAGCCTATCTATTAGAGGAAATCTAGGTCATACACGACACCACACACACACTCTTATCACACACACTATATCACCTGGCCACCTACTATGTGTTCGTTACGATCTATAAAACCTTATGTTTAGTCTTATAAGCTTTGATACTTGGGCCCTAGTTCTTTGAAACTTGTTTAAGTCCGGGTCATATTTTTTATTATAAATAGATATACTTTAAAGTATAGTATGAGCCTTATATACTGTCCTAGGGCAAAGGGCTCCATCATAGACGTAAAGTCATCGCTACTATGATGGGAATGGGATTACGCTTCATCACCACACTTGCCTAATGCGGTTTGGTGATCAATTGATCATAAACCCGAGCTATTTTCGAAAAATTCGAAACATACTTTTGTTCGACCCGGTGCCCGAAGATCATGAACCGGTACTTAAACCACTAGACCAGGCGTCTCAGAGATATACTCAGCCCATATCTACCCACTGCTGAGTATAGGCCTCTTCTCTATCACCTACGGTCCCCTGCCAGCCTCATCCATTGTTTCCCCATTACCATTAGGTACAATATCGTCGGACCAACGGGCAGGTGGTCTACCCACAGGACGTCATCCCAATTGAAATCTTGGCTGCCATTCAGTAAGCTTATAGTCCACCTATCATCCTTGCGCCTTGCCAGGTGTCCTGCCCAACTTCACTTTGGCTCACACACTCGCACTCGTGTGTATAGGTACTGTATGTGTATTTTTTTTTTTATTTAGCCTATACTGTCCCACTTTTGGGCAAAGGCCTCCCCCAAATCCCTCCACCGATTTTATTATTTTATTTTATAAAAAATGCCATTTGTTGCCAATCGCGTGCAAAACTGTTAAGGTCATCAGCCCATCGCTTTTTGGGCCTACCCCGCTGTCGGCGTCCATCGGGTTGCCATTGGGTGGAAATTTTCGTCCATCTTTTAGGGTCCATTCGGCAAACGTGACCTGCCCATTCCCACTTCAACTTGGCAGTTTTCGTTCCAACATCAGCTATTTATGTGTATATTATTATTAAAATAATCTAATTAAAACGAATACGTTAAATTACAATTCGCCAGTTAATTATATTATTAGTTGTATAATAGTACGGTGACATCCACATAATACGTCCAACCTTGCAGAATAAATACCAGATTGACCGAAATTTGGTTCTTAACCCAATTCTTGAAGCATTACGGATAGTAAACATTACAACATGATAAACATCAGTATTGCCAGATGTTTAATAACTATAATATTTGGCTATTTAGACATCTTTGATCGTGAAGATTGCAATGAAGTCTAAGAAATACATTAAATTAAATTCCCACAACATCTTAAACATTAACCTGACTCCGTACGATGTAGCTTTTTAAGGCACTTGTGTTACAGAGATATATCAGACAACAGAGGAAACACATCCATAGGTACTAATATTATAAATGGGAAAGTGTGTCTGTCTGTCTGTCTGTATGTTTGTCTTTCTTTCAACGCAAAACGTAGCGACGAATTAACGTGATTTTTCAAGTGGAGGTGGTTGAAGGGATGGAGAGTAACATAGCTACTTTTTGCCCCCTTCTAAACCCCCATTTTAGGGAAACTAGTTTCTACGAGACAGAACGCGTTTTCCCAAAGCGAGTCAGTTAAAACTGTTCCTATAGATGTCGCTGGAAGTCGATCACATCGCGCAAATGTTTCGTCGTGTTTTTGGTTTATCTAAGCCTTGATGTAATTTACCTTTGTAAATAGTATAGATAGAAGAAAGATTCCCTACTAAGATACTTCTACGTCGTACATACCTTCCACGTCTATACGTCTAAGCATGGACGTATATAAGGGGGGGGGGTCCAGGGGGTCCGGACCCCCCCCATTGAGGCCTGGTTTGACATAAGGTTGAATCGGCTATAGCCAAGGGCGACTTAATTAAGGGGTCGGCAAGGTTTGTGGGGTAGCAAATTGTAGATAGCTCCGGGACGGCAAATCAACAAATCAACCTCACATTCTTCAAGAATGCGTACATGTAATACGCACGCTGGGTCCAGCCGGTCCTTGAATTGTACTTCGGGCTTTGAGTATACTCAAAGACTTCGGGAGAGCAGCATTATAAAATATTATTACAATTAGGGAAATTGTTAAATCCGAGCACGGAGGGGGGGGGGGGGGGGTGATTCGTAATTGTTTTGCAATGTGGGACACCCCCCTTGTCAAAGCTATATATACGTCCGTGCGTCTAAGTATTACCCGTCTGTTGGTGTATTTGTTTACCAACAATGGTGACATGCTAATTGAGTACGGCGACAAATAATCCTAGGGCTTCTTCCTGGACTGTGCATACCATTATGCAACCAATGCACCAACTAAACATTGCACTTCTACTCACCTTTATCTCTATACAACATAAGATTCAAAATCTAAAAACTATGTTTTATTAAATTTGTCCCATTGTGGCATATGTGAGGAGTAAATCTGTATTCTATGACAGTGTGATAAAGTCCATTTTAAGTTGAGGGTCCAGAACTGCATAAGGTAATCTGGTTGACTATTGGCCGAAGCTTATCTGTGTTTCTCGATACTTGTATGGAAATAAATCAATATAAGATGTAGTGACAGCATATTCAGGACGAGAAAAAACATGAAATGGACATAGTTTTGCAAACAAGAACCGACCCTAATTTTGAATGAAATTTTAATAGATTCCACAAATTATACGTCACGTCTTCTACATCAAAATTTAACTGGGGGTCTGGTACTCAATTACTTAAGCGACTGACTTTAACAACCATTTATCAGAGGAATCAGACAAGCTGAATCATGGTTAAGCGTTAGCGTTAGAAAAGCATTAGCGTTAGTTGAGCGGTAGCGTTAGTTTTATAAAGGTTTGATCAATTCTATGCGCAATTGGGTAATCTATCGTAAAGTAATGTCGAGGTAAGTAATAAATCAGGGCTTGCGTTGGTGTCGGTACGCACATGCGAGCGCCGTGTGCAGCCGCGCCCAGTCCTTACTTGATCTAGAGATGTCAATTTAATGTCGATGTCGCAGCCATAAACTTACCTATACAAGACTTAGTTTTTTTTTATAAAAACAAAGTCTGGCAGCGCCAAGAGTATTTAGAATCGGAACTAAAAACTAATCGCCAAAGAGGCGGCTAATATTCCGCCTAATTACTTATATAAGTTTATGTTATAAGTGGCAGAGGAGCAGACGGATCACCTGATAGTAAGCAATGGTCTCTCTCATCCAGCCCACACCAGCCAGCCTTCGAATGTCATCATCCCATCTTGTCACAGGCGTCCAACCCTACGCTTACCGAGTCGCGGTCTCCACCCAAGGACTTTACGGCTCTAACGGTTGTCAGTTCTGCGGCTAATGTGACCAGCCCCCTGCCACTTCAGTTTGTTGAATTCATCTAAGTATATCGATAATTTTCTCGTCGCAGCACGCGGGTAGCTCACGTTGAGAAACACACGTGCGCTGCGGCGCGGGAGACATGCGTCGCGAATTACGATGCATTACTACTGCCGCTACTGTGGGTAAACAAACCTATACTACTGTAAATAGCACTGAGTCTGACAATCTCTATGATGCCACTTCGCGAGAAATGTGTCCACTTTCCCACAGTACTCGATGTTAGCAATTGATGATACGACACGACCTGTTATGACGACTTACATCGAATTACGCATACTAATGACGACGCTGCTGTGGTGTAAACAAACGAATTGACAGTAAATAGTCCAGACACTGGCACCACTTTGCGGAATCTGTGTCCAATTTCCCACAGAACTTAGGTAGCAATCTGACACGACCTGTCAAGGCGACTTATGTGATTATTTCGCCTATGCAGTTCAAGAGCATGTTTATATGAAAACTCACTAAACATTTTATTGTTTTAGAAAAAAGTGGCGGTGACAGACGGACGAACAGATAGAAATGACGAATCTATAAAAGTTCCGTTTTTACCATTTGCCTACCCTAAAAACCACTGGATTATGGTTAGGCGCTTACGTTTCCTCCAAACCCACTTAAATTGAGGAGTAAATTACTTGAAACATTATTCAGGATGGTTAACAAGGCCCTTAGTATGATTATGTTTCATGTTACTACCACTAGAAAATTAATAAATTGGTTTCCCAATATACAAGCTTTGCTTAGTTTGTGTACCCCTGGCATTTTGCGTGATTTCTAATATTTAAACGGGTGAATTTCAACAAACTACATTTTTGCCTAATTACGGTGGCGAATTTTTAAAACCACTTTACATACATTTTATGGGAGGCACATAATAGAATAAACATTGTAGTATTCAAAAATATAGGAGGCATAAAAATATTATAATTATTTTAGAGATATTTCAATTTGAAATTTTTACAAGCCACCGTAATTGTATTTGAGCCACCGTAATTTAATCCCTACCACCGCGATTATTTTAAGCCAGCGAAATTATAATAAATAAACAATTTTATTGTTTAGGTTGTCATTTATTGAATTAAATTATTAAAAACCTGAGTTTAATTAGATATAATATATGACATGTAGCTGTATTGCAATCACGTTAATATAGGTACACATTAGTTGATGTTAATTAATGTAACCTGTATGACTTTTTAATAAAGGTAATAGTCGTGTAGAATATGATCAGTTTTTAAGTTGTTGCATAGCAATAGTCGTAAGGGGGGGGGGGAGGGGGGAATCAGGGTATGGTCTTAGTGGGAATTACTGTTAGTAAGTGAGAACGGCATTGCCAATAAAGTGCTAAGAAACCATCTGCAGTGCTAGTGGCGGAACACCAAGTTTAAGCAGAGCCCTAGCCAGTCCAAGTCACCTCACGTCACCGTCGTTCCTCCTGGAACCGTTCAACCACACGGCCGCCACCTTGAGGTGCAGCTGAGCTCAGGTCGAAAGGCGAGTCTTCTGCGCCTCCAAACCGAACCAAACTCACAAGAAAGGAAACCCGAAACAAAACCGAGCACGCTTGCAGGCTCCAAGGTGGCAGCCCTACTAGCTTGCTAGGGTATAGTGGATTAATCACTGGCTTACCTGAACCCAGCTGAAGAAACTGAAGAAGTACAAAACCGGACCGATAAAGCTACAACGACCTTTGGCATGAAAATACGGTCACGAATAGCATGTTGGAATGTGCGAACACTCAGCGAGGATAGCCGACTAGCCTAAGTGGAAGCAGAAATGCTTAGATACAAGCTGCAAATACTCGTCCACAGCATGGATGGAGGAATGGATTCGGAGAACTGGGAACGTCCAGGGGCCTTACTTTTTTTTAATCTGGGAAGGAGGATGAAGAAGGCGTAGGTACGTGAAAACGGCGTAGGATTCCTCCTTTCTCACGTTGCGACGAAGAGCCTACTGGACTGGAAACCCATCTCAGAGCGAATCATCACGGCCCGATTCAACAGCAAAGCTCGCAAGATAATCGACCTGGCCGACGCCTTTGGGCTAAAACTGCGAAATCGCTTTTCCGCCCTCGAAAATGTCTCTACACTTTCTGTCAACGCGGAGTGGAACCATATCAAAATGGCCCATACAGAGACTAACTCCGCCGTCCTTGGACACAAAACACACTACACGCGAAGACTGTATGTCTCAGAAAACCTGGAACCTGATTGGAACTCCATCTTCAACTCTCTCTCCATCCAAAACTCAACAACCTCCAATACCGACAGATTCGCAGAAAAATTTACCGCAGTACCCGTCGTGATCGCCGATTGTGGGCTGACAGTATTGCCGAACGAGCTTAACGCACTGACAATGCCAGTAATCTCAGGGAGATATATAAGGCAACATTGATATTGTCTCCCCCTACAGGAGGAAAAGTATTGAAGGCCATCCAATACCCGAAAAACGGGAAAGCCCTAGGAGTGGACCTCATCACAGCGGAAATGCTAAAAGCTGATGTTTGGACCGCTGCGAACGTGCTGAATCCCCTCTTGAAGAACAGCTGGCTGGCCGAAGAGGTGCCCAAGGATTAGAGAAAAAAAAGGATTTCTCACCACCGTACCCAAGAAGGGACACCTTAGTGAATGTGGCAACAGGAGAGGCATCACCTTGCTCTCAATTCCTTTTGAAGAGCTCTCTTGGATCATCCTAGACAGACTATCGTATCGAGGGCCGTCGAAGCTCTTCTTCGCAAAGAGCAGGTTGGCTTTCGACCCAACCGATCGTGTACTGACCAGATCAACACCTTGCGAATAATCTTCAAACAGGCATCAGAAGGGAAATGTATGTGACCTTTGTGGATTTCGAAAAAGTCTTTGAAACGCTATCTAAAATGAAACGTTATCTGGTGGCTCGTGAAATCGGAGTTTCCGAGAAGATCACCAACATAATCAAGGCCATCTACTGGAACTATTCCTGTAGAGTCGAGTCGAGACGCATGAAGGCCTCGTCTCGGAGGACGTACCAGTTGATCCGGAGGTATGTCAGGGGTGTCTCCTCTCGCCTCTCCTCTTATTTGTCGCTCTGGATGGCATTATGCATTAAACCTAGAACAAACGCTGAGGCATAGAGTGGGGACTGTCCAACGTATTGGAAGATTTGGACTATGCCGATGACCTTTGCCTGTTGAGCCACACACGAGCTGACATGCAGGCCAAACTGGACGACCTTCGACGAGAAGCTCGGGAAATGGGTCTGAAGATAAACATCCCAGACCCAGGAAATGAGATGTGGAGTGACAAGTTCTTCGCCGTTGCTCATCGGCACAAAGGGTGTGGAAAGAGTCCAGAAATGTACTGTAATTAGTAGAAAATCAATTTCAGTGGCACTGTACAATTACGGTGGCGCTATATTTCGCCACCGGAGCCACCGGGATTGCACCACCGGACTTAGAAACAGTAACAAAATTGGTATTATAAAAAATATATTATCCCACCACTAACTTACAGTCTATAAATATGACAGTTAACTTAATCTCAATAAGCTATAAACTGGATTTCATGTAAAGGAGAAAAGACAGCTCAAAATACATGCCACCGGTATTGATGAAAAACGTTCTCCTGCGCCACCGCAACTAGTACTTACTTGTTTGGCGGGAAAACGATGACAGCGCGCCGCATGTCCTTTAATCCCGATCATGGGGACACACTGAGCGGTAGGAGGAAGCAGAGCTCGTGTCTCCCAAAGCACATCGTGACAAGTAAAGAAGGATTCAAAACGCGCCACCGTTATTGCTATTTTCCGCGGGACATTTTTGAGATCGATATAAAATTCCAATTATTAATATTTAAATAATTCTGTTTGATTAATTTGAAGTCTCGTCTATTGTATTTTAAGTGTACATTATTTTAAAGTTACAATTATTCATCAAAAACTTACAATAACACTTTTATTGTAAACTAATGCAATTCGGACAGTCCACCGTAATTAGAATTTAGGTCTTCCAACATTTTTTAAACTAATAAATACATACCTAAAGGCTAAAACGCTGATGACATGTCATAAATAATAGTTCAAATATTTACCAAAAAAATAAAAACTGTTACTAGTAGCTCTCGATACATCGATTTTCAGCTCCGCCGCTAAAAAAAAGTGCTTGGGAAAATCACCCAAACATTGTGCAAAATACATATAGGTACTTACTTACCTATTTTCTTAAGTCCGCTTTAAGAAATACATTTTTACTTCTTTAGCTTTCTAATCGAGTTGCTTTTAATTTCACATAGTTCCGTAGGTGGTATCAATTGACCCAGCGTTCGCTGTATGTCTGTTGTTTATAGCAAACCCCCGCATTAACCAACAGATCTCCGGCCCGTAGCCCTGGCGAAAGCCATAAAGCCGAGCCTCTGGCCGGCCTCACCGCACTCACGCGCCGCTATGATTGTATGCTAATCCGACGAGACAACGTAAAAATCGCTCATACATACATATGATAAGCAATTAAAGCAATACAAAATCGACCGCGAGCTGCAACTTTGGCACGGATAAAAAATTTATAAGTACACAAAATTAATTTAATACGGTAAATTTTCCGACGACGATCTGGTAAGGTCGCGGGAGTCCATTGGATGCGGGTGGCACAGGACCGATCTGTGTGGAGAACTTTGGGGGAGGCCTATGTCCAGCAGTGGACGTCTATTGGCTGAAATGATGATGATGATGAAATTTTTCGAAGAAAAAAAAATAAGTTTATTTATCTTTTACCTTGCTTGTACCTGAGTGGTAACTCCGCCGACATTGTATGTTTATGAGGTAAAAAAAGTTCCGTAAGTAATCATTTATGGGATTTTCCGCAAGTCATAGAACTAACGTTGTTGAGAGTGGTTATTAGAGGAAGACACATCCTGTATAGTCATATTTAACGTCGTAGGCCCCAAAAACTTTTTAAATGGCAGAAACAATTGATTTTCTATTAAATGTCTGCTGTTTGGGCCATAATGACGAAAACTCCTCTACCTAGTAAAGTTTTTTAGCTTCATTGTATTATCAGCTAGAAAAACGAGAGTAAGACCAGTATTATAGAACATTGCTTAGCGACCTAGGATGCTTTACTAATTTTTGACGTAAACCGACTTACTGCTCTTATCGTCAGCGCCACAGAACAAGACATCTCGGCATACTTATAATGTTTAGCGAAATCTGCGCACGAGCATTGAACCTGGCACTCGACCAACCAGGTCACGGTGACATCCGGAGCTATTAATAGCTGTTGCCATAAACGAGGAAATCGTTTTACAGCCCTATGGCTTTATGAGATGTGACCTTTGCTGTGTTCAAGATTAGTTTCTGCCAATGTCAAGTGGGAAATTTATACAAACACAGTACATACCTATGTCTCGAATTTTTCGAACATAGCTCGGGTTTGTGATCCAACCCGCATTAGGCAAGCGTGGTGATTAAGCCTAATCTCATTGTAGTAGCGATGACTTGATTACTATGATGGAGGCCTTTGCCCTGCAGTGGGACAGTCAGTATATAGGTTGATTACCTATCTTTAGGTAAATTATTATAGACCACGAGAAGGCTTATAGGTAAACCGAAAAAAAAAGTAATAGACGCCCAGCGCCATCTATTACTACACTTTTAAAATAATATCCCGAATGACGTGACAGCGGGCCCTCTAGTGTCATGTAAAATCGTAGACATTATAGAGGAAAATTAAAAAAAAGGAGGGCGGCATGATAGTGTTCTGCCTAAAGAGCGGCCCAATCCCACGCAATGCTGCAATCGGGAAGTGGGCTGATAAGGTCCACTGATACCCGATCCAAATTTGGGTATTCGTGAATTCCCCCCCTCCGACATTTGTCCCCCTAATGGGGTTGGGGAGGGGGGTATTTTTTGTGATGTTAGTTGGAGGGAAACATTTCGGGTTTGGGGGAAAACCGGGGGCTGATATTTATTTGCTTATGCGTGTGGCTTCGTCATTAAAATGACTAAAATTTAAAGGTATATAAGCTCAAATACTTAGTAAAATATGCACTTAAAGTCACGAAAACTCATACAGCCTCAACATCCGTCCAGCAGACCTTACAGGGTTCCGACTGAACCAAACTGGATGCGGCTAAAAATCAGTGGGCAGCCTTGACACCGATCCGTGTGTGCCGCATTTACATGTATCGAGCGAGCTTTTGATCGATCGAGCTTGCGTGTCGAGGGACCATGGGGCTGGATGTTGGAGGACAACTTAAAAAATATCGTCTGGGTGTTCTCATCATCTTTGGCCACAGCATATTTGAAAACTTTATTGCACAAAACTTAGATTTACACTATTAGCAATAGGCGAACTTAATGCCAAGAGGTATTCTCTACCAGTCAACCTTTGGGTCAAGCAGAAAGGACAAAAGTGCGGCGATATGGAGGACTGCAATCCACAAAATGATCTGTCTGAGAGACCCATGTAATTTTATCAAAGAGGTATTTTGTTTTTAATGTTAGATTATCTAAGCTCTAGATCTTTTGTGCTGAAGGCTCGGGGTATTTCCCAGATCTGCCACCCTTTAGTTACAACCCAGCAATTAAAATAATATCCATCTCAATCGTGATGTGTGGCGACCGCTCGTGTTATCACGAGGCTGCGCGCGCGCCGGCCAGCTGTGCGATATGCGCCGCCGGCGACGAACAGGCTCGCGCGAGCAGGGCCGGAGTGCTGTTTCGAAAGCACGTGAGGGCCCTCCTCTTTGTAGAGGTGCCTCGCCATAGAAATGAAGGGTACAGAGGCAAAAACCTGCATGTTAATAAAAAAATCCATCTCAATGTTGACGTGTGGCGACTGGCGACGGCTCTTGTTGAGAATGTGAGGGGCCCCATCTTTGTAGAGGTGCCTCACCATCATCATCAGCCTGTATCCCACTGCAGGGTATAGCCTCCTCCTGTGCCAGCCTCAACCAGGTCCTTTCCCACCACTCTGTATTATGTCATCAGCCCGTCTTGTTAATGGGCGTCCTCTGCTTCTTTAACCTTGACGCGGACGTGGCGAGCAGTGTGATATAGATTGGCTCCATCTACCATCAAAACGACTTGCCTCACTATACACTTTTTCTTAATAATACTTACTTACTTTCTATGATGGAGGCCATTGCTCTGCACTGGAACAGTATATAGGCTGATACTTAAAAGAAGGTCCATCCTAAAGTAACATTAGATAGGGCCCCAAAACCATGAGTGTGTTGGGCCCTATTGACCCTGAAGCCGTCCCTGCGCCCACTCGCTAGGCTCCGCCTGTGGTTTGACTTGTTGACTTTGATTTAACTTGACAGTTTTTTACTTTTTATTGACCTTGGAAAAAATATGGTTACGAATATTTTGGCACATACCTAGAGGAAAAGTTACATAAGATATATACTAAACTAAAAGTAAATAAAATGAAAAATAATGACACTTTGAAGAAAAGTAATGACTTTTCCTGTTTTTGCTGAAATGTCAGCATGTATTTCCGCTTCCGAGTATCTTATGAATCAGGATTTGAGGAGTAGGATTACATCGCAGACCTTGGCTACCCATTAACAGGAGATCCATAGCAGACCGGCGTGAAGCAGCGCCTGCGCTGTGTTTCGCCGGGTGATTGGTATCGGATTCCGGAGACCCTCATAGGGAAATAGGGTTAGGTTGGCAGCGCATTGTGACTCCGCTGGTTTGCGGGTATCGCCACGCCAATCGCGTACCACATACAGGGTGTATCTGTGAACATTTACATCCCTATAACCTAGTGTTCTACCAACCATTCCGAACAACATTTTGTCCTATGACTTTTGAAAATTCGCATAAAAAATTCATCTTTCCATACATAAGTCGGTCACGTGACTTGGTCATTTTGTATGGGGAGTCGAAAAATTTTTCGAAGAATTTGGAAAAGTTGCCTGAACAAAGGTTGTTCAGAATGTTGATAGAACACGTGGTTAAAGGGATGTAAATGTTCACAGATCACCCTGTATACCATCAGGTGATCCTTCTGCTTGCCACTATCATATAAAAAAAGTTATATACACTAAATTAAGTTAGTGTTCACTGAGCTACCATCGCTCTATGCATACATACATACATACTCGTTGTAATATATTTCAGCAATAAAAACATATCCTTGGCGAACGGTTTCTACTTACATAATAATTATAATTACTGTCATTATATAATAATCTATTGGACTGGTTACAGTTTGTTTTAGGGTTCCGCGTGTCGAAAATATTATTTGTGAAATCTGTTTTTTTTTTGTATTGGAGCTCCGTTAAAAAACTTATACACTTATTTCGTCGTATGTAGACCATATCGTTTTAATAGTACTAAGTACTAACCTCGACATAGCTCTCCCCCGAAGCACGCCACCGCTCCCCGATTTTCGGCCACTCTCATCCAGCCACTCCAGATAATCTTTCGAATGTCAGCTCATCCCATCTGTCGCAGGCGCCACACTACGCTTACCGAGTCGCGGTCTCCACTCAGGACTTTACGCTCCAACGGTTGTCAGTTCCTGCGGCTAATGTGACCCAGCCCCCTGCCACTTCAGTTTGCTAATTCCGTTGGGCTATGTCGGTAGACTGGTTCTCTGCCGCCGTTACATCATTTCTGATGCGGTCGTTCAGAGATACTCCGAATACTTGAAATGCTCGCACTTTGGCATATTTTTTCTTTTGCCTCACGTGTTCTAGCGTGACGGCAGCGGGTCGGCAGCGGGTCGGCAACGGTCGGCAGCGGTCAAGCAGCCGTCAGCAATGACAGTCAGAGGAAAAGGAAGTCAATTTAACCGTTTATTACCAATAAAAAGTTAAATTAATTGCTTTATGGTAATAAAGTTCAAAATGACACAGTAGGAATACTTATCAGTAAACTACATTCATAGACTTCTAATCGCAGCGTATTTTTCATATAGACCAGCTCACTTCACGGTTTCATAAGTTTCTTACCATTGGGCAATACAAGTAAAATAAAAATAAAAAATGGATGAAGTTTTATTAAAAAAGAAATAAAGAACCTCCTTTGACGTCGTAAGACCCAAAAGCCTTAAAAAACAATGCCAAAAGAATAAAATAATAGATTTCTATTTTGTCTGCTCTCTGGGCATTACGAATGTTGAGTAAAACCAAAGAGTAAAACGTGATTTTACTTCAGAATTGAAGGTAGGTTCCCTCCTAGACCCTGTATAGGATGAGGCCTCCGGTACCCGCACTTACTCAGCGAAACAGAGCACACGCAGGTTTTTTGTGAGACCGTGTTATCACTCCGGTGAAGCCGGCCCATTCATGCCGAAGCATGGCTCTCCCACTGTAAATACAACTGAGTTACAATATCTAAGTTTCCCCTCAAAATCAGGGGGAAACAACGTGGTTAAAGGTTGGCAGCGCACTTCTGACTGTACTGGTGTTTACAGGTCTATGGGCGGCGGCAATCGCTTACCAATTAGGTGACACGTCTGTTCTGTACGGCTGCCACCAATAAAAAAAAATAGTTAATGTGGTTATGTCGGAACATCTGACATGTAGTTTAATTTTATTACGCTTTGGATAATTATTTCTGTGATTTGACCATGAATGTTTTTGATTTGATTGTAGATATTTATTTTCGTTTTACTAATTTATTGACATGTTATTGTAATTTTTAATTTTATAAGTATTTTTTTGTTTATGTAATATCCCATGTATTATGACTGTCATACTATGATTTAATTTTTGAATATGCTTGTTTTGCCACTAGCATTCTGACAATTTGGTGTATACTGTACGTCAGCATGTACAATTGAATTAAATAATAAATTAATGTCTGGCGAGTTTTGCACCAACTTGAGATACTGTTTACCTCTCTCAGGATAATGTTTTGGCAGTTTCGCAGTTAGGTAATAAATTGTTTAATGTTACTTAACGGATATACGGATGTCGTTAAATCGATATTTTATTCAAACTAAAGTAATGTTTTGAACCTTTGATTGCCGCCATGGCCGTGGCAATTACTGAGTAATTAAACCATAAACTTTGTGCTCTTAGTAAGGACAATGTCCTTCTAACCCATATTTTAGCTAATCTCAACGATTAGCCATTGACAGAGTGTCGCAGACTAGTGTCGCACATAACTGTGGGAGAGCCACGCTTCGGCATGAATGGGCCGGCTCGACCGGAGTGATACCACTGCCTCACAGAAAACCGGCGTGAAGCAGCCCCTGTGCTGTGTTTCGCCGAGTGAGTGAGGGTACCGGAGGCCCACTCGGGGGGGGAGGGGATAAAAGGTTGGCAGCGCACTTGTAACTCCACTGGTGTTGCAAGTGTCCTTGGGCGGCGGCAATTGCTTACCATCAGGTGATCCGCCTGTTCGCCTGCTACCTATCACATAAAAAAAAATAGTGCACAAGTGTGTGCTCAGACACAAGTTTTTTTTTATGTGATAGGTGGCAGACGAGCAGACGGATCACCTGATGTTAAGTGATATCTGCCGCCTATAGACACCTGCAACACCAGTAGAGTCATAAATGTGCGCTGCCAATTGGGGCCTCGGTACTCACTAAGTTGATGAAATACAGCAGGCTATGTTTCACGTCGGTCTTCTGTGAGACCGTGATATCACTTCGGTCGCATTGGCCCAATCATTCCGAAGCGTGGATCTCTACGGTAGTGTACAAGAATGTGCATAGGATCCGAATGACATGAGTTTTAGTACAGTAATAGCTAGATTTAGAATGCGTTTTTTATTAAGGTGGAAAAAGTGCATAAGTAGCTTAATTTTGTCAAAAAAATAATGATATACTTACCCTCATCATGTTAGCCCACATCCACCCACTGCTGAGTATATAGTTGTCTTCTTTATTACGCCACTCCCTACGGTCACCAGCCAGCCTCATCCATTGTTTCCCCACTACCCTTACAATATCGTAACGGGCAGGTTAAATTAGGACCCACCCACAGGACCACAGAAAGAGAGAGGGTGATATATCTTGGGACAATTAAAATAATTGTCACATACACACACACACACACATACGCACACACATATACGCACACATACACACACTCACACGGCCACAATCACACCTACAAACTTCATTTGTTTTTAAACTTAAATTTTTATTTTTTTTCTTCTAACTAAATAGGCATTTTAATTGTCTATGCATGCACAGCAGAAATGCTAGAATTCACTTAATTTATGTTTAAGTAAGATCTAAGGAACTCTGTTTTTATTTGGAAATTGGTATCCCAAGATACAAGCTTAGCTTAGTTTGGGTACCCCTGGAAACTAAGTTGAATGTACTTTTATCACTTTTATTTATTTACTTTGTAAACCCTAGTTTTAAGTATAATTTGAGCTATAATAAATTCATTTTCATTTTCAACAGCAATTAATGCCTCTAAAGGTAAAACTATTCACTTTAGGGTCAGGTCGACATGCGCTGTCTCTTTGCCTGATATATAATTAATAAGCCAAAAGGACACCGCCAAGACACTTTCACTTACAATTTATGCCCTTGTTCTTTACATACACACACTTAATCCAAGGCTCACCTATGCCCTTAAACAAATAGCTGGTTGTTGACAAATCTCGTCGCTCTCAGACATGTTCCCGACACCGGGCCATGCATTGTATGCAAATCTGACCGAAGCCATTAGTGCTACATACGACACGTACGTAAAGGAAGTGTAACAGTGACGAAACATTTTTTTTAAATTGAGGACAATCAAGGTAACCCCACTCCGCCTGATGGTAAGCAGCCGTGAGATCCAAATATGAGGTTGACAGGCACAAAAGAACAGACAAAGTGTCAATTGAGTCAGTCACTCTAACTTTGAAGGCCTGCTGAGATGCCGTTTCGCGCCCCGCCTAAAAACCCAGGATTGTAAGAAGAAATAAACACTTGCACTGGAAGGACATTCCATAACTTGATAGTGGTTGATTTACATAGTTACAATCTTGGGGCTTGTAATGAAGCCCCGTAACAAATGAGAATATACTGATCGCATCCAAACAAAGGACATAGGTGAAACTCCGATTCGATCGTAACATTCGGTTCGATTTAGGCCTTCTGGTTGCGTTCCAAGTATAAAAGTACTAAAAAGCTTAGCAGCTCATATCTTGAAACTTGGAACTTGTTGCCATCCCATGTGTCTCCTCTGTCCTACAATATGGACTTCTTCAACGAAGCGTGAAGAAGTGCAGTGCGGGACTCTCCTCTTGCTTATCATCGGGTTGAGGTGAGCCAATTTCAATAGTGAGATATCTCACTGCCGTTTGTTGGATTGTGATCTTGTACTCCAAATGCATAGCACATGTGCACCAGACCATTAACATGTGTGCATAATTGCTGTCACCCACATACTGATTCAATTACTTAATTAGCTGACTGGCCATACAACGGATTTGTATGAACTCTGTACTCAGGTTCACATTGCACAATGTTTTTTCTATACTTGGTTTTTTTGTTATTGTATGAGTGCCTTGGTGGCGCCGTGGCTTATAGGTCTCGATCATAGGAACCCTAAATACTGCGTGAATGTGTTTAAAGTGTCGCCGACAGTAAAGGCTCTATTCGCAAAATTGTATTAATTTTTAATTTTAGTTGTAAGCATTTTTTATACATATCATTGAGAGCTAAATAAACATTTTCTATTATATTCTATTCTATTCAAAAGGGCACTACCAACATGAAGCAGCGCCTGATAAGGATGTAAGTTTATGTAGCGAGGCTCAAATGCTTAATCCGTTGAGGAATCATCTTGTCCTTTGACACGTTCTGTTGCTAAAAGAATTGTTCCATTCAAGAGTCTACTATGATGGGATTAGGATTGATCACCACTCTTGGTAATCTCATGTGTTTTCAATGTGTACTATCATCCGTTTAAACACGTGTTATCACTCCGTGTTCTATCAACCATTCTGAACAACATTTGTTCAACCACTTTTCGAAATTCATCGAAAAAATTTTCGACTCTCCTTACAAAATTACCAAGTCACGTCACCGACTTTGTATGGAAGGCTGAAATTATTTTAGGTATGCGAATTTTCAAAGGCCATAGAACAAACGTTGTTCAGAATGGTTGGTAAAACACGTTAAAGGGATGTAGGTAAATGTTCACAGATACACCCTGTATGCTCGAAATGTTTCTCCGCCCGGTGCATCAAACGAAGGCTTCGCTTATTAAGCTGTAGGTCCAGTCTGGACAGACGGAGATCTAGTTGCGGTTGGGTTAGTATCGCTTGACCTTGGTTCTCTTGAGGATCTCATCATTCCTGATTACGCAAGGCAATCAACAGCATGTCTTACCTGTCTTCTGTGATCTACACGGATCGCGACTCTTGCGCAACTCGTGGGCGGGCGTGATGCGCGCCATGTTGCATTGGTTGTCTAGTTTGTCGATAGGGCTGTCTAACGCCCAGTCTACTATAGGAAGTAAGAGTAAGAGACCAGACTTTATTTTTTAGACTATATTTTTTTATATTATAGAAAGGCAAACGAGCAAGCGGGTCACCCGATGGCAAGCGAACACCGCCGACCATGGACAATATGGACATCAGCTACAACAAAAGGAGTGCGGATGCGTGTGCCGGCCTTTAGGAAGGTACCGTTCGTTTCTTGGTGATTTGGATGTCGATCTGGTTCTAAACTACTTCTATACTAATTATAAAGATACTACTTCTATAAACAAACAAGCACAAGATTTTGTTCTATTAATTAAAAGCTTAACATTTATTGGCTAGATCAACAAGTTGTTTACACGACTGATTCCAGGACTGACAGCTTAATTAACTATTTAAGATACATTATCTAATAGTAATTCAAACAGAATGACGACGCCCCTGAGTTGCCGCCAGATGGCGCGATAACCCCGAACAAATCTGTTTGATTGTCGCAGTCAGTTAAATGGAATTAGATATTCTATATAAAAACTAGTTACCCCACCTTCATTTTGTTTCGGGACGTGATTTTGGAATTAATTCCAATCTCAACCAATAGATGGCGCTGTGTATCGATTTTGCCGATGTCTGTAGAATTTATCTATACTTATATATATAGGGTACTAGCGGCCGCCCGCGACTTCGTACGCGTGGACTTAATTATTGACACTTACCGTCATATTTTGGACAATCCCACAATATATTTTTATAATTGTAGCCTATGTGTTTATTCTGATGTATAAGCTATATTGTGGTAAAGTTTCATTCAAATCCTGCAGGCGTCAGTTTTTACGTGAAAGAGTAACAAACATACAAACTTTCGCCTTTATAATAGTACATAGGATTATTGGGAAAGTGTGTCTGTCTGTCTGTATGTTTGTCTTTCTTTCACGGCAAAACGGAGCGACGAATGGCGTGATTTTGTAAGTGGTGATAGTTGAAGGATGGAGAGTAACATAGGCTACTTTTGGCTCATTTCTATCCCCCCATTTTAGGGAAGTGGAGGGCGCGTGCGAAGCCGCGGTAAAAGGTAGTACATATCTTTATAAATAGAAATAGTGTTCCTGGGAATAATCGGTCCCGCGGTGAAAACCCTGGTATCTACTCGTATAAGATCAGGCCATCGCTTACGATCAGGTCATCCGTTTGCTCGTCTGCCACCGATCATACATAAAAAAAGTATATTACCTACACTTTAGTTTTCAAAGTAACTTCATTCAAAAATTCTTAAGAAATAAGTAAACTCTTAGATTTTATAATTTAACCGCGACATATTCAAACTTCTACCAAATCGCACTGCATTACTTTTTATTGCGAGGGAAAATGACCTCTAATTCTTACTAGTTAAGATGCATTAATTTAAATATGTTGACACTAATATTGCTAGGGATTTGGAGCTTTAAAACACTTGTGATTAAGGTTTATTTTCGCTTGTTAAATGTCGTAGAAAGGTGCGTAATTGTTGTCAACTCGCGCGACATTGGGTAAGGTCAGCGGCGTGCGGGCGGTACCGTCTGCAGAAAAATCTAAATAATAATTTAAATAATCGCACTAAAAATATCATCGTGGGTTCAGGTGGAAATCGAACCCATGACTGGTATGTTTATAGTATAACCACCTTAATAATATTCAATTCATGAATGCAATAAACACCTTTGACTTTTTGTGGCCTTGATTCCCAACTGAGACAGACATTAATTTTTGAAAAGATTTCTATAGTAAATATTGCACTTAAAAAATTCCTCGGAGGGTTCAGGTGGGACTCGAACCCACAACCTTCCGCAGACCGGGCAGACATGCTATCCACTTTACACCATCCGAACCCCTTACTAAGCCGACGAATTTCGTAAGTGCTTAACTCGCCATGAGCTGACGATGTCTGCCCGGTCTGCGGAAGGTTGTGGGTTCGAGTCCACCTAAACCCTCCGAGGATTTTTTTAAGTGCAAAATTTACTTAAGAATAATTGCAAAGAATTGCTATACCAAAAATAAAAAGAATTTCTATATCAAAACTAAAACGAGACATTAAAGCAGGTAGGTATTAGAAAATGAGTATTATTGAACCACTCTCTATACAAAATATAGACAAGTCACGTGATTTTGTATGAAAAGTAGATTTTATGCAAGTAGATAAAAGTCATAGATCAAATGTTGATTGGGATGGTTGGTGGAACACGTGGTTAAAGGCATGTAGGTAAAGGCATTAAATTTCTTAAGTTATGTAACACCATGTATCAATGTGTACTTTAGCAATTAAATGGTTATGTGAATTCTGTACAATAAAGTATTTATCTACCTATGTAAACAGATACCCTCTATTATCTATTTCTATTTATTTCCCACGCGTTCGTTGTCTGTGCGCACCGTACGGCGTATCTCCGTCCGGCGCGCGCGCAGGAAGCGCCCGTGTTTGTGTGTCAATGGCGGGACCTAACACTGCCACGGCATACTGATAGTGATAACTATGCGAAAGGCTCTTACATCCGATTCACAGTCTGCAACTATTTGCTATGTGATGATCGGAATTTTGAAATCGTTAACGAGAAGTTGCAGATTCGAATCCCAGCCCCAAATTGATCGCTTTGGTGGTAGGTACTCGTAATAAAACTCGCTGAGATAAGGATCCGTTACGATTTTGTTTGTTTTTTATGTGATAGGTGGCAGACGAATAGACGGTTCACCTGATGGTAAGCGATTGCCGCCGCCAATACATACCTGCAACACCTGTAGAATCAAAAGTGCGTAGCCAACTTTTAACCCCCTTTCCCCCAATTGGGCCTTCAGTACCCTCACTAACTCGACGAAACACAGCGCAGGCGCTGCTTCACGCCAGTCGTCTATGAGGCCGTGGTTTCACTCTTTTAAAATTTTTTTTGCTCTGTATTTTTGTTGTTTTGTGCATGTGTACTCGTAGGTATATTTATTATAATAATCTTATGGCAAGGTCCAGCCTGAAGACCAGCGCTGCAGCAGCTGCTTGCGGCGGCTGTAGCATCATGCTGAGGCTGAACCTTGTTGGCCGCAACTTCTGTTTCCCTTGTTTTGTCTTTTTGTCTATGTAAATGTTGTGGTCAATAAATGTTTTCTTACTCTTACTCCAGTCAATCCCACCCATTCATGCCGAAGCGTGGCTCTCCCTCGGCTATTACAACGCATACTACATTTCATAACATTGTATTGTTGCCATTACGCCTCTATTTATAACAGTTTACCCTGAAATTATTATTCTTAGTGCATCTAAGAAAATCCACAAGGTCCATTATGACCTAGGCTTCCTATAAATAAATGCTAGTGCGTGCAATAAGTGCATAGTAGGAAATGCATTACGGAAATGCATGTAATGAGGTGGCAAGGCTGTGAGATAAGGTAAACGTTGACTAACCGCGGAAGCTGTCGCAATGCGATGTTTGTCGGATCAACTGGTGCATTTAGTACCTACACGCAGAGATACCATAGGTCAGGATTTCTTAAACTTTTTGCAGTCACGAACCACTTTCGTAATTCAAAAAATTCAACGGACCTCGGCCCGGACCAAAAAAAAAATGGAAAAAATAAAAAAGATTTTAAATAAAAATCTTACCCATTTAAAAATACTTTTATTTGAATTTTATTTGCACTTATTACCACGAGTAAGTTATTGAGAAGAGTGTTGTTATTTGGCCTCAATGAAAATGTTCAATCGATTGCGGAGTTTTGTCTTTATTGACACCAGAATCACGCGCAGTCCGGGTTCGCGCCCGCGCCCTACCCCACACAATTCCCTCACAAATATATACAAACTGACTTACTGCGGACCCCTGATACATATGCTACGGACCCCTAAGGGGTCCGTGGACCCCACTTTAAGAAACCCTGCTATAGGTATACGCAGAGAGATACGCCGGAGTGGTAGTTATCACTTACAGAACACCGGGCCGTGAAGCAGGGCCTTCGCTGTGTTTGTTCGAGTGAGTAGGGCACGGATTCCCAATTGGGGAAAGGGGGTTAAAGGTTGGCAGAGCAATTGTGACTTCATGCTTCATGGTATTGCATGTGTCTATGGGCGGCGGCAATCGCTTACCATTAGGTGATCCATCTGCTCGTCTGCCACCTGTCACATAAAAAAAATTGTCCATGGACGGCGTTGATTACTTATCATCAGGTCTTCTACTCGATTGTCCGCTATAATGTAAAAAAGAAGAATTAAATTTACGTTTAGGTACATTATTTTTCTTCTAATGTAAATAGAGACTTAACTCATATGACGCGCCATATCTCTTGATCTACTCACGACAAAAGGTGAAGGCTGTTGTATGAGACTATGAGCCTATATGAGATAAGCACGTTATGCAATGTGTGTCAATCGGTTTTAGGAACCGGCGGGTTTTCCCTCTAAAGTCGGATTTAGTAAATTACCAAACTTCCCAATGGTATCGACCGCACCCGGCTTTTGCCAATTAAGATAATACCAATGTCGGAGTTAATTGCATTTTTATTATGATAGCCATTTGTAATAAGACTAGTGGCCCGCCCTCACTTCGTTTTGGGGCTTAGTTTTGTTATTAGTCCCAATCTTTGCCGAAAGATGGCGGTGGATGTCGATCAAAGCGCGTGTGTGTTTCGACTTTTCGGGTTGCGTGGCAGTCTTAGTGCTCTCTACCACCGCTACCATGGGGAATGCTCTGATGATTATTCCAACTAGTTCCATCCTCCCCTTTCGATTCCCGACACGTAGTGGATTTTTTAAGTGTCAAAATGTATCTAAATTCTTCAAATAGTTAAGTAATCATGTAATTTTTGTATTACTTAATGTAATCTGTCGCTCTCCTGGTTTTATTAATAATACCGGGTGCCCACGATACAGGACTTCTCTTAGTGTGGGACCTACTGTAATAATGCTCAACAATGTTACATGTTCTTTGGAAAATAAAACTATTTGTAAGTATTTGGACAGCGTTGCCATCCGCATACCATCCAGACAATGCCGGCGCGCACCAAGAGGTTTAGCTCCTCGTTCCTGCCCCGAGCCATGAAGTCATGGAATGCCCTTCCAGTTCAAGTGTTTCCTCCTTCTTACAATCCTGGGTTTTTTAGGCGGGGCGTGAAACGGCATCTTAGCAGGCCTTCAGGGTGAGGATGACAGACTCAATATGTAATTAGTTTGTTCTTCTTCAACCTCATATTTGGATCTCACGGCCGCTTACCATCAGGCGGAGTGAGGTCATCTTGATTGTCCTCAATAAAAAAAAAAAACAGCTTCCTCGGCCACATCATTCATTACCTACATACTTACCATCAGGTGAAATTGCGGCTCTGTCTGTTTATACTAAAAATATATAAAATCTATGTATACAAGCATGATCTTTGATGGACCCAAAGTACCCAAACGCCTCCGGAGACGCATGAGTCTGTTATAAATATAAAAAGGTTAATCGACAGTATCAGTCATAAAATTAAATTGGATGTATGTTTTATTTTTTCATTAATTTTTATTTACCTAGGCATCCTAACTCGGTCACGAGTTTGCGTGGATACTAGTGTTGGCTAGGCTATCGATAGGCCAATATCGATGGTGAAAGAAAAATCAATTAGTATAGATATTAATATGTTATATAGGGAAATTTGGAATATATAGCGAAATTTGAAAAATACTATTGATAACGCTAATGCTATTGATATTAACCATCATTTATTTTAATATATATCGCATCAATTCACCAAGATGTATTGTATATCAGCCTATTATACTGTCTCACTGCAGGGCAAAGGCCTCCATTATACAAAGTCATCGCTAAATACTATGATAGGCTTAGGCTTAGTGATTGGCAACGTGGATTAGTGATCACAAACCGAAGGGAATCGAACCCCGGACCCCGAGATCACGGCCCGGCACTTAAACCATTAGACCATCGAGGGTTGTGTAGTATTGTACAGGGTGTATCTGTGAACATTTACATCCTTTTAACCACATGTTCTACCAACCATTCTGAACAACATTTGTTCTATGACTTTTGAAAATTCGCATAAAAAATTTTCATCTTTCCATACAAAATCAGTTTCAATTTAGAAAAGTTGTTGAACAAATATTGTTCAGAATGGTTGATAGAACACGTCATTAAAGGGATGTAAATGTTTACTGATACACCCTGTATATTGTGCACAACATATGCGAGTGAATCCGCGGGGCGCAGCCAGTACAAACATAAACTTGGCAAATATTTATTGGCAAACCTTGTACATCAAGTGTTTGACTGATCCTCACCAACAGGTATGTAGGTGTGCCGACTGTCACGAGCCGGCGGCGTTGCTCCAGTCTACGCGAACTTTGTTTGCCAAAACTCCTACCTAGACTCGCGGAAAATCGTTCACTAATGAACTAAAAGATGTAGAGTGAACTGTTCTGTTCTTTATTGAATTGCTTTTGTAACCGTCTTACTACTCACACAATTTTTTCTTCAAAATAATGCTCTATTATTCTGGTGCAAACATTTTTTTGCCACAAGGAACATAGGATTTAATCTTTTTAAACATTTAAAAATAGATTTTTAAATGGGAAGTTGAGTTTCTTTTTTAAAACTAATAACTAAAAAATAATTAGGCCCTATTCCCTCGAGAAGTGAGTAAGACGGTTATATTAATTAGGTTATTAAGAGCCCGCCGTATCCCACTGCTGGGCAAAGGCCTCTCCCAAACTTCTTCATTGGTCTCAGTAGCCAATCCTGCTTGTTGTGGTCTAAATCGTCACGCCATCTCTTTCTGGGTCTGTCTCTCAGCCGTCATCGTTTAAGACAATTATTGAGAATAATGAATGCTTAAGTGAACTGGTGAAATGGGATTGGGCGGGTCATGTGTGCAGAATGAGCCCCG
The DNA here is from genome assembly GCA_014851415.1 of Cnaphalocrocis medinalis. NCBI lineage: Eukaryota > Metazoa > Arthropoda > Insecta > Lepidoptera > Crambidae > Cnaphalocrocis > Cnaphalocrocis medinalis. Next base: position 1,633,962 of record CM026300.1, read on the forward strand.
AAAGATGGACAAAAATCGTCACCAATGGCGGCCAATCGATGGACACCGTCGACGGGGCAGGCCTAGAAAAAGATGGTGTGATGATTGGTATAAGTTTGTCCAAGATTGGCAATCAAGGGCGTTGGACAGGGATCTATGGAGGAACTTGGGGGAGGCCTTTGCCCAGCAGTGGGACTCTATAGGCCAGCTAAAAAAAAAAAAAAAAAAAGTGAACTGGTTTATGGAACTGTTCTCATAGGCACAACCCTAGTGTATTTTATTACCAAAATCCTGTCAAGTCGGATCTACAACGACCTCTACGTCGAAGGTCGCATGAACTACTGAACTATACAGCACATGAACGAGTAACTGAAACTGGTTTAAGTGAACTACCTCTTGGAGTACTAAGTGTAATTTGTTTACCAAAATTCCTATCGGGTCAGATCGGCGACCTCTGCCGTAAGGTCACTCCAGATAAGGTGTGACAAATTGCGACTGTCACTCGTGACACTACTTTTTCTTTTGTTTGTTCTCATAACAGGTGATTGTATTTTTTTCTTTTTATGTGAGAAAGAAAGAAGGAAGAAAAAAGTTATTCAAGTTAGGTCCATACAGAACACTTATATGAATGTCAAAACATAAAATCTACCACTGCACTGGTTCGGAACGTCGATTTCTACTGAGAAGACACCAGAAAGAAACTCAGTAGTTACTCTTTCCAAATATGTAGTAATACTCGTAAGTTACAGAGTGGTACTTAGGAAACAGACTTCAGGTAAGCGATTGCCGCCGCCCATAGACACCTGCAACACCAGTAGAGTCACAAGTTCGCTACCAACCATTAACCCCCATTCCTTCCCTTTGATTCCTCCGGTACCCTCACTCACTCGACAAAACACAGCGTAGGCGCTGCTTAAATTAAAACAAAACCGATTTTTCTAATATGCACTAAAACCACTACCTAACCAAAATTACTAAGCGTGAACCAAATGCTAACCTTTCGATGTACAAATGCCATTTTTTCAGTGCACAATAAATTTACATTACTTTTGCCCGTCTTTTACGAAAGTATTGTAATAGGTAGCTTTGCCGAAAATTATTGTGTACAAATACTTCAGTTAGGGGTGACAAAATTAAATAGCCCACCTACCACTAGGAGGCAAATGTATAAAACCGCCACTACCTATTGTAGTAAGTAGGTATCTTAAGTAGGTACTGGACTATAACATAAGATCTTATGTACCATGTGACATGCAAAATAAATAAATAAATATTTCCTAGTCAAATAGTGAAACTGGCTTCTATCCTGTTTCCATAAGACTCTTGTGTGTGGATAGTAAGAGTTTGAAAAATATTTTTCAAACGTGCAAAAAATCTACTTCTAAATCCAAGATGATGAAATTAAGTCATCATTGCGCATTTTTTATAAGTGGGTACATATTGAACTTCGCGCACACCTTATCAAAATGTTTGCTTACTCCTCGGTATCTGTAGGTAACATGTACAAACAACCACACATCGTCGCCACAATCTCTCACATTGATATTGAACTAAATGTGTTTGACATTAAGGTTAGAATCGAATGAAGTAAATTGACGAAATGTAGTCGCCGAACTAGTGGTTGTCTGTACTATAATATACTTAAACAAAACTTGCAGGCTCTTATGACCATTTCGAGAAAATTATACGGTGAATATTTTCTGTGCAATCAACTTCGACCTGTACACTCACAAGTGGATTAGTCAATATTTTGTGATAACCTTCAACAATTACTTCGATTGAATTTCGTAAAAATACGTCATATGAAATATCTATGGCCAATACTGAACTCCTCTGTTACTAGTGGTCATCACACCATAGATTTTCCTAAAACTAAGCGTCACTCATGGGCGTACCCAGGTTCTAGGCTAGAGAGGGGCAAATCAGATTTTTCAAGCTAGTTGTTTGTAAGAATATAAAAACTAATAATTTATTTATTAGACAAAATAATAAGGAAACACGAGGAAACAAAAAAAAACTACCAAAACTTGTAACTCCACTGGTGTTGCAAGTGTCCAAGTTTTGAGCGGCGGCAATTGCTTACCATCAGGTGATCCGCCTGCTCGTCTGCAACCTATCACATAAAAAAAAACTACTACAAAGAAAAATTAAAACACAGTAGGCCCAAAAAACTTAAATTAAAATAGTTAAGGTTTTATATTAGTTCTTTAACTATTAGGTATTTTTGTGATAACCTTCAACAATTACTTCGATTGAATTTCGGAATAAGAAAACACGAGGAAACAATAACTAGAATCTAAAACTAAAAAAAACTACCAAAAAGAAAAATTAAAACAGAGTAGACCCAAAAAAACTAAAATTAAAATAGTTAAGGTTTTATATTAGTTCTTTAACTATTAGGTATTTTTTGTGATAGGTGGCAGACGAGCAGACGGATCACCTGATGGTAAGCAAATGCCGCCGCTCATGGACACTTGCAACACCAGTGGAGTTACAAGTGCGCTGCCAACCTTTTATCCCCTTCCCCCGGGGGCCTCCGGTACCCTCACTCACTCGGCGAAACACAGCATAGGGCTGCTTCACGCCGGTTTTCTGTGAGGCAGTGGTATCACTCCGGTCGAGCCGGCCCATTCATGCCGAAGCGTGGCTCTCCCACAGTTTCCACAAGTCATGTCAGTTTAACAAGTTATAAACTAAAATAACAATGTTTTAATTCCTGCCTCCTGTCCCTAAAATAGAAATATCAATCGTATCTATCGATGAAAGTACTAGAAAAGTTAAATTAGTAGGGACGTCAACATGATCCATGGGGTCGCCCATGCGTGCACAATAAATTGGAAGTGACAGCCCTAACAAATAGTTACGAGATAGTTCGTATAATCTCCTATGATTGGCTTTAATTTGAATATCAAATGTATAACGAGCAGCGAAACAGCTGATATTTAATTACCGATGCTCGAAATCGTGAGAAATGGCAAAGTAATTATAATAATAATATGTTTTTAAACATAATCGTTTATAAATAAGCTTGGGCGAGGGACTGGCGTAAGGCTTGAGCGGGAGCGATTTGACATAAGCGTTGCATTATAACTATTATTATTGTAGACAGGAATTAGAGGACTCCTTCCGCTTGTGACCACGGCTATATTGCCTTAACGACAAACTGTAGGTACAAAATCATGTGCTTAAAAATTAACGTCGCCTTAATTCTGTATCCAGTGTCAAATAAAGTATCATTAATTCATTAAATTCCCGTCTATAATAATAATAGTTAAAAGTTTATGTTGATATGATAATTATAAAGAGATAATATCCGACGGATCAATTGAAGGTAAGAAGAAGAATAAGATTTTTTCTTTACGTGCAAGTCGGTCATGAGCTGCTCGGATGAACCCTTTTATTTTGTTACTAGTGACTCGCCCTCACTACGTTTTGGGACATTGTTCTGGTATCAAATTGTCCTAATAGATGACGCTAGGCGTCGATTATATCGCGCAAGCATTTCGCTTTTTGTTTTACCTAAATGACTTGTCATTATTCATAGATTTAACCTCTTTATAAATAGTATAGAAGATTACCGTCGCCGTCGACAGTTCGCTCATAACTTGGCCCAATCCGAAAGCCTTTGCATAAAGCGCTCAAACCACACGATCATGCGAGTCTTGACCTTATTACCACTGGCATTGAGCGACACGTCACACGCAGATTAATAGACCCGCTTCGCCTTTTGTCGCATCTTCTAAAGAAGACAACTTCTAGTTCATTCTTTGTAAATTATGTCACATGATTTACACAGGTCCCTCCACCAGCCCATGGTCTTTCCTACCGTCTCGGCATACGGTCCGAATCTTGGGAGACGCTCACCAGGTACTTGCTAAGGGCTCTTTCCCCGGTGCGTTTCTTCACTCCCTACAAAGTCTGTGTCATTGGCCCATCTCAATGTCATTTCTAACCTAAAGGGCCTGAAACACCACAGCACAAGCGACTCGCGCTCGGGCAGTTCCACATCAGTCGAACTCTTTCCTAATGTCAAGCCTTGTCACATGATTTAAGGATCCTGCCGCAGTACAACGCACTTGTCGCTGTGATCTCGCTATCAATGGTACTAACCAATGGTAAGCGATTTCTGCCGCCCAAACCACTAAACACCAAACGTGCATGATTGGTCGGAATTGGCACAGGACCGAACAAAATGGCGAACTTTAACGTCGGAGGCCAAGACCAATCTAGGATCGCTGAGCCAGCGTAGTAAGTAGACCTGCAACACCAGTAGAGTCACACAGTGCCAACCTTTAACCCCATTTTTTTATTAGCCCCTAGTATCGTTGGGGAAACTGTGGGAGAGCCACGCTTCGGCATGAATGGGCCGGCTCGACCGGAGTGATACCACTGCCTCACAGAAAACCGGCGTACGTGAAGCAGCCCCTGTGCTGTGTTTCGCCGAGTGAGTGAGGGTACCGGAGGCCCACTCGGGGGGGGGGGGAAGGGGATAAAATGTGGCAGCGTACTTGTAACTCCACTGGTGTTGCAAGTGTCCATGGGCGGCGGCAATTGCTTACCATCAGGTGATCCGCCTGCTCGTCTGCTACCTATACCATAAAAAAAAATGGCTGTTTTCATTAGTATAGTGCATTCGAGAAGTGAGAAAGACGATTAAAAAGCACGGCGTATAAACTAAATGATTTGTCAATTCCATTACATATGCAACATATCATTAATCTATTATCATAGTGTCATATTTTTAATTGGCAATAAAATTATAAATTCATGCAAAATGTCAACAGAGGGCCATAAATTATAACAGTTATTATAATGAGTGGAATGTAGAGCAACTGTCCCACGCTTGCCCAACTTCCGAGCGACCTCTGGGCAATGTCAGCTTGAACTTTACCACTGGGCAACACCCTACACAATTAACAAAAGAAATAATTAATCTCGAATAAGTGTTTCCGTTAAATATGTACCTACTATGGGCAAAGCTATCATTAGATTACAAACTGAGCAGAGAGCAGTTGAAGTAAACGAGTTCTGGAGTGGAGACCGCGTCTTGGTAAACGTAGTGTAGGACGGCCTCAGGCCAGATGGAGTGACGATCTGCGCAAGAGGGCTGGCTGGAGCTGGATGCGAGTAGCCGAAGATCGATCAAAGTGGCGAGCATTTGGAGAGGCCTATGTCCAGCAGTGGACTGCAACAGGCTGATGATGATAATGATGAGATTACAAAGCTAAACTGTAGTCTCAAACTGTTCGAAACCACTGAAACTCAAAACTTACCGTAACCCTGTAATTTTGTAATCAAACCCTTTTAAACTACATATTATATTTGTCCGAAATTAATATGAATTAAATTATAAAGTGGTTTACAACTCGTATGTGAAGCAAGTGTCCCACATATTGCCCAACTTCCGAGTTGTCGACCTCCGGGCAATGTCACGTAGTGCTGTATCTGTTTAGTTGGACTTGCATTTTTGCAAACCAAGATTATTTTCTCATTGTAATATTTGTAATGTAGATAGATACAAAACGAGAAGATCACACTTCTAAAGATACAGAGATAAAGGTAACACAGACTGCTTACGACATCCTAATCCTAATCTTAACTAATATTATAAATGCGAAAGTAACTCTGTCCGTCTGTCTGTCTGAAATGAAATTTGATGTGCAGACGGTCTAGACCCTGAGAAGAACATAGGCTACTTTTTATTACGCAAGGGGGGTGGTAAGGGGTTAAAAGTGGGGGTTAAAATTATTAAATAATTAAAAAGGCTACCCAAAGATAACTATTCCACGCGGACGAAGTAATAGCTAGTGGTAATACAGACACAGAACAAGTAGATCCCACTTCTAAAGATGCAAGACTTAGATATTGGTAGAGCTGACTTTTTACGACATTTAGATCATCATCATCATCATCATTTCAGCCATTAGACGTCCACTGCTGTACATAGGCCTCCCCCAAAGTTCTCCACACAGATCGGTCTTGTGCCACCCGCATCCAATGGATTCCCGCGACCTTCACCAGATCGTCGGTCCACCTGGTGGTGATATGAATAAAAAAATTCGGCGGCACAGAAGGACTGATCTGTAGGTACGGAGACCATTTGGGAGGCCTATATTGTGTAACCAGCGTGAAGCAGAGCCTGCGTTGAGTGACTGTGAAAACCGGAGAGGCCTAATCAGATGGGTAATTATGTGCTAAAAATACATGTCGCGTTAATTCCCGTCTATAATAATAAAAATTTGGTGCAAGACTAAAAGCAAGTCTTGACTATCGAGTCTTGGTCTTGCAGTCGGCCATCACTAGCATCGGTCCGGATCGTGAACTTTGCGTTCCTTCCCGACTAGTTGCAAAGAGCACTCGCTTTTATCGAAGCTGTTCAACGAGAAGTATGTCTGTCCTCGATGCCTTCGCCATGTCATGTCTCATTCTGCTTAAATAAACCACTAAAATTACTAAGTGTGAATATGAATTCAATCCTTAGCTTCCAGTTTTTTTTTACTACGTGGATAGCAAGCGAGCGAGGTGGTAGCCTACGAATGTCTGTAACTCCAGAGGACCTTTTTTATGTGATAGGTGGCAGATGACCAGACGGATCACCTGATGAGCGATTGCCGCCGCCCATAGACACAGCAACACCAGTGGCATCACAGTGCTGTGCCAACTTTTGAACTCCCTTTCCCCCCTGCGGGATTTCGGTACTACTCTTCACTCAATGAAAACGGTCAGGCGGTCTTCTGTGAGGCCGTATATAACTAACGTATGTAATACATTTTTGAAAGAAATGGTACGATATAAAACGTCATCGAATGCTGAGTGTTGGCGTCATCCTAGGTACGTTTTTTTATGATATATGTGGCAGACAAGCCGACGGATCACCTGATGGTAACCGATTACCGCCGCCCATGGACACCTGCAACACCAGTGGTGTCACAAGTGCGCGGCTACGATACGATACCTGACATATTGGACGACCGAAATGGGCAACTGTTGATACTAACCATAATGCTTTTAACAACATTGTAACACAGTTTGACAATAAATGATTATCTTATCTTATACCTACGATACGATACGTTAACGTTACGATTTCTTGAAAAGTAGGTACGTCCGTTCGGAGCTTATCCTCCAGATATACGGAACCTGAATACCATAAAGTGAGTCGCGATGCCTCAACCGATCAACATACTTAACACATTGATAGTTCTCACTCGCGCGGCCTTCCTTCCTTCCGTGGCATTGGAGCCAGAATGGCAATGTCATGCGCATATATGTTACTATGTCATACACGACATAACCCGCTCGAACAAAACATAACCTTATCCCAATGACATTAAGGTCGTCACTTTTCAATCCTGTGGCGGAGAAAAAAATATCCTTTTTATTTTTTTTGCTGCAATCCTTACAATCAATTTACAACTTTAAATGGTGACTATTAAAGTGGAGATTTATGTGTATGGAGTATTAATGGTACAGTCATGTTGAAAAGCTGCTTTCCTTATACGTTTGCAGAATGTTGTTTGTATGTATGGGCAAGGATTTGTCTTGTATGGAAGAGGAAACCTAGTTCCGTGCCTAATGGGGAAAATATATTGTACTGGAATTTTAAGACCAAATGGCTACAAAATAGACTTACCCAAGTTTTGTATTTGACAAAGCTTGGGTAAGTTTAGACCATGATTCAGGATTTAGGGAGTCTAGTAATTACAATTAACTGTGGGAGAGCCACGCTTCGGCATGAATGGGCCGGTTCGACCGGAGTGATACCACTGCCTCACAGAAAACCGGCGTGAAGCAGCCCCAGTTCTGTGTCTCGCCGAGTGAGTGAGGGTACCGGAGGCCCACCCGGGGGGGAAGGGGATAAAAGGTGGCAGCGCATTTGTAACTCCACTGGTGTTGCAAGTGTCCATGAGCGGCGGCAATTGCTTACCATCAGGTGATCCGCCTGCTCGTCTGCTACCTATACCATAAAAAAAAAAAAAACAATGAAGCGATCCACGTCCCTCCTTTAACAGGGTAACCAGACCAACTGAATCATGGTTACACGTTTCAAAAATTATCCGTAACGTGCAGGTTTCGTCAACTTACCGCCACAGGTAATGGTAGAAATACGCAAATTGATTTGAGAAATGCATTGAGATGCATGCTTGAACCTACGACCTCTCCAATGGAAGGTGCCGTCTTATCCATTAAGCTAAGCTGGAGGCACGAAAGCATAGCGATGACCGTTATTTTGCGCACTTGTAAAAAATAAGACTTTCTTTCAAAATTGGTTTCTGCGCATTCAAGGTCATAACTTCACTTTCTTGCCTTGGACTATACCTACCAGCGCTCCTCTATCACAGTTTAGAATATCGCTCATAACAATTATATTATTATTTGTATCGCGGCAATTGCTTACCATCAGGTGATCCGCCTGCTCGTCTGCTACCTATCACATAAAAAAAAATTGGTCTAGGTACATAAAATTAAATGAAATTGGCGTTTTTCGTACTGGCCACTTTAATCACGATTTTCTCCTCGTTGGTATTGAATTCAAAATTCAAATTTGTACAGCTATTTACTCATGTTACGTGCTTTGATGACCGTCATTCATTTGTTTTTCCTTCTGTTTTTTCTGTTTGCGTCACTCATTTTACATAATTTAGCTATGTCACAGTTTTGTGTGAAAAGGCCTTCAAACGATCGATCGATCAATCAATAGTAGCTAAAGTGTCGCCGACAATGAAGGCTCCATTAGCAAATGAGCGCTATTTGACATTTTCCTTAACCAATTAGATTAGGGTTGAAAATAAAAAGCAGTTTCGGAATTCAAAATATCTATAGTATTACGCTCGGTAAGCGTAGTGTTGGACGCCCTGCGACAAGATGGGACGATGACATTCGAACGCTGGCTGGTGTGGGCTGGATGAGTGGCCGAAAATCGAGAGCGGTGGCGTGCATTAGACCTATGTCCAGCAGTGGACGAGTGTGGGTTGCTGATGATGATAGCTGTATTATAATGACATCACTGTTGGGGTCTGCCATTACATTGGGATCGCCAAGTCGGTCACAAAAGCGGCATGGCCTACCATGCTTTTCGAGAAGTAGTTCAGTAAATTTTCAACCCCTTATAACTTCGTTTTGCGTAAAACCAGAAGCTTGAATTTCAGTAATATGCTTACTTAAGTAACTAAGCACGCATTGTATGTACCTACGTACGTGCGGCCACACATCAAAGTATACAAAACTGTCAAATTTCTTCAATCGACTCTCATTTTACTGTCAAACACATTAGGTTGAATATCAAATGATACAGGTTGTTGGTAACCTGATGTGTGGGTGTCTGTACAATCATGGTGTATTTCAAATTTAATTCATTTTGAACCAGTAGTTTAAGATTTATTAAGAAACTTTAACTCTTAATTTTGTCACTCACTGACTGACCGATCGATCATCAAATTTCTAAGGCACTTCTAGCAGCCATATAGCCTTAAAATTTAAAATGTAATTATTTAGTATTCATGCACTAAAGACACAAGGAACAACTAAATAATTTTTAAACTTCGGTCTAGTTTTCTGTATAAAATTAACTGCATAAGTAACTTTGTAATCCTATACTTACACTCCCAGATACAAAGTTACATTTGCAGTTAAGGTACCGGAAAGAAAAATATTAGGATTATGTATCTACAAAAAGTATTTTTTTGATCCCATATCATTTTTTCAAATGCTTTCAATAGCAATAAAAAAGTATTTTGTTTGTTTGTTTAAAACTGTATTTTACAAACATTTGTTACAATAGGCGAGCTTAATGCCTAGGGGCATTAAGCTCTGGTGGAAACTGCTACACATTTCCACAACACAGCTATAATCTGGTTTTTAATCATGTGTAGTAAGTTGACAGTTGTCAATGTGTCAGCCCCATACATTATCACTCAATTTGACACATGCAAAATGTCAAAATGCATAGAAACTTGTCATTTTCATCTGTTAGTTTAGGTAGGTAAAGCTGGAGGCACGAAAGTATAGCGATGACCGTTATTTTGCGCACTTGTAAAAAGAATACTTTCTATTAAAATTGGTTTCTGCGCACTCAAGGTCATAACTACAGCTTCTTGCCGTAGACTATACTACACATGATTAAAAACCAGAGTATACACATCCTCGCACGATGTGTCGTACAAAATGACCAATTCACGTGACCGACTTTGTATGGAGAGATGAAAATTTTTTTATGCGAATTTTCAAAAGTCATAGAAAAAATGTTGGTTGGTAGAACACGTGGTTAAAAGGATGTAAATGTTCACAGATACACCCTGTATATTTTACTTGCACAAAAGGTGGAAAAGCAAAGCAAGTTCTAGTGGAAAAGCAGCCTTATAGTTATTGTGATCGAAGAAAAAGAAGGACACACCATAACGACGATCAGACAGCCATGACCTCTTCGTCTATGGAATTGCAGAGAGCAGAGAGGTCAAGATCCTCGGTATGCATCCGGGTTTAGTCAACCAATCGGATACACGTTCTTACATTTTAAATTAAATTTGACAACAGCACATTAAACAATAAATTAATGATTTTATATTTATTAGTTACGCCCTCACTTCGTTTCGGGTCTTAGTTTTATAATGATAATGAAACAGTTATTTGCAAAACACATTGTATAAAATTATGACATAAAAAACTAAAAATATTTATATTTAATATAATTCTCGACATTTTGCGTTGGGGCACAGAATCCTACTACTATTACAAAGGCGAAAGTTTGTAAGTATGGATGTTATGGATGTTTGTTACTCTTTCACGTAAAAACTACGAATGGATTTGAATGAAACTTTACCACAATATAGCTTATACATCAGAATAACACATAGGCTACAATTTATAAAAATATATTGTGTGGATTGTCCAAAATATGACGGTAACTGTCAATAATTAACTCCACGCGTACGAAGTCGCGGGCGGCCGCTAGTACTTAATACAAGTGTTGGGGATTAAAAAACAGTAATGTTCAGATGGATTTGCATTTTTTTCACAATAAAAATAAATAAATGCGCCAGACAATCACTCCAATCAACCTGGTCTCAAACTAGGGCAACCCCTGTACTATGAGTACCAGCTGACATTAACTAACTGGGGCCGTCGACCCAGAACACGCAGACCTATACATACTCTGTGACGCAGACCCAAGAAAATTTAGAAAATATAGTTTCCTTAATTGACTTGACCGGAAATCGAACCGGGACCTTTCATGTTTCGGGCGAACACCTTAGCCACTCCGCCATTAAGGCCGTCAAAATATATGAGCCACATAAGTCACACAGGAAGTAAGCCTAGGTACAATCAACTCCAAAAATATGTCTACACTTTAGGACCGTGTCACAATACATATAAAAGAAAGTAGAACGACCTCTACTCTCTTAGTGTATTGTGACAAGGTCCTAAAGTGTATAAATATTTTTGGAGTTGACTGTACAAAAAGCGACCCTTTACCTTTTCACAACTGTAATTGTATCTTTACAACAACAAAATTGTTGTTGCTCAGGTCACGCACTCATGCGCAGGCTCGATATATCGCAAATGTCAAGTTGACATTGACGGCTCTTCCGGGCCGCAGTGTGTCTAGGACGTTCGAGACTAATTGTGGCATGTCACATTTATTATAATGCAATATATTCATGACAGGCTTAAGTATTGTTCGTTGTTTTTTCTTAATGTGCCACGAGTTTTAGATGATAAATCTGATATACACAAGTGACCTGACCCTCACTTGGCTTCGGGACAGTTTTAACACCAATAGTCTCAAGTGCGCTGCCAACCCTTTCGTCTCAATTGGGCCACAGCAGCAGAGCAGGCGCTGCTTCACACTGATCTTCTGTGAGGCCGTGGTATCATTCCGGTCGAGCTGGCCCATTCATGCCGAAGCGTGGCTCACCCACGGTTGAGTTTTATTTACTTTTACTGCGGCCCCCCGCGAACTCCATAAGTCTCGTTTTAATAATATTCGTTTATTTGTGTAACAGTTACTTATTTTGCTAATCGAGGCCAAGATGGATGCAATTGTATTCATAACAGACAGGGAAAAATATCTTCAACGGATTTTACAACGGCCCAAATGGAGTGTTTGTTTATGTGTGTGATGTGTGGTTTTAAGTAAGTACGTAAAACCACACATCAAAGTACCTATACAAAACTGTCACATTTCTTCAATCGACTCTCATCTTACTGTCATACACATTAGGTTGAATATCAATTGAGGAAATTTGACATATTGTGGTAACCTGATGTGTGGCTGACTGTACCTACCTGCTGTCGATTTGTATCCGCTAATGAATTAAAACATTCTTAGAACGTTATGTGACCATTTAATGTAATGTCATTGACACTAACTTTGTTCTGATTACTAAATCTTCCTTCACTCATCTCACTTTACAGTGTGTTCCGGTAATTTACCAACAATTTTGATCAACGTTTGATTTACTGACGGCCTCGGTGGCTCAGTGGCTAAGGTGTTTGCCCGAAGCGCGAAAGGTCTCGCGTTCGATCCTCGGTCAAGTCAGTTTAGGAAACTACAATTTCAAAATTTTCTTGGGTCTAGGTATTCTGGGTTGACGCCCCCAGTTATTATCGTCTCCTGGTACTCCTAGTACAGGGGTTGCCCTAATTCGAGTCCAGGACCAGGTTAATTGGTGAGATTGTCTGGCGCATTTACTTTTAGAAAATCGTCGAAATATTATATTTTTCGGATATTTGGACAAAAAATATCCAAAGTGTTGTTATTAACCATGAAAGAGCCATGCTTCGGCATGAATGGGCCACCTCGAACGGAGTGATACCACGTACCTTAATAAAATAAGACTAGCGTGAAGCACCCCCATGCGATGTGTTTCGCCGTGTGAGTGAGGGTACCGGAGTTCCAATCGGGGGAAAGGGGGTTAAAGGTTTGCAACAAACTTGTGACTCCACTGGTGTTGCGGGTGCATAAACATTCATGTGCGGCTGCAATCGCTTACCATCAGGTTATCCGTCTGCTCGACTGCCGTACATGAAATGAACATCCTGTACTAATAGCCAACATAAAGAGATAGTTGCGCAGCCTGTTTTTTCGTATTATGATATCATGTGAAGTAAATAAAAGAAAACAGAAATATATTACTACTTATGTAAGTACTTACCTACTTACTAACTAAAACGTTACTACATCTTCGTTGAAATAACTTCAGGAAATATTCCACTTAGTTATTATGGACTTAAAAGTAGGTTGTTTAGTTAGAGAATCGATTGTATTGTCTGAATAAAGGACATAGATATCGATCAATCGTAATAATCGCCTTTTGTAATCGATAAGTAGGTAATTTTTTAAGGAAAGAACTTAGAATGGCCTGTTTCACAATTTTAAGTTACAGCATCCCGTAACACATTTTTTTTATAATATAGGAAGGCAAACGAGCAAGCAAACTGTGGGAGAGCCACGCTTCGGCATGTATGGGCCGGCTCGACCGGAGTGATACAACTGCCTCACAGAAAACCGGCGTGAAGCAGCCCCTGTGCTGTGTTTCGCCGAGTGAGTGAGGGTACCGGAGGCCCACCCGGGGGGGAGGGGATAAAAGGTTGGCAGCGCACTTGTAACTCCACTGGTGTCACAAGTACCCATGGCGTATCGTTCTGTTATCTATCACATAAAAAAAAGCTGGTCACCTGTGGCCTTACCATGAGTTTGAAATACTATCCTCGCTATCGAAAACTATCGCTTTGTCTCTTAAGTTTTGTGATGCATTTGAAAGAGACAGAGCAATAGTTTACGTTATGTCAGTTTTCAATGTCAACTCATGGTAGCGCTACTGATGGTGAGTGCCACACATCAAAGTATACAAAACTGTCAAATTTCTTTAATCAACTCTGTCTGTGACTGTCATACACATTAGGTTGAATATCAATTGATGAAAATTTGACAGGTTGTGGTAACCCGACGTGTGGCTGTCTGTACATGCATACGCTGAAAATCAGCTATCCGTCTAATATTATTAAGTAGCCTTAATTAGTTACAAAATATATTACATGTTACTCTAAACAGGTATAAACTGACAGACATAACATCATTACTGTGTCCGTGCAACCGCTACCGTTATTACAATAAACAAACAAAAAGCAAGCAACGCCGCGGGGCGAGCCAATGCTCCGTTACGTAACGCTTTGACCGACTGCTCGCGTATGAAAGTGAGTGAGTTCAAATATAGACAAGTGCGAGTCGGGTTTGCGCAGGAAGGGTTTCGTACATTGTATTTTTATAAATAGTAGCCTATGTGTTATTCTGTTGTATAGGCTGTATGTACATATGTATTATGTATAAGCGGCGTGAAGCAGCGCCTGCGCTGGGTCAGTACCCAAGGCCCAATTAGGGGGAAAGGGGGTTAAATGTTGGCAGCGCATTCGCTTACCCTCAGGTGATCCGTCTGATCGAAGCATGCAAACAGCACAGATGACACAACAAATCAACACACACAAGCACAACACAAATACCTCCTTAATGAGGGTTTTTGCAAATGCAAAATCCGAGAGATGGCGTTACGCCAACTTTGGCGACATTGGTTGTTTCATAACATAACTTTATTATTCGACATGATACTTCAAAATGTAACCAATCCACTCGTTGTTGGATCTGACGTCAACGTAACGCCATCTATCGGATTTTTCATTTGCAAAAACCCTCATTTATGAAGATTTCAACTGTTTGTCCAGCAATCTCTGCTCATGAGACAGGACCTGGTGACAGACAGACAAACCATTGTCTTACTATCAGGATTCCGTTTTTACCTTTTGCGTACGGATCCCTAATAAAACAACGATCAAACTAGTATAATCATAGGAAGTGTAATAATAATTGGACTTCAATATTAGCAACTTTCTAAAAGTCTGTCCCGCTTCCTTCCATCTGCTTCTTTATTGTCTAAGGGTTGCGGGTTCGATTCCTATCCTAGACCAACACTTGTAGCCGTGTCATGTGCATAACCAGTAGAGTCACAAGAGCACTGCCAACCTTTTCCCCATTAGGCCTTCGGTACTCTCACTCACCCGATGACACACAGCGCAGGCGCTGCTTCACGCTGCGCCGATCTTCTGTGAGGCCGTGGTATCACTCTGGTCGAGCCGGCCCATTCATGCCGAAGCGTAACACATATAACATCACTCATGTTTATTAAAACATAAACACTAAAAAATATGATTGTTTTATAAGTTGACAACCCTATTTGTCAATCATACTTTTTTTCACAGTAGTATAAATAACTTTATTCTATTTTGAGACTATTAAGACAAAGATTTATTACTAGAAAAAATTAAATATTCACACGCAATCCTTATTGAATGCGTAAACGCCGTAAAAACTGGTAAAAACAAACACTTTTTATCACAACTTACAGTATCGCGAATGATTGCGCAATCAATATGTACCGTGTTTTCGCCTGCCACGTCAACCGCCTCGGTAGCGCAGTAGGCAGCGCGTAAGTCTCATAATCTTAAGGTCGTGAGTTCGATCCTCACCCGGGGCAAATCTTTTGATTTTTTTTTATTACTAGTGAACTTCGTTCCGCCTACTTTTTGTTTAATTTCTCATCTTTTAGACTTTCCCTGGACTACGACAAACATTTTAAAACTAAAATCGGCTCAATCGGTCCAGCTGAACGGCTAGCGAACATGAATTCATTTTTATTGATATAGATTTTAAACGCAAGATATATTATTCTAAATGCACATTTTCCAATGCAATAATCAATAATTATTGAAGTATTAATCATTTTGTAAATATAATGTGTTTTTATCAAACTATCATAAACTTTGTAAGTTTGTATTACATACAGGGTGTACTTACATAGCTCGGAAGAATCCGAGGTATATAGATATGTTTTGAGATTCCAATGTTAATTTCGAAATCATATTAAATTTAAGTAGGTATTGCCACGAAATTTAGAATTTGGAGAAAGAACAACCAAAACTTTGAACGTCTCCTATTTATTGTTCTGTGTTTAGTCACAGAATACTTAATAGTACAAGGTAAAATTTGTATTGCATGCTTATATTTAGCTCCGCACTCCTTCTGGTGTAGCTGCTGTCCCATGGGCGGCGGTGTTCACTTACCATCAGGTAACGCGCTTGCTCGTTTGCCTTTCTACACTATAAAAACATTGCTACATATTTCACCGGCAATTAGTCAGCTACCTACTTAAAATATAACATTAAAAAATAAGTTTCTACAATAGATCCTTCGCTATACTCAAGTCTAGGACTAGAAGCTATTAGTACCCAACGCGCGGCTAGACTAGGGTCATTGACAGACGCGGCCTTGCGCGCGCGCAGCTTCCGGACGCGGTGACAATGCGCGTTCTACATTGCAAATTATGTAGCGAGGTAAAATCTACATGATTGTTTGTACATAAATAGAATAGAAGATGAATACTGCCTCGGTGGCGCAGTGCTAACTGTGGGAGAGCCACGCTTCGGCATGAATGGGCCGGCTCGACCGGAGTGATACCACTGCCTCACAGAAAACCGGCGTACGTGAAGCAGCCCCTGTGCTGTGTTTCGCCGAGTGAGTGAGGGTTCCGGAGGCCCACTCGGGGGGACGGGGATAAAAGGTTGGCAGCGCACTTGTAACTCCACTGGTGTTGCAAGTGTCCATGGGCGGCGGCAATTGCTTACCATCAGGTGATCCACCTGCTCGCCTGCTACCTATCACATAAAAAAAAAGTGCGTATCTTCGAGATAAAGGCTTACAACGTATTTGTGATGCCTCAGGTGTTGCAGATGTCCATAGGCGGCGGTAATCACTTACCATCAGGTGATCCACCTGCTCGCCTGCTACCTATCACATAAAAAAAAGTGCGTATCTTCGAGATAAAGGCTTACAACGTATTTGTGATGCCTCAGGTGTTGCAGATGTCCATAGGCGGCGGTAATCACTTACCATCAGGTGATCCACCTGCTCGCCTGCTACCTATCACATAAAAAAAAGTGCGTATCTTCGAGATAAAGGCTTACAACGTATTTGTGATGCCTCAGGTGTTGCAGATGTCCATAGGCGGCGGTAATCACTTACCATCAGGTGATCCACCTGCTCGCCTGCTACCTATCACATAAAAAAAAGTGCGTATCTTCGAGATAAAGGCTTACAACGTATTTGTGATGCCTCAGGTGTTGCAGATGTCCATAGGCGGCGGTAATCACTTACCATTAGGTGATCCACCTGCTCGCCTGCTACCTATCACATAAAAAAAAGTGCGTATCTTCGAGATAAAGGCTTACAACGTATTTGTGATGCTTCAGGTGTTGCAGATGTCCATAGGCGGCGGTAATCACTTACCATCAGGTGAGCCGTCTGCTCGTTTGTCCGCTATAATGTAAAAAAAAACACTAAGGTGACGGCTGCGCTCGGGGTCCCAGATTTGATCCCTAGGTTGGGCCAAAATTTTGTACCTATGTTTTTCTGTTGAGAAATTTTCAGAGTCAGCCTAAAGTCTGAGAGTTGGCGATGAGTGGCTCTTTGGTCGTTTCACACGGGTATTCCATCAAATACCAAGAGGTTTAGCTCCTCATTCCTGCCCCAAGCCATCAAGTCATGGAATGCCCTTCCAGTTCATGTGTTTCCTCTGTCTTACAATCCTGGGTATTTTAGGCGGGGCGTGAAACGGCATCTCAGCAGGCCTTCAGGGTGTGGATGACAGACTCCACGGCTCCTAAACAGTGGGAGAGCCATGCTTCGGCATGAATAGGCCGGCTCGACCTTAGTAATCAGGTGATCCGCCTGCTCGTCTGCTACCTATCAATAAAAAAAAAAAAATTGAACTGTTCTTGATTGAACTGTTCTTGATTGACTGATCAACTGTGGGAGAGCCACGCTTCGGCATGAATAGGCCGGCTCAACCGTAATGATCCGTCGGCTCGTTGCCACCTATATCGTAAAAAAAGACTAACTTTAGACATGTTTGTAATAGAGGAGGTATAGGTTTAACGATGAAATTGATATTCAAGGGACTGTTCTTGATTGAACTGTTCTTGATTGAACTGTTCTTGATTGACTGATCAACTGTGGGAGAGCCATGCTTCGGCATGAATAGGCCGGCTCAACCGTAATGATCCGTCGGCTCGTCTGCCACCTATATCTTGAAGAAAAAGACAAAGCCTATAGATTACTGGGATTAACATAGACCCCCTAACTCGATAAAGCACTAATGAATCGAATCAATAGCACTATAAAGCACTTAACAGTAATGTTTTATTGAATCGTACAAATCAATCACACTTGACATTGGCAGAAATTAACTTGTCAAGAGGTTAAAGTGCCATTTAAACAAATAAAGAATTAGGTACTTAGGAAATCAAAGAATTATTTTAGTTCGTCTTTTTATACAGGTATTTATCGCGAATGTGTTTAGGGTGACCAGCTGTTCGGTCGGACCAGGATAGAAATAATCCTCCCAACAAGGTACGCAACAAAATGTTTGACCAAGCACATGTCATTGTCATTTATGTATGTATTCTCATTTTGTTGAAAATAACATATTTTTCATTTTTTTTTTCATATTACAAAACGGACACTTTGATAAAAGTCACAGACTCAGTTTTAAACCAAGATTGCAGGTGTCCATGGGCAGCGGTATTCGTTTACCATCAGGCTGATCCGTCGGCTCGTCTGCCACCTATATCGTAAAAGAAAGACTAACTTTAGACCATGTTTTGTAATAGAGGAGGTATAGGTTTAACGATGAAATTGATATTCAAGGGGACTGTTCTTGATTGAACTGTTCTTGATTGACTGATCAACTGTGGGAGAGCCACGCTTCGGCATGAATGGGCCGGCTCGACTGGAGTGATACCACTGCCTCACAGAAAACCGGCGTGAAGCAGCCCCTGTGCTGTGTTTCGCCGAGTGAGTGAGGGTACCGGAGGCCCACCCGGGGGGAAGGGGATAAAAGGTTGGCAGCGCACTTGTAACTCCACTGGTGTTGCAAGTGTCCATGAGCGGCGGCAATTGCTTACCATCAGGTGATCCGCCTGCTCGTCTGCTACCTATCAATAAAAAAAAAAAAAAATTGAACTGTTCTTGATTGAACTGTCTTGATTGAACGGTTTTTGATTGAACGGATCAGTCAGTTTTGTATTAAAACTGGTTTTTTATAGGAATGCAAAAAATTGGCCCAATTTAGTTCTAAGTAATGAGTAGAATTAGTTTTAAGAAGGGTGTTATTTTTGTACTGAATGACAATCCGCTTAAAATTATTGGTATGACAGATATAAAATTTGCTTTTTTGATCGTATAACAAACTTCTCGATGGTTAGGTATACTGATATCTCTAGTAAAATGTTGTACTGTGTATCAAATTATACAATTGTTACTGAGAACGGTGCCTCCTGACAAAGGTTTTCTATGATTTTTATTTTTTCTATTTTGTATTGTAGGTACCGCTATTAAGTATATATTGCCCATCATCTTCAGTACATTAAGTTCATAAACTATAGGCGGCGCTTGTTACCATCATGGTGATCGCCTTTTCGGTTTACCTACTAACCATCTTGTTAAAAGTTACCGTCTTTATAAATTATGATAGGTAATAATGCTACTCGAGAACTTTCTGAGACGGTGAAAAGCACACTGTTTGGTCACCCTACGTGCGTTACTTATTTTTATTTCGGAAGATGACAAGGCCAAGATAATTATACGAATGGCTAATTAATACACTTGTGGCCAAACGGCCAAGATCTGTGCGGCTGACCTTGCGGCCTTGGGCCATGCAGATATTCATACAAATAAGCTCATACAAGTGAACAGGAAAATGTATGGCCGATAACGAATTTGAAGATTCTTAGTGATGGATGTTGAGTGGGTGGGGCTGAGGTTCTCAAAGTTTTAGTACAGGATTAGTATATAAGAAGTAACTTGGTATGTAAAAGGAAGAGATGAAGCTGTGGCCGAGTAAGTAAGTCATCTTTGTCCAAAAACACCATACTTATTAGAAGAATTTCTGCTCATTTCATGTAATAATTTAATAGTACATATACAGGGTGTATCAGTGAACATTTACATTCCTTTAACACGTGGTTACTATCAATCATTCTGAACAACATTTGCTCAACAACTTTTCTAAGTTCATCAAAAAAATTTTCGACTCCCCATACAAAATGATCAAGTCACGTGACCGACTTTGTATGAAAAGTAGAATATTTGTGAAGATGTTGTGTGAATTTTTTATTATTTATTTAGTTTGTTCATGATACTAGAGTCTGATGTTGTCACAAAAAACATTATGGTATTAACATAATTCTACGGCACGGAATTACGGTATTTTTTCAGTTATATTTAAGTAATATCCACTTTCACTGTATGAAATCAATGTAAGTATACCTACCAAAATAAACCACTGTATAAATCTAAAAATCGTTTGTATGAATGAATCCTTAAAAAACTTTGAAAACCACTGAGTTCACCTCGACTGTTTAACATTAAAATGAAATTCCTTATTGCTGTTAAAATATTCTGATGAACACATTATACCAACTTGTTATTCTGATTTATGTACCTGTCGGTATTTATTAGACTATTGTTTGTCAATAAATGGAAATAAATTGGCTGCTAATGGAAATTATTATGGATAGTTCATAATTTTCCAAATGTCGATTAGGTGACAGATGACGCCAAATTATTGTCGAATTACGGGAAATATAGTGAAATATTAGGTATGTGTGATAAGTGTATATTTATTAAAAT
This sequence comes from Cnaphalocrocis medinalis, assembly GCA_014851415.1. Classification (NCBI taxonomy): domain Eukaryota; kingdom Metazoa; phylum Arthropoda; class Insecta; order Lepidoptera; family Crambidae; genus Cnaphalocrocis; species Cnaphalocrocis medinalis. The sequence goes on from CM026300.1 coordinate 1,654,678, forward strand.
GGAAATATTGGATGACAATATGATTATTAAAATGGCAATGATATTTCAGTATGAGTGATGGTAGCATATTAAGATAAGGCGGCTTCTGGGTGGAAGTTAAATCCGAGATTTTATAGTCTTTTTTATGCAAACAAGCGATCCAAGATTTTATGTATGATGGCAGCAGGCCTTCAGGGTGAGAATGACAGACTCAATCGAGGTACTTTGTTTGTTCTTTTGTGCCTGTCAACCTCATATTTGGATCTCACAGCCGCTTACCATCAGGCGGAGTGAGGTCATCTTGAGTGTCCTCAATTTTAAAAACGAAATTTTCTTAAATGAAAACTTCGCAGAACATTTTTAATTCCAGTGGTGATGCGGTTATCCATGGGCGGCGGTAACAGGCTTACTATCAGGTGATCCGTCTGCTCGTCTGCCACCTATCACATGAAAAAAATCACCACCACCCCTAACATACATCGCACCAGAAACTAATTAGAGCGAAAGCTCTAATTATCATAGTGTAATGAACCTTGACATGATGACGTCATCACTTTAGCCAGGGAGCGACGCAGACGACACCAATGTAGACAGGGTACTTAGCACTACTAGCGCCGCCATTTAAGTTTTATTCCTTAACGATGACGGCGTCGATGGCTCAGTGGCTAAGGTGTTCGCTCGAAGCGCGAAAGGTCCGGGTTACGATTCCGGTCAAGTCAATTTAGGAAACTACATTTTCCAAATTTTCTTGGGACTGGGTGTTCTGCGTTGACGCCTCTAGTTAATTATCGTCAGCTGGTACTCATAGTACAGGGGTTGCCCTAGTTTGAGACCAAGTGATTGGTGTGATTGTCTGGTGCATTTTTTAATTATTTATACAAATACAAATACAAATCATTTATTGCACTCATGTTGTAGGATACAGGTCTTTGGTATATAGGGTTAGAGACAAACATGAACCCTGTTAGGGCACAGCAATAATATTAAAACTAAAATTAAAATTAGGTGTACATACACTTTCAATAAACTATATAAAATTTAATAACAAATATTTTCGTAGGGACAGGATTATTGCACATCAAAAAACTCTGACAGTGAGTAGAAACATTTATCTATTAAGAAAGTTTTTAGTGTGTTTCTAAAGGTGTTTTCACCTTCTATACTTTTAATACAGTTTGGAATGTCGCTAGTGGGTCGTACGAGTGCCCTAATCCCTCTAATATGACACTTGCCCACGCAATGTAACATAAACCGCGGTACTTGCTACTATCGTTATTGGTGAAAGTAGTGGGACCGTTAGTTCGGGTTTTGTTGGATATTCCGATTGACTTTTTCCCCGTCGTTCCTGACACCACAACACATATCACATGGACACAACACAAGAAAATAAAAAACACTAGTAAAAAAAAATAACAAAAAAAAAATAAGCTGTCCTTCCCCATTGGCCAGCAATGCCTTGTGTTTATATTATGCTGTGCTGTGATGTGGTATCCAGCATAAATGGCCCTCACTCAGCTTATGTCACGGCCATAAGTAGTTATTAAAAGTTTGAAAAAATGTTGATCAGATGTAAATGTTCACAGGTACAGCCTATAGGTATAAATAACCCAACCGTCACCATTCGCAACAAATGGGATTTTTTTTTCTCGTTGTCGCCATAATAAGGCGTCCGATTCGCGATGTGCTGCAACTCAAAGTTTTTTTGTGTGAGATGTGCAGATGAGCAGACGGATAACCTGATGATAAGGCAACAACATGTTTGTTTTTTTTTAATTTACGGTGGAATCTGTTATTTGATCTCAGCTTTTAGCCGGAAGTGTGGCTACCCCCCCAGCCCGTAGTAACGCCGCTGAGCTGACATAATTCCGCCGAAACTGGGTTACGTCAGATCCGACCCGACTATGGCTTCCGCCGACGCAAGCGATCGTCCGATGGAGATTTACGTTCACTTGATTTGTTGATTAGGGAATAGATAGATTGAATTTTTAATTGCACAAAAACAGACATAAGTCTGTTGTACGTTTAATGTAAGGCCCAGACAGCAGACACAATGGAAAATCAATTGTTTTATGCCTTTTAAAAGGCTTTTGGGTCTTACGACGTTAATATAAGAGATAGGACTTTCTGCCCAAAAAAATTAAGTCCGATTTGAAATAGGTAAGTATGTTTAAAATGTAGGAGATCGGACTTTGTTCTTCGGAGGAAGCGTTATGCTGCGCGGGCGCCTATTTGAAAAAAAAAAACTTTTTTTCTTTTTGTGTTACATCGCGAGATCTTTTTTTTCTATTTACTTAGTTGTTACTCATTTTGTATGTTTTGTATTTTTTATGCCCATAAATGTTTAATTAATTAATTCATTAATTTCGTACAGAAATATCAATGGCTAGCTTTTTCACTCTCCTTAACTTTTTGCCACAATTTTTTTTTTTTTTTTCATTTATTCAAACAAAATAATCAAATAACAGTAAGTTTTTAAGCATCACAAAACCGATTGTCGGTTTGTATGGATGCTTAGAGCTTCATAAACATTCCTTACTTAGTACATGTAAGAAATATTGTTTGCATCTCGAAAAATCCAATTTACTTGGATCTAAGTCTGTAATGTTTTATTTTCTGCAAAAATATCATATTTTCGCCACAATCAGTGTAAATAGGTTGGCGGCGCTAGTTTTATTCGTATAGCCCCTTAAGCATGTCCACTTTGATTTCGCAATACCATTGGCGTCAGGCTTAAAAGATGTAACACTAGGTATCTTTTATCTTCACGGATGTGTCAAATCAATCAAAAATAGGCGCTAACTAGACCCATTACAGCTGCATGTTGTCTAACCGAATAATTAGAAGGTATTATCTGATATCACAGCATAAATATAGCTAGTAGCATTTACCATTACTTAATGCATTTCAATCCAACCATTCTTATCTTCTTCTATATCTTCTATACTATTTATAAGGAGAAAACTTCTATAGACAATGACAAGGTTTATAGGTAAACCGAAAACACGAAAACGCTTGCGCGATGTAATTGGACACAGCGCCATCTATTAGTTCATTTCTGAATTACGGTCCCGAAGCGAAGTGAGGGCGGGCCACTAGTTTTATTATAAAGAGGTAAATTCTGTAGACATCGAAAAACCTTATATACCTACAAACCCAAAAGTCGAAACACAGGCGCGATACAATCGACACCCAGTGCCATCTATTGGTTCAAAGTGGAAGTAACGTTTCGAAAAGAAGTGAGGGCGAGTAGTAATGCATAACTGGATCGCACTTGAGTGTGTCTAACACAAACGCTTAAACTACCTACCAACCTTTAAAAACATCCGATTTATTATTATCTAAATGGATAAACACAACCAAAACACGACGAATGGATATTATTTACTTATTGGTTATGAACTGAAAGTATGAAGACCGGCGTGAAGTAGCGCCTTTGCTATGTTCGGCCGAGTCACCGCCACCGCCAAGGTAAATAATAAATAAATAAATCGAGACAACATCACATAGGTAGGTACATTGTCCTGGCCCCAGACTAAGGTTTTCCCTTGTGCTATGGAAACCAGAAACAACGAAGGTACTACAAACACCCAGACCCAACACAAATATCTGTTGGTCAAAAGGTTGGCAGCGCACTTGTAAAGCCACGGTGTTACGGGTGTCTATGGGCGACGTCAATCGCTTATCATCATCCGTCAGCTCGTCTGCCATCTATCACAAAAAAAGGAAGGTACTAGCTTTAAGCCTAGCTACTGGCTTTAAGCCTCTGTGGCTATAATTAGCTGACATTATCTGTTACACAGCAAGCGACAAACGGACAAACGGGAAGAGTTGAGCCCGCTCGCGTGCGGCCGACCAATCATTAGCATTTATGGGCTATTCTGTAACTTCGATTTACAATATCATGCGCCAAACTGTCCCACAGAACAACTGATTTTACTGTCCTTTCTGGACGTGTTCATCTCCTCACCTTTTTTCGTTGTCTCCAAAAGCATACCTTCCTGCCGGGGGGCAGAAGGGTTATGTCGGGCTCTCCTCCAGCAATAGCCAGAGGTATACCGAGGACATATCAGAGACGCTCCCTCATCGCCAGAGGGGAGAGGAGACATCAGTACAGGCTGAAGAACCTTACTTCACGTCTCATTCATTTTATGTATAATTCATTCCATAATTTTACTTCAACGATTATCTAAACGACACATATTCCTATAATACCTATATCATACTGTTACTGTAACCTTCATGTATATTTTTTTACATTATGTACCTACATAATATGATCGAAATGAAAATTGTAGTGATCCTAATTTAAAAAGAGTAACTCCAGAGTTTCTTGCTGATTCTTCACGGTAGAAATCGACTTTCCGAATCAGCGGTAACTTACATAATATTTGACATTCATAAATGTAATGTATAGGACGTAAACTGTTTATTTTTTAATTTCTATTTCTAGTGCAGAATAACTCTATCTTAGCTTTGTAATTGAAGGCTTCGATAATGTTTCATAAGTACTCACAGATGCTGCAGTTTACTTCCTGCCGAGTTTTGCCTTCATTGTCCTTTTTCTGTTCTTGCATTGTTTTACGTAAAAGGACAAGTGTTTGCTCATAAATGTGTTGTTAAGTGTTGTCGGAGTGTTGGACTAGGCCCGATGTGCACCTGGCTTCATAAGCCAAAGTTCGTGGATCAAATTCTCAATGGGGACAAGAACTCGTGGGATGTGATTTTTCGTGCGTGAAAAGCTAACGCATTGGAGCCTGGGGTACTCTTTGGCCAAGGTTCATAATTTAGGGAGTCTGATAATTACAATGAAGCGACTGCCGTCTGACTTTCGTAAAACTTTAACAGGGGAACTAGACACTAAATAGAAGCAAAAAATGTTTCAGACACTATCCAAAGCGAGCTAGTTTTCTGTTCTCACGATATTTTTCCTCACCGCCGAATTAACACACATCATCATTATCATCATCATAATCTGTATGTATGTATTCTGTAGTTGTGCCTAAATAATAAATCAGCAACCCACACTCGTCCACAGCTGGACCTACTCGTAGGTCTCTCCTAATGCACGCCACTGCTCCCGATTTTCGGTTACTCTCATCCAGCCCCCATCAGCCTGCCTTCGAAAGAAGACTGTAACAAACACACAAAGAATGTAAAAAATCATCAATGCATGTGTGAGTCATGGCTCTTTTCCACAAAGAGGTGGACAAACGTAATTAAGTAAATCTCTCATATGGTGACTCTTGAACTATTCAAAATATTGCATCACATCGGAACACTGTACTTGTAAGTTTTCCCTCTAATCCGTACAAATGGCGGCCTCTCTGAATCATACGATGCGGACCAATCGATACATACAACATATACATACTTACATAAGTACTATATCGTTAGAGAACAATTTCTCATGAGCATCAGACGATATGCAGTCGAGGGAAGCCGTTGAAAGACTTGCGAAATCAATGTTTGTTTACAATCTACATCATTATCTTGTCTAGAATACTTTTCCTAGACAATGTTTAAAATGCTTACGGATTGTATGAATGCCAGTTGTTCCACCGGCTATTTGTAAAAAAACATGGATCTTGTCAGAGTAGACTTTCCATCTCTTTTTATCTTTAATGGACTACGAATTTTGATATTGGGTGTTAGTGGACTTAACACCCTTACTAACAGCTACTTTTTACGAATCAGTTAATTTAAGAGAAGAGATGCTGTATGTATTAATTTATCTATTAACTAGTGGCCCGCCCTCACTTCGCTTCGGGACCGTAATTCAGAAACGAACCAATAGATGGCGCTGTGCTCAATTACATCGCGCAAGCGTTTCGTGTTTTCGGTTTACCTTAAGCCTTGTCGTTGTCTATAGAAGTTATCTCTTTATAAACAGTATAGAAGAAGATAGAAGATGAACTGATGATGACGTGGCCGAGGGTGAAGCATGTCTATCTCTTGAAAACCCCAAATTATAGCGCTCAGGGAACACTTCAGCCGGTAGACAAATCTAAATTCATAAATATACCTAACCTACTAGGTACTACTACTAATGGTACCCGTTAGTTCGTCCGTCGCCTCTAGTATAAAAAAAAAACTACTAGGTACAACAAAACAACCTGAAGAAGTACAGGTCGATTCACGAAAGATGACCACAAATAACGATCGTCTACGCATGAAATCTCATGAAGAAATGGCTCATTCTCAATTTGACACATTACAAGGGCTTAGACTAAACACATTCTATGTTTAATTGCCCATGTTTTTTGTCTTAAGTCTTTACTTCATGAGATATTAAGCGTAGACGATCGTCATTTGTGGTCATCTTTCGTGAATCGACCTATAACAACTGCTTAGGATGAGACTGCGCAATCTCAGACTCATAATACTGAATTAAATCAATAACATACTATGTATAGTGTAAGTGAACACGATATGTTGTTTGTATGTACACGGTTAGATTGACCATCTGTTATAGCTTTACCATTAAAGGTAGAGCCATGTTTGTCCGCTCTACAATAGGTAAACGACCTCGTCGAGAGCCAGGATAATGTGGATACTGGTGTATCAAATTATTAAATAAATAAATAAATTGTTTATTCAATTAAATAAGGGCAGATATCATAATAATATAATAAAGCTTAACTTAAACCAGAGTTTTTCTTTGCCTGTACTAGGTTGTACCTGTGTTTCAGGCTATACAAATTACATAATATCAATGGTTACTAATTATCAATAAACAGTAATCAAGATTTTAAATAAAGACACTAAATGAAGAAAAAGTAGAAGTAAAACACATTATAATTATATAAAAATTAAACTTATTAACTTATTAATTATAATTATTGACTAACTAGTGGCCCAGCCTCTCTTCGTTTCGGGACATCATTTTCAGGGAGTACCAATAGATGGTGCTGGGCGTCGATTACATCACGCAAGTACATAAATAAATTAAGACAACATCCACATACACTGTCCTGGTCCTAAACTAAGGTTTTCCTTTGTACTATGGAAACCAGAAACAACGAAGGAACCACAAACACCCAGACCCAACATAAATGTCTGTTTCATCAACAAACTTTTGTGGTAGTGCGGGAATCGAACCCTCGACCCTTGTATCTTAATAGGCCCGATGTGCATCTGGCTTTATAAGCCAAAGTTCGTGCGTCAAATTCTCACTGTGGACAGTAATTCCTGGGATGTATTTTTTCAACCTCATTACATTTCAGCATGTTTTTTTTTATTTTTTTACTAGCGGCCGCCCGCGACTCCGTCCGCGAGGAAAAGTAACTTTTTACCCCCCTTTGAACCTCTTAAAACCCCCATTTCGCAATAAAAAGTAGCCTATGTCCTTTCTCAGGGTCTAGATTATCTGTATACCAAATTTCATTTAATTCCGTTGAGTAGTTTTGGCGTGAAAGAGTAGCAGACAGACAGACAGACAGAGTTACTTTCGCATTTATAATATTAGTATGGATTTGATAGGTATCAAGCGAGCAGGCGGATCACCTGATGGTAAGCAATTGCCACCCATGGACACTTGCAACACCAGTGGAGTTACAAGCGCGCTGCCAACCTTTTATCACTTTCCCCCCTGGTGGGCCTCCGGTACCCTCACTCACTCGGCGAAACACAGCACAGGGGCTGCTTCACGCCGGTTTTCTGTGAGGCAGTGGTATCACTCCGGTCGAGCCGGCCCATTCATGCCGAAGCATGGCTTTCCCCCAGTTAGAATGTGGAAGGCAAAGTTCGTGGGTCAAATTCTCACTGTAGACAGGAATTCCTGGGATGTATTTTTTCAACCTATTGCTTTGAAGCCCGGGGTATGCTTTCGATTTTTCGCACTATGTGCCAGGTCGATGGCTGTTGTCTGTTATTGATTGATGACTGGTTAGGCAAGGGCTTACGTCGAATTCCAGCGAATTCCTTAAGTCACCGCGGTACCTAACGGGATTACCAGCCGTCACCCCACATTTCATAATCAGCTAATGGGATTATTGCCCAACTGGCGGTGTCTATTGCCAGGAGTTGTGTAAATTAGTTGTATAATGTGAGAATAATATCCTCTAACTGATATTCGGCTACGGCGGCTCATCTTGACGATCAGCAACGTATAACTCAAATGTGTGCGCAAACACACGTCACTCTCTGTTCCTTTTTTTTATGTGACAGGTAGCACACGAGCAGGCGGATCACCTGATGGTAAGCAATAGCCGCCGCCCATGAACACATGCAACAAGTGCGCTGCTAACCTTTAATCCCCTTCCCCCCCGATGGGCCTCCGGTACCCTCACTGACTCGACGAAACACAGCACAGGAGCTGCTTTACGCCGGTTTTCTGTGAGGCAGTGGTATCACTCCGGTCGAGCCGGCCCATTCATGCCGAAGCATGGCTCTCCCACAATTAGCCTTTCATCAGTGTGATACGACCGAAGAGAGATCGGACGCAGGTCCTCCCCATTTTTGATCCAGAGTTTGTGTTTGAATTTTCAAAAGCCGTAGATCGAATTGACCTTGTTCAAAGTAAATAGTTGGCAGAAGTGACGGCTAAAGACATGTAACTGCTGATCAATACAAAAGGTACCTACTATATGTTAAACGGAAACATCTAGAGAATCTCTAACCACACGTTTTAGCTTGCATTTTACTTTGCGCTATTTTAAAACAAATAAAACGGAGAGGAAAACAAATCCAAATTAACATACCGCACACTAATGCTTTATTTATTTAAATGTCTGTCTTTGTGATCTGTTAGTTTTACTTCATATTGTTTAAGCAAAGCATTTTCACATCGTTAGAGTCTGTCCGACAAATAGCCACGAGAGGAAGTGTTGCTACGTTGGTGCAAAACGTACTAAATCATGATTAAAATTACTAAATTACACCGTGACCCCATGGTCCAATACATCGGAGGTTGGTCGCAACATATTATCATGATACCACAACCTGTCAAATTTCCTCAATAATGTCCTGTATGTGACCTAATGTAGAGATGAAAGGCGATTGAAGAAACCCGTACATAGCTATTTAATAAAAATAATACATAAACAAATGCGCCCGACAATCACACCAATCAACCTGTTCTCAAACTAGGGCAACCCCTGTATTTGCGCCTGTACTATGAGTACCAGGTGACGATAATTAACTGGGGGCGTCAACCCAGAACATCCAGACCCAAGGAAACTTAGAAAATGTAGTTTCCTAAAATTACTTGACTTGACTAATATGGCAAAATATGCTGACCATTGTATTTTACCCTAACACCATTTCTGTATTACCATGTTTTAAAGAAAAAAACTAAATTGTGATTCTGACGTTTCCTGAGTCGAACTCGGGACCTTTCGCGCTTCGGGCGAACACTTTAACCACTGCGCCGTCAAGGCCGTCTTTGAACTGTTTTAATATTTCTTTATTTTTTAATCTGAAAATTGCGTATTTTCAAGCATAAGCTGGCAATACTGCAAGTCCATAGTTTTATAGCCCATTTAAATGACAATAATGTTATGTAACGCGTCTTTTCTTCGCAATTGTTCACGCTAATGTTGATCAGATAACGTGGTGTAGCGTGTAAGCATTCAGAAACTGGTACAAAATTAAATATATACGATAAAGGTAACCTCTACGTTTCCATATGAGCTAGGGGTGGCAAAATGACCCTTTTTGTTCTCTTCTTTTTTTCTACATTCTTTTTTATGTTTCAAGTTTATGAAAGACTAGCGGCCGCCTGCGACTTCGTCCGCGTCGAAAAGTAATTTTTTACCCCCCTTTTAACCCCTTACAACCCCCTTTTCGCAATAAAAAGTAGCCTATGTTCTTTATCAGGGTCTAGATCATCTGTATATTAAATTTCATTTAAATCCGTTCAGTAGTTTTGGCGTGAAAGAGTAACAGACAGACAGACAGACAGAGTTACTTTCGCATTTATAATATTAGTTAGGAGTTAGGATTACTTATATGAAAATTTATTATTACATACTGCAATCTTTTATTTTTAGCAAATAATGGTAAAGATTATTGTCATAAAACAGTTTGAAAGCAATTCAAATCAAGTGTAGTGTATGTAATTCTAATTATAGAAAGAAATATATGTTGACAAGAAAATATGTATTTGAGTAGGTATTATATTTGCGATCCTCTGTTGTCTGATATCTGTAACACAAGTGCATAAGCTACTTAGTACGGAGTCAGGTCAATGTATGAGATGTTGTGTGAATTTATTTATTTATTTATTATAATTTTTACTAGATTTAGAGAAAATCGGGAGAGAACTCGCTTAAATAAAATAAAATCCAGCGATAAAATTTATCACACCGATCAATCTTCCAAAACATGTGTCTTTTTAATCACTCGACAATGCAGAATTAAATGTGTCTTTAAACACGGTACAAAAAAAACCTCATTGGTGGCAGCCCTACTGTTATCACAAGAGCGATAACGTGCAACATAAAACCTCATGTGTTATTATGTAAATACGATCCTTGCGCCAATTGCTGATAGACTTGCATTCCGAGAACAAACGGGCGATGCACAAATGATACTTGAAATAATAGTTACGATATACGAGGTCAGTTGGTCAAAGGAAGCAAAAAATCTCATAGAATAGAATATTTATATTTGCGTGAAAAATGGTATTTACATAGTTGGTACATACCTACATAATGTAATAGTCATGGACTCATAACTCACCAGAATCTGGCATGCAAACATAGTAACACATTAGATATAGGTTTGATTTGATGACATACATACATTGACTCAGTACCAAGTAGCTGTTACAGATAACAGATGTTTTAACCGTGAGAGAGTCACGCTTCGGCATGAATGGGCCGGCTCAGCCGGAGAGATTCACGGCCTCACATAAGATCGGCGTGAAGCAGCGCGTGTGGAAAGGGGTTAAAGGTTGGCAGTGCACTAGTGACTCTACTTGTGTTGCAGGTGTCTATGGGTGGAAAAGATCGCTTAGCATCAGGTGATCAGTCTGCTCGTTTGCCACATCACATAAATATAAAATAATCGACAATTTGCACAGTTTTATCTTCAGCAGATTATGCTCTGCTCTACGAACGAACTTGCGCTTTTATTTGCATTCGTTTAAAAAGCAAACAAATATATCGATCGATCAAATCAATGTTTGAGTAAATCAACGAAGATACAACACATATTCGTTTATTAGGACAACCAACAAGTCGCACACTATAAAATTACAAAGTACTCGTATGATACAGAGTATTTGTAACCTACAGTTTAAAGCAATAAAGTTTCTGATTCTGATTTATAAACAGTTACGAGTATATACATAAGTAAGCTTAAAGATTATTGTTCCGAACATATTTTTTTCCGAAATTGAGCCAATATTGTAAATGTTCTTTTTAGAAAATTACTCTAGAAAAAACCATTCTTAGAGGATTTCATATTTAGCAAAGACTATCGCAATTATTTTTCTTAGGAACTTGTATGTAGCACGCGCGTAAATAAAAGCAAAAGATGTTTTTTTTGAGTCAGGAGCCACCGCGCCCAAAGAGTCCTGCGCCCAAAACACAGACCCGCTAATTAAGCCACGCCACCCAGTCTGCAATGCCACCGTCGCCTTTTACCCGCGCATCCCGGCGACCTTATAAAACCAGCGTCGACGCGCCCGCGCCCGCAGTCAGCTCGCAGCCGTCGCGCGCGCCGCACGTACTCCATGCTCTAGCGCCCACTCGCAACATGGAGGGGCTCACCCCCAGCCAAGAGGACGAGGGCATCGCCGCCGACCGGCGCCCGTCCACCGACGACCACGCCGACCTCTCCGACTCCGCCTCCGACGCCGGATCCGGGAACGGCAAGGATTCCGGCTGCGAAGTCGCCGCAGAAAACCAGGAACCACCCTACACGCCGCCCGACGAGGAACTCGCCAACAGGATCGCTTCCCAAGTGGAGTTCTACTTCTCCGACGCCAATATCACTAAGGATGCCTTCCTCCTCAAACACGTCAGGAGAAACAAGGAAGGATACGTTTCGCTCAAGCTCATATCCAGTTTCAAAAGAGTGAAGCACCTTACGAAGGATTGGCGAGTCGTCGCCGAGGCCCTCAAACGCTCAACAAAGTTGGAAATCAACGAGCAAGGAACGAAACTCCGCAGGACGGAACCTCTACCTCCCTACGACGAAACTACTCCATCCAGGACAGTGGTGGCCGTGCGGATGCCCATAGACAGGCCTACGGTTGAAAACGTGTCGAGATTGTTCGCGAGTTGCGGAGAGATAGCCTTAGTTCGCGTGCTTCGCCCCGGGAACCCAGTGCCCGCAGATGTGCGCCAGTTTTTAAATAAGAACCCGAGTTTGGTTAACTGTGTGTGTGCGTTAGTTGAGTTTACTGAGTCTGAATCCGCGAGGGAGGCTCTGAGGCTCCAGAGCCCGGACGAGGAGGGGATGAGAGTGTACGAGCTGAACGGAGTCCCGAGGGAGCCCAAGAGGAAGGCGCCCGTGAGGAGAGCGCCGCCGCGTCGGCACGAGTGCGAGTACTCGTCCTGCTGCAGCGGTTCCGAGCCGGAGTACGACTTCAGGGCTTATGGAACGCCGTTCTACCGGAGGAGTTCGAGCGGCTTTTTCGCGCCGCGTTCCCCTGAGATCCAAACTTGGGTCCCACGTCGAGCGTCGACGTGCAGTCACTCGTCTGATTCTGGTGTTTCCGTTTACTGCGGGTCGAGGAGAGCCTCGCAAGCGAGTACTGGGAGCGCGAGCAGTGCGGAGGGCTGGTTGTCCAGGAGGCTGTCCGGGTGTTCCCTGACCGGGGAGTGCGGGGGGCGGCGGCTGTCGGCGTGCGCGCCGCGGTTCGAGCCGCGCACGCCGCTCGTGCCCGACGGCACCCGCGGCTTCCACGCGGCCGCGCGCCAGCGCAGAATCTCGGACCTCGCACTGTACTCGCGCTAGAAAGCGCCCGCCAACCGTGACACCTTTCTAATATCGTTGGATAACGCCTTTCACGTTGCGCGTTTTCGATCTATTTCGTACGAGGAAGCGTCCAATTGTGTGATCGCATGTGTTCCGCTAGCCGTAGTTTTTAAGTTCTTTTTCTTTCGGGGCGACTTCTCCGCGGAGGAGTTGCCCCTTCGAATGTGATGTAAGCTCATTTAGTTTGTAAGTTGTAAGCTGTGTTTAGTTTAATTTATATTCTCTCTTTTGAATTGTAATTTATTAGATTATTTATTGTATATTTATTGAGCGCGCTCGCTCTGTGGGTGGGTTTTCATCGAGATAATATGTCAGAGTTGTCGGCACAAATTTTAAAGAGCAAAATCGACATGTGGCGATAGAAGGCTCTCGCGAAGTCCGGAGGAGTTACAGATTGTGCAAGAGTACTTAATGATATGTGGTATGCGCGTGCGCATGCGGGTGAGAGGCGCGGCTCCGCGGAAACTGGATGCCCACAGAGCGTTTCGGCGAAACTAACAGATTTCAACATTTTGTACTAAATAAGTCATTTAATAACATAAGTCAGTCGCGCCATTTCATGTTTTCATTTAAGTTTTTAATGTTATATATAAGAGTTGTGATGTATATATGTACATGTGAGCGTTCGTAATCACTTTCTAGTGGTTATTAATTTATTTTTGTCGGAGGAGAGTGTGATGGCAGCACAATACCTTGCCTCCTCTGTGTGCTGATGATGATAATTTTTAAATATATAAATAAGTTTTTTGACAATCTTGTTGTTTTTGTTCGACCTTGCGGCGGGAAAGTAGGTTCATTTTCGACCCTGGCTCGCCTTGACGAATCGATTCTCGATTCTCACGGCTCGCCACTTGACAGTTGCCTCATATCGATTTGAGGAAAAAAATCTAAGGATGTAGACCGGACGTTGGGATGATTCAACTCATTATATAACCTTGTACCGGAATATTTATTCGAGTTTTATGTATCTGGCGAACTGTTTACGATTCAAACATATGAATGAATTATCAAAACACGCAATTGATTTAATCTTAGTTTGTTATTAATCAAACAGATGATTCAATTGAATTGCTAATCTTTATCTAAATTATGTCAATAGTTATTACATTAAAAACTAGTAAATAAATACGACAGATTTTGCGTAGCATCATAGATACTGATATATTTGCGTTCTACGTCAGAAAGCCACACATCATCATCTTTTTATTCTCGTGTCGATGGCACCAATATATTAAATTTTCCTACCTAATACTTCGCCACAACGACTACCCTATCGGTAGGCTGCAGGAGACATCATCATCACCAGCCTGTTGCAGTCCACTGCTGGACATAGGCCTCTCCAAATGCTCGCTACGCCCGATGGATCTTTGGCTCCTGTCAGCAAATCTTCACTCTTCCTGGTCTAAAAGCGTTCTGCGCAGGCGCTGTATTTTGCTGAGTGTGGGAACCGGAGGCTCAATAGGGGGAAAGGGGGTTAAAAGGTTGGCAGCGCACTTGTGACTCCGCTGGTGTTGAGAATGTCTATGGGCGGCGGCAATCCTTTATTCTCAGGTGATCCATATGCTCGTTTGCCACATATCATTTAAAATACAACGTTTATCGGGACGCCACACATCGGGTTCCCACAATCTTCAATTGATTGATATTGGACCAAAAGTGTGTGACATTAAGGCGAAAATTGATTGATGAAACAAAAGTGTCCTTAAATAATGTACTCTACAAATTGAAAAAGGACAAATAAGTCAAGGCTATCAAATATTTGACCTTTCATTTTACCCTAGAAACAATGATAATGACAATGCTGCTCTACATGTAGAGTTCACTACGGCAAGTTTGTTTCGGCCAAAGGCAAGAATCAGAACTGATACATATACTTCATTATATTTATGTTAGTCATAGTTTTAAAATGATAATGTTACTTTCATAACAGTGACAGCATGAGTTTTGTACCTAAACTAACTTCAAACCACGTTTTGTAATAAAGAGGACTGTGTTTCAAGGAAGTGTTCCTTAGTGACACGGGGACCTATTCTCGTGTAATCGACATTGAAGTCGAATTTCGAGACATTTCATACATTAATCCATGTAAATCTGTTATTCGACCTCAATGTCTAGTCCACAAGAATTGCCCCTACGGCTTTAAAAACATCTCTAATAGAGATTGCAAACAACACACATTGATAGGAAAGCGATGTAGAGTTGCTTTCCTATCAATGTTTTCTGCCGTACGTATAAAAGTGACTTTGTCGAACTATGTAGAGCAGGATTGTCATCGTGAAATTGAAAGTAAGCATACAGACAGCTGCTCGTATTTCGTAAGGCTCGTAATATGGAGAAAGTAAATCGAAATAGTAGAGTAGGTATAACGGCCATGAGGTAATAATCATTTGCCAATTTAGATTTAAAGAAAGGTATTTAGGTATAATAATTATTAATATTTTCTGTCTCTTCGAGCGATGGGAAATAAATTGTGAGGGGTTTTTATCTAATTAAATTATAAATAACAGGTAGGTAGATGTCTATACTATTTATAAACATCGACCAAAGTTATACATATAATGACAAAGCGAAACACTAGGGTGATACAATCGACACAGAGCGCCATCTATTGGCACAAAGTGGCAATTAATGTCCCGAAACGAAGTGAGGCTGAGCCACTTGTATCTAAATAAAGTAGTGAAAGTTTACAGAAAATATAAGACTAGATACGTACGTATTAATAGATACACAACTTTTTAACACTTATCTCGATCTCTACTTAGTATACAGTCGCTAATTTGCCAAGATTATTGTTTATTCAAGTTTGATTCTTGGAAAAAAGCGATAATTTTGGCAAATTAGCGAGTCACTTACTAAGTGGTAGTATTAAGTAAACTCTACATCGGCTATTGAAAGAAATGAAGAGTATCAATAAGCTTTTAATTTCTCTACTTAGTTGTGATTAATCTACTTAGTATAAAATATTTTCTTCAAAGTTGTAACCATGGACGTAAAGGAAAGATTTCTTCAATCGACTCTCATCTTTCTGTTATACACATTAGGTTAAATATCAATTGAGGTAATTTGACAGGTACAAGGGAGAATCTTCATTTGTAACCAGAACAAATAATTGTGAGTGATATTGTCCCAACTTATTCGTTTTATGTATCTTGGTACTAGTATTGACTCTTCACGATAGATTGATTTTCTTCATATTTTAACCCTAGACTCTTCTTAGCCATACCTAATAGTTAATTACTCTACTTAGTTAATTATTTACTTTAAAGCTGTAACGAAATTTTAATTAGTTTTTAATCTGCAGTAATTGGAACTTAAGAGAGATCAAAATAAAACCAGGTTTGGTCCATCAAGGATTAAATATGATCTAAGACCTTAAACATTGACCTTGGTGACTACATAATATTATATCTAGAGCAAGTTATTACCTTGATCGGAATTTGAAGATATTATAATATAATATCTAGTTGAATAACCTTGGTAATATTTTTATTTTTAGTTGAGTGTTTTTTTTTTATAATATAGGAAGGCAAACGAGCAAGTGGGTCACCTACAGTGAACACTGCCGCCCATGGACATCAGATGCACCAGAAGGAGTGCGGATGCGTTGCCGGCCTTTTAGGATGGTAAGTATAGGCTCGTTTCTTGAGTATTTGAAAGTCGTACCGGTTCGGAAAAATCAATCACTATCGATCAACCACTGTTGATCGTGGTGGGGTAATGTTGATGTGTAGAATTTAGGGTTCTGGTAATTACAATGGAGCGACTGCAGTCTGACCTTCGCAACCGTTTTAAGGGGAACCAGACTAACTGAATCATGATTATACGTTTCAGAAGGTAAACGGTATGTTGGTACATTTATAAATTGGTAAAATTCCAGTCTTTGTCAATTAGCACTACGTACTTAAACCTTTTTTTTGTTGACCCAGGTGAAATGCCGCCGGCCCGTAGTGCCTTATGCCCTCAGCTGGGAGACCGACGGGTAGTGTTAGGCTCTCCCATGACTGGGGCCTCAGCTGTTCTGAGGCCGGTCAAAAGGCATACCAACTAAAACACCTGGGGCTGTTCCCGGCTTATCCAGGGCTACGGGGTGAGCACTACGTAAACCTTAATTCTTTAATGCAAACGACCAAAAAGTGAAACATATACTAGCCACCGAAATATGTCCTGAATATATTATATATTTTTTATAGTGGCTCAGCATAATGGCTCACCTCAGCCTGATGATAAGCAAGAGGAGAGCCCACGTTGCAGTTATAACGGACGCGACGGCGCGGTATCACATCCGTTAGCACTGCCATACTGGCCCGCGAGATGCTTCTTCACGCTTCCATATTCAATTAAAACTGAGATGAATTGCTCTGGGGAGCAATTCTCGTACTATTCGACATTCAAGTCAAATTACAAATTTGTATGGACGAATGTATGAAATCTCTAAATTCGACTTCAATGTAGATCACACGAGAACTGCCCCCCTGAGCAGACAGACACTCTTTAAATAACAATAAAGAAGTGAGCACGCGCAATTTAATACAATAAAAGTAGATCTTTGAATAATTAGTCTTTTCTCCTTTCTAATGGCTATCTAGAGTGTTCTGTACATTATAATGTCATTGCGTCACTTCAGAGAGACAAAAGCATTACATTTACAATTTCAATCTCTTTTTACAAAAATAAATTAATATCAAGCTTGTCATTGTTCGATACCAGATCTGCGTTACTTACCTATAAACTGGTCCATTTAATTGACTTTTAAGTAACCGTGGGAGAGCCATGTTTCGGCATGAATGGTCCGGTACAATCACTCACTCGACGAAACAAAGCGCAGGCGATGCTTTACACTGGTCTTCTGTGAGGCCGTTATCACTCCGGTTGATGTGGCCCATTCATGCTGAAGCGTGGCTCTCCTACGGTAAAACACAGTTTATGAATCCAAGTTTTCAATGCTGGGAAAAACTTTAAGGAAAAAGAACAAGTCATCACAATATCACATGGTTATCATCAAATATCAAAATACATAAATATTTCGGTTTTCCCCATACTTTTTGCGATTTTAATATAAAAAATATGTTTTTACTAATGTGAAGGCATGGAAATAACCGTATTCTCATAATAACATAATTAAGTTCAGTAACTTAATTTGGATGTCCGAAAAACTTGTTTTCCATCTAATCTGTGGGATGTTGCTTTATTAGTGATGTTACTTGACGATTGAGTGAATATCGATATGAGACAAGATGAGGGTTGTTTCGGAACAGTTAAGTACATTCTTCTTATTCTCTTGAGGTATTTACCTGTTTATCTGTTTGCTTTTCTCTTAAAAATAAAAAAATGGTACAATACGGCTTTTACTCACAGTTATTTATGTTAATATTTTTTGCAAATTAACAAAGTTACGAAAAATAAAAGAGGTACATACTTCCACAAGTTTGCATATATTACTTTTTATTTTGTAATTTTGTATTTATACAAATTAAATGTTCTCCTATATCTATATCTTCTTCTTCTTTATCTTCTATACTATTAATAAAAAGGTTAATTTCATATCCCACGCCATAGCTTATAGGTAAACCGAAAACACGAAACACTTGCGCGATACAATCAACGCTCAGCGCCATCTATTGGTAGACAGCGGAACTACTGTCCCGAAACGTAGTGAGGGCGGGCCACTAGTAACTAAAATATTGAGACGATATCTCAATGACTTGCTCGCGAATTAAGGTTTTCCGGGCAGCAGGTTTAAAGGTCAGTGTTCTCTACCCTAAGTTTTACAATTTCATCGATAACTTTATTCAAATGATTGCCATCTCTAATCATCTGTCAGTTTATTTACCATCAGCTGACCGCTGGCTTCCGTAAATACAGACGATAATAGAAACTCAGACCTTGAGGTCTGCTGTGATGAATTGTAATTTATTGTTTTATATAAAAACGTTCAATCATTGTCTATGGGTAATCTGAGCTTTATTCTGTAGTCGGTTAGATAACGGCGTGATTTTTATCAAGTTAGGGCCAATTTATTGGCAGTAAAAAATTACGGCCGAATAAATTTAAGTTTTATTGTTAACCCTAACAATACTATTATAATAATTTATTGTAATTTATAGTTTGCCGTTTTATTCTATATATATGTCTGTCCGTCCGTCTGTCTGTTCTCCGCCGTTTCTGCACCGATTGCCACGAAAATCGGCGAAGAGATGTAAGTATACTGATAATCCAAAAAAAAATTTTTACTTGTAATAAAAGAAAGTAAGACAGTGACAGAAACCTAAAGTTGAACTAAAAGTAAATAAAATCTATATCTGTACTATTTTTAAAGAGATAACTTCAATAGACAACGACAAGGCTTATAGGTAAACCGAAAACACGAAACGCTTGCGCGATGTAATTGGACACAGCGCCATCTATTGGTTCATTTCTGAATTGCGCCGTGCCCTCGCATCCTTTGTAACTGGGCTCTCCTTTCGCTTATAATCACTTCATCAGGCTGAGGTGAGCCAAATATACTGTGCCATTAAAAAAAAATCTATATGACACAGACTCAATAAAGAATATTTCTGCTTCTATTTCTGTAATTATTTTGTGCTGCAGCGTTCCGGCGGTTTCTCCAGTTAGGAGTTGAACTAAAATGTTGTGTCATTTAGCTTGGGATTGCATCTGCGTTGCAACGCAACCGCAACCTTGGCCATAGATAATTGTGCGCCGCGTCTGGACCATCTGGACGGATTCCATTATAAATAAAATCGGGGTTGCCAGCAAACAAATGATATTCTATTCTATTCTACTCTATCAGTTCGCAGCTATACAATCATGTCAAGAGGCTGGCGGCCTCGACGGCGCAGTGGCTAAGGTGTTCACCCGAAGCGCGAAAGGTCCCGGGTTCAATTCCCGGTCAAGTCAATTTAGGAAACGACATTTTCTAAGTTTTCTTGGTTCTGGGTTGACGCCCCCAGTTAATTTTCGTCACCTGGTACTCATAGTACAGGGGTTGCCCTAGTTTGAGTCAGGTTGATTGGTGTGATTGTCTGGCGCATTAAAAAAAAGAGTGATACCGACTTAGAAGATACAGATACACTTGTGACTCCACTGGTGTGGTGCGGGTGTCTACGAGGCGGCAATCGCTTTCCGAAGATCCGGTTGCTCTTCTGCCACATGACACAAAAACAATAAAAAAAACGATCTCGTCATCATTTCAGCTAATAGACGCCCATTGTTGCACATAGGCCTCCCCCAACGTTCTCCACACAGATCGGTCCTGCTGCCACCCGCATCCAAGGAACTCTCGCGACCTTCACCAGATTGTCGGTCTACCTGGTGGGAGGCCTATTACGGCTGCGGTCTCCTGCACGCGGCCTCCACTCAAAGACCTTTCCACCCCAACGGCCGTCTGTTCTCCTTCGCAATACTGGTACATATGTATGAAAAAAACTATCTGACGGCTTAGATTAAATCAAAATGATTTAATCTAAGTCTGACAACCCTGAATAAAATGTACTACTGTAATGGTTGGCGTTGTTTTGAATATTGTCGAGATCTGGATTCTTGGACTATTATTAGGTGGACCTTTGGAAGCAAAGTAGGGCAAGATGATTATGATTATCATTGTTTTTTATGTGAAAGGTGGCGTATGAGCAGACGGATCACCTGTTGGTATCTGCAATGCCACTGGAGTCACAAGTTGTATGTCAACTTGTTGCATTGCGCCTCCTGACCAGAGATTCCCGAAAGATACTTCTAAAGTTGTAACTCCCCACCCTCCATACCAGTAAAGTAAAGTATCAGCCTATATACTGTCCTACTATAGAACAAAGGCCTCCATCATAGAAATCAAGTCATCGCTACTATGATGGGATTAGGCTTAATCACCACGCTTGCCCATTGCGGATTAATGATCACGAACCCGAGCTATGTTCGAAAAATTCGAAACATACTTTTGCTCGACCCGGGAATTGAACCCGGGACCCCGAGATCACGTCTCGGTACTTAAAACATTATACCAACGGGCCCCCTCCTGGATAAGGTTCAAAATCAGGTGGGAACTATTCTCTATCTATGAAAGAGTTCATTATTTCAACTCAAATGTAAAAATGTTACTTTCTGCTACGGAACCCTTTATTAGCGACTCGCATTTGGCCACTTTTTTTTAATTTCGCTTCTTTTCCAGTTTCTGCGCAATAAAGGAAGACGATTCATATCAGGCATTTTAATCTTCAATATAATATTGCCATAATAGGTAGGTAGGTAAGGCGGCCTGTCCACCAAAGCGTATTATAGTGAGGGTGCGGAACGGAGAAATGTAGTTAAAAATTATCCACTCGCTACAGTGATAAATGCCCTGGGCCCATAACCTGAAGGGTTATGGGTAAAAGAAAGCAGGATTAAACGGGATAAAATTAGATTTATTTCAGCTTTCAGACAAGCTCAGTCGACATCAGGGCACAGACAGAGGTAGTGCACATAGACAACGTATCACAGACAACAAGTAGTTAGCACTTAGCAAGGAGTTTCATTTTACTTTCCAACAGTATTAACCAATAGGACTTGAAGAGAACAGGGGGGGACAGACACAGGAGGATTTTTTTATGCACGTAAGAAGACGGAGATCAGAAATGATGTAATCCGACAGAGAACCAGAGTCACTGACATAGTCCACCGAATCAGCAAACTGAAGTGGCAGTAGGCTGATCACATTAGCCGCAGAACTGACAACCGTTCGAAGCCGTAAAGTCCTTGAGTGGAGACCGCGACTCGGTAAGCGTAGTGTTGGACGCCCTGCGACAAGATGGGATGATGAGAGTAGCCGAAAATCGGGAGCGGTGGCGTGCGGTGGAGACCTATGTCCAGCAGTGGATGAGTGTGGGTTGCTGATGAATAGGTGGGAGACGATCAGACGGATCACCTAATGGTAAGCGATTGCCGCCGCCCATAGACACCTGCAACGCCAGTAGAGGTGACTCTAAAAAAAGGGAAAGGGGGTAAAAGGTAATCACTTACAAGTGCTCTGCCGACCTTTTACCCTCTTTCCCCACAATTGGACTTCCGGTAGCCTCACTCACTCGACGCAACACAGAGTACAGGCGCTGCTTCACGGCGGTCTTCTGTGAGGCCGTGGTATCACTCCGGTCGAGCGGGCCCATTCAAACCGAAGCGTGGCTCTCCCACAGTCAATCAGGAGGATAATCTCTTCAGTGGACAGGGAGGACAGACACAGGAGGATAGACAAAGTACGCAACTCCTCTCCGCCATACCCCGATTGTCTGCTTCGGTAGACAGCCAGCCTAAAGCTACCTATCTTGACCCACCTCAAAATACCTACACGTCTCAGTAACCCAACTGAAACAATCGATCAAAGATTTCCATCAACAATTTACTTCATTTACAAGTTAAATTTGACAAAGAAAGAGCATCCTTGACCGCCCAGTCGCAACCTTGGCATGGGTCAATTTTAACAGCGATTATGCAGAACGGCTATTCTTGGCAAAATCTTTAGTCAAATGAGTTATATTTTTAACTAGCGGCCGCCCGCGACTACGTCCGCGTGGAAAAGTAACTTTTTACCCCCTTTTAACCCCTTACAACCCCCTTTTCGCAATAAAAAGTAGCCTATGTTCTTTCTCAGGGTCTAGATCATCTGTACCTATACCAAATTTCATTTAAATCCGTTCAGTAGTTTTGGCGTGATAGAGTAACAGACAGACAGACAGAGTTACTTCGCATTTCTAATATTAGTTAGGATGTCCTCAACATTATGTGTGTGGTTCCTTCGTTGTTACTGGTTCCCATAGTACATATAACGGAAAACCTTAGTTTGGGACCATGTAGGACAATGTAGGTATGCGTTGTAGTCTTAATTAATTACTTAATTACAAGTTAAATTTGACAAAGAAAGAGCATCCTTGACCGCCCAGTCTCAACCTTGGCATGGGTCAATTTTAACAGCGATTATGCAGAACGGCTATTCTTGGCAAAATCTTTAGTCAAATGAGTTATAATTTTGATGTTCTCAATATTAAAAATATATAAGTACAGGGTGTATCTGTGAACATTTCCTTTTTTTCGATGTACTTATTTCGAAAAGTTGTTGAACAAATGTTGTTTAGATTGGTTGATAAAACATGTGGTTAAAAGGACGTAAATGTCACAGATACACCCTGTATGTGTGTGGTTCCTTCGTTGTTACTGGTTCCCATAGTACATATAACGGAAAACCTTAGTTTGGGACCATGTAGGACAATGTAGGTATGCGTTGTAGTCTTAATTAATTACTTAATTACAAGTTAAATTTGACAAAGAAAGAGCATCCTTGACCGCCCAGTCTCAACCTTGGCATGGGTCAATTTTAACAGCGATTATGCAGAACGGCTATTCTTGGCAAAATCTTTAGTCAAATGAGTTATAATTTTGATGTTCTCAATATTAAAAATATATAAGTACAGGGTGTATCTGTGAACATTTCCTTTTTTTCGATGTACTTATTTCGAAAAGTTGTTGAACAAATGTTGTTTAGATTGGTTGATAAAACATGTGGTTAAAAGGACGTAAATGTTCACAGATACACCCTGTATGGGTGTGGTTCCTTCGTTGTTTCTGGTTTCCATATAGTACAACGGAAAACCTTAGTTTGGGATGACCATGTAGGTATGCGTTGTAGCCTCAATTTATTTATTTATTATTTTATTTATTTATCTGTGAACATTTACATCCATTTTTTACGCAAAAAACATTCCTTTATGTTTGTAATGAAAGAAAACTGCAATCAATGAAATCATTTACCTATTGCCTCAGCTACATTGGTGTAGATGTTAGCACCAATTGAAAAGTACAAATCTAACCTGCCATACGGCAAACAATATTGCACATAGAAGTAGAAAATGTTTATTTAGCACACAATTGGTACATGAGTTACTATTTAACTTACAATACAATCACCTACCATTGAAATTCAACCTTAACATTAAATAAAATTCTGCATTCAAAGTATTTTTTAATTGTGTTTGTATTGCACGGGAAACGAACCGGAAAAATAAAAAAAAGAATGACTATTTTATTCTATCACTCGATACAGTAATTACTATAAAGATAAGAAATCTCTAAGAAGCCGTAGATCTTAAAGTTATTTGTGGTATGAATATTTAGCATAGAAATACTTTAAAATAAAAAAAATATTTCTAAAGGAGTAAGAATACTTTATCTTCAGGTAACATTTAAAAAATTTAATTATGTAAATCTAGGGCAGGCATTACGTGTACAAAAAATATCAACAGACGATAGCCAGCCATCATCATCAGCAGCAACCCACACTCGTCCACTGCTGGACATAGGTCTCCCCTAACGCACGCCACCGCTCCCGATTTCCGGCCACTTTCATCCAGCCCACTCTAGCCAGCCTTCGTATACCAGTAGGTACACCTAAATCGGAGTCAGACGAGAAAAGTTCGTCTAACCGAGAATCGAACCCTGTACTACCTACTCACCATTTGACACCACACCTTAGCATCTGATCCTACGATGATGGAAGTTGTCGAAGATGGTTTAATTAGTAGTTTTATTGTTTCTGTTTAAATACATTAAACTTTTAGCACGTACCGAGCCATGACCTTTAAGGGCTATTTCGTAACGAGGAAGCCCAAAAACCTGATTGATGGGCTTATTATAGGAAGTACGAGACTAGATCGTAGTACCTACCTATACGTAATGTTATACA
This sequence comes from Cnaphalocrocis medinalis, assembly GCA_014851415.1. Classification (NCBI taxonomy): domain Eukaryota; kingdom Metazoa; phylum Arthropoda; class Insecta; order Lepidoptera; family Crambidae; genus Cnaphalocrocis; species Cnaphalocrocis medinalis. Next base: position 1,679,285 of record CM026300.1, read on the forward strand.
ACAAGTTTTGGATTTGAGGTAAATCTAATGATACTGAAAAACTCAGTATCTGTGAACATTTACGTCCATTTAACCACGTCTTCTACCAACCACCCTGAACAATATTTGTTCTAGGTCATTTGAAAAGTCGTTAGTTTTTTTTTTACGATTTCCCATAAGTACCATATGAACAAAGTCACGTGACAGACTTTGTATCATCATCATCATGCCAGCCCACATCCACCCACTGCTGAGTATAGGCCTCTTCTTTATTACGCCACTCCCTACGGTCACCAGCCAGCCTCACCCACTGTTTCCCGACCACCCTTACAATATCGTTAGACCAACGGGCAGGTGGTCTACCCACAAGACGTCGCCCCAATCTTGGCTGCCATTCGGTAAGCTTTATAGTCCACCTATAATCCTTGCACCTTGCCTTGACTTTGTATAAAAAGTTGTAATTTTTTTATGCGATGACTTTCCAAGGGTGCTAATCCAGTGCACGTGTCAGCCGAATTTTTCGCTGCACTACAATATATCGTTGGATAACTCTTACGGCATCGATTATGTAAATCGATGCCGCGGCCGCGGAGTGTGCTCGTTTCGAGCGATCATCGATTTAGCGATTATGATTTTAGGGTTGGCAGAAATGCCATATTGTTTTAGTAATGGCGGTTGAACTGTTTTTACGGACGTAAATAAAATGTATGCTAAATCGAAGGCAGTCGAAACAGTTGCATTAAAATTAATCTTTCATTAATAATAATAATAATCGGTCCTATTTAAATGGCTGTTCGGTTAAGGGCACTGAATCTGCGCTTATTAATCTTCCATTGCATTAGTTACAACTCGTTTTAGAACATAGTTGTATAGTTGAGGGCATGGTTTCCATCAGAAATAAAAATCGCATATATCCGAATCGGCATATAAGGACATAATTAAATGCCAATCTAATCTACAAATACGGTCCTGGCCCCAATACTCGTGGTATGAAAAAAAATATGCTAAAACCTTACATAAAAACTATGTTTATAATAGAGGCATATACAGCAGCTATGGACTTCTATTTGCTTGGCTGTAATGATGATGATATTATTGCGATATATATTTATATTTTCGATCAATATCTCAAGCATAGAATTAAGTAGGGGCCTGAATATCAAATCGCGTTTTTCTGGGGGCCTTCTTAGAAAACTAATTCACAAAGGCCATTACCGACATCGGCAGCTGTTTCCAATGTTTTACTGACTTCCACCTTTCCATTTTTCTTTCTTTAGACTTCAAGAGACTCACAGCCCTAACCATTGCATGAAGTTGGGTAGACTTAATTGAATATTTGGCTACAAAACTAAAATAACAGCTGATATGGTTTAATGATAGTGCAACGAGTCATGTGCAGCAAGTTATGAAGTTATGATGCATCGCAAAGTATGTCAGGTTGAATTACGGGGTCTGTTTGCGATGAAAGATGAGCTGAGAGAGATAGTGGTTTGTCCTTGTCTAGGCACTTTCGAGGTTTCGACGTTGCCATAAACAATCGGATAGCAATCAGCATCAAAATGATAACCATTGAGTTGTATACAGGCATCAATGATGATAACAAATGGAAAAGGACAGTCCTAGGGTATGGTTTTAGTTTTTTTTATATTTGTGTTGTTTTCTCTCTTTTTCATCCTGTCTATTAGCTGTATGTATACTTACTCTTCTAAATATTATTCTTGTTTTTGTATTTAAGTTTGTTATCTGTTGTTTTGTGCATGCCTTCTCTATTATTATTTTAAGGCCACCCATCATCCAAGGTCCAGCTGGAAAACCAGCTCTGCAGCAGCTGAGCATCATGCTGAGGCTGAACCTTGTCGGCCGCTACGCATCTTTATTTTCCATTTTTACGCATCTTTATTTTCCATTTTTACCCGACTACAGCAAAGCAAAATGAGGGTTATAATTTTGACAGGCTATGTATGTATGTATGTATGTTCATCTGTTTCCACGTATCTAAACTACTTATCAGAATTCGACAAATGACATATCATTATAAGCGTCTTAATTGTCCACTGGTTATAGGCTATATGAGGTTTCACAAAATCTAATGTGGCGCCCTCTAGCGGACAAAACATACAGAGTAAAAAAATAAAGTTATGATAAGTATGCCGTATTTGGTATCATTTGAAAGCGCTTGACTTGTACATTTTGAATATATCTACATAGTGAATATTGCATAGGTACTTCAGAATAGTATTGTATGACATTATTGTAAATTGACAACGAAGGCTTGTTTTATACTTTTTGAGTGTCGTTTTTTGTCGTAGTTGGGTTTTAGTTTTCTTATTTTTTTTTGTTTACTTTTACTGAAATAATGCACTTAAAAATCGAATTTCCTTATGGGTGTAGATAAAATTATTTTATGGTATCGACTTACTCAATTATGAATATCACATCGCATTGCTAATGAGGTATCTTGTTTAAACAACACGAGGTAACATTGACTTCCACACGGAAGTGTTGAGGATAAATGGAACTGTTTTTGCCAACTTAAGGCAAAGGCTCAAGTGGCAATTCTCGCCTTGAATGTCACTAATGTTGCTTTTTTATATGCGCGACGTAAACGAGGGGGCCTAGCATGAACTTTTTTTATGGTGGCAGACGAGCCGACGGATCACCTGATGGTAAGCGATTACCGCCGCCCAAAGACACCTGCAACACCAGTGACACAAAATAATTACACACAGAAGGAAGACTCAGCCTGATTTTGAATTTAGAAGAGTTCGTTGACATATGCTACCCACCTGTTTACAGACGGATGGGTATGCGTAAGGCATTTCTCCTGGGTCACCAAAAAAAAAAAAAAGGGTTGTTGCCCGGCATGAGTACACATAAGCGCGCGGCCTCCACCACAGACCTCGACAGTTTGACAATCTTATGTCATAGGCTAGGATTAATGTGGTCGAAAAGGCGTATTTCCCCGTTAGTGCGCATGCGTGAGTACATGACACGTTTTTAGCTCTTAGTGGGCAGCCTACTTTCTGTGTGTAATTATTTTGTGCCAGTGAGGTCACAAGGATTCCTCTGGATTGGGCCTCTGTTACCTTCACATTTCAAAGTTCTAAGTCGCTCCGTTTTGCTACTTTATATATAAGTACTTTTGTATCTTTAATTACTATGTTGTTTATGCTTCAAAACGCGAAAACTTCCCACGAACAGTAAACATAGTAACCTTGATATTGAGATAACTAAACATATGTCTTCTTTGTTCCGGTTGTGAAGTAAATATTATTGAACATGTTTATGTTATTTAAGTCAATTAAAACTTACTAATTGTTTTGTACCTATCTCGCCAAAAGTACTTAGGTACGAACAGCCACACATCAAAGTATGCAAAACTGTCAAAATTCTTTAATCGACTGTCACCTTGCTGTCATACACGTTAGGTTGTCTAGAACCATACTATGTTTTTATCAAAAGGTTAGTTCCCAAATCGGACCCGAGATGGCGGTGTGCATTTATGCCCCGCGCAAGTATTGTGATTTTTTAAAACTATAAGACCTGTAATTGACTTTTAGAAAATATACCCGAATAGATCAAACTACAAGGTGTCTTTCATTTCGTAGTTGCCAGTACATAGTTAGGGTATCGCCTTTCCATAGGTTGAATATCAATTGAGGAAATTTGACAGTTTGTGGTAACCTGATGTGTGGCTGACTGTACTTCATACACCTTTATTATAAAACGGTGACTCCACTGGTGTTGCAGGTGTCTTAGGGCGGCGATAATCGCTTGCCATAGGTGATCCGTTTGTTCGTCTGCTACCTATCACATAAATAAAAACGGTGGCTAAAGTTAGTCGGGTCGAACAAAAAGTATGTTCCGAATTTTTCGAATAGGTATATCTATACTAATTATAATGAGATAACTTCTATAGACCACGACAAGGCTTATAGGTAAACCGAAAACACGTAACGCTAGCGCGATGTATCGACGTACAGCGCCATCTATTGGTTCATTTTTGAACTACGGCCCCGAAACAACGTAAGGCAACCGCACCGCATTAGGCAAGCGTGGTGATTAAGCCTAATCCCATTATAGTAGCGATGACTTGATTTCTATGATGGAGGCCTTTGCCCTGTAGTGGGACCGTAGGTAGTAGGCTGATGTTCGGTCCCCCGGTGGCATCTCGCATCGACTACGAAATCCATAGACTTGTCGGCTATCATCTAATTTGGCCTGACACGCAAAAAGCCTAACCTAGTCCTAGAACTCTGCTACATTCGATGACTTTACATTTGCGCTTCCTAAATGACCTACAATCCCTATTACACACAACTAAATAAAAGCAAAATGTCTCTGTCCTGCAATTAAGCCACACCTGGCCACAATCTCGACAATAGACATTACATAACGCCTAAATGTAACTCATTTAAACGCAGTTATGTCACGGCGATTGTTTCTGAAATATTAACTAACTATTATAGCGATGGCCGCTGATCAGTATTGTGCGTGAAATCGTACTGTTTCAGTTACCTTCTCACATTTTTTTTTATGTGATAGGTAGCAGACGAGCAGGCGGATCACCTGATGGTAAGCAATTGCCGCCGCCCATGGACACATGCAACACCAGTGGAGTCACAAGTGCGCTGCTAACCTTTTATCCCCTTCTCCCCCGATGGGCCTCCGGTACCCTCACTCACTCGGCGAAACACAGCACAGGAGATGCTTCACGCCGGTTTTCTGTGAGGCAGTGGTATCACTCCGGTCGAGCTGGCCCATTCATGCCGAAGCATGGCTCTCCCACAATTCACAAACATCCGGAAGTTTCATTATGTGTTTGTTCATTTTGTGAGGAGAGCTTCATAATCTATTCCATATTAAAAAAAAAAAGTGATCCCAACAGGGCGCTGTCATTAGTAGTGACAGTTGAATTCCGTGAAATGCTAATTACATAGTGTGTTTCGCTGAGAGAGTGAGGGTACCTACCAGACGCCCAATCGGGGAACCCACAGCAGGTCACAGGCTTCCATCATAGAAATCAAGTGCTTAGTACCATGATGGGATTAGGCTTAATCACCACGCTTGCCTTATGCGGATTGGTTATCACAAACCCGAACTACTTTTTTTTTTCTTTTTTTTTTCTTAGCACTAATTGTCCCACTGCTGGGCAAAGGCCTCCCCCAATAGCCTCCACTGGAGGCCGAACTACTTATGTACCGGAAAATTCGAGACATACTTTTGCTCACCCCGGGCGCTCCATCTGCCACCATCACATGAAAAGAAAAATTCGTTATCCCTTGAGTAGCAGCGGGCTGGTCACATTAGCCGCAGAATTGACAACAGACAACCGTTAGAGCCGTAAAGTCCTTGAGTGTGGACCGCGACTCGGTAAGCGTAGTGTTGGACGCCCTGCGACAAGATGGGATGATGACATTCGAAGGCTGGCTGGTGTGGGCTGCATGAGAGTGGCCGAAAATCAGGAGCAGTGGCGTGCGTTTGGGTAGACCTATGTCCAGCAGGGACGAGTGTGGGTTGCTGATGATGATGATCCCTTGAGTAACACTGCAATAGTGTAGAGCTGTTGGTAAACAAACAGTTTCCCTCCCGCACTTCCTGTTGATCTGGTCATGACGGTCATCTGCAAATTTGGGTTTTCCTCGAACCTTGTCAGTCTTTTAATATTATTATAGTTACTTATCTCAGCTGGGCATTCCTGATTTTTATATGATAATGACGGCAAACGAGCTACCGGGTCGACAGTAAGCAATCTCCGCCGCCCATGAACATTTGCGAGAGGTCGCTGTCACGTACCTTGCCTTTCAGAAAGTGCGTTTCTCTTGATGGGTCCTAAGTCTTGGCTAAAACTGAAGAACGTAGAAAGTGTCGCGACTTACTTACTAATTACATACTTATTAATCTTAAACATTTAAAATGTTAGCCCCATCATAAAAATAAACGATAGAATTGAATCCATCAAGGTGATGAGGTTGGAATGGTTGCATTCAAAGCTATCATTTTTTTGGATATGTTAATAAAATTAGTTACAATAAAGTAAGTGCCACCTAATCTTAGACAGAGGGAATCCCCTGGCTGTCTGTTCTGTTCTGAACGTGTGTGATCCTCGTAATTTAAAAAATAAATGGAATGTATCAACCCATAGTCTTTACAAACTGCAAAACAAAGGCCTCTCCATCATAGAAATCAATTCATCGCTACTATGATGGGATTAGGCTTAATCACACGCTTGCCAATGCGGATCACAAACCCGAGCTTTGTTCGAAAAAATCGAAACACACTTGCTCGACCCAGGATCTTGAGATCACGGACCGGTAAGTGTACTTAAATCACTAGGCCAACAGGGCGTTTATCATATTTAAAAAGATATATTTTTTAATAATAATGTCTTTATAAGGCTTTACAGACAAAGAAAAAATAAAAATGTGTTAAATAAAATGCGAAATGCTGCTAAACCTGCGTGTCAACCCGACATTAACGTTAATTTTAAGTTATCTTTCATGCCGACTCTTATAAATACCTCACTGATAAATTGACTGTCTTTTTTATGATGATGATGGATCATAATACCACAGATAATAAATATGTACGCTGTATTTTTTTTTGCAGCCGAAGACATCAAAAAATATTTACAGCCAAGATCCTGAATATTAAACAAAAATCCAGCTATATGCAAAAAAATTAAGTACTCCAAGTTTATTCTTTCATGGATGCAAACCGTTATAGAAAATTTACAGAAACGTGGGAGAGTCACGCTTCGGCATGAATGGGCCAGCTCGACCGGAGTTATACCACGGACTCACAGAAGACCGGCGTGAAGCAGCGCCTGCGCTGGGTTTCGTGGAGTGAGTGAGGGCACAGGAGGGGTTAAAGGTTGGCAGCGCACTTAAAAAAATTGAGACAACATCACGTACATTGTCCTGGTCCCAAACTAAGGTTTTCCCTTGTACTATGGAAACCAGAAACAACGAAGGAACCACAAACACCCAGACCCAACACAAATATCTGTTTCATCAACAAACATTTGTGTTTGTGCGAATCGAACCCGCGACCCTTGTGTCTCAACCGGCGCTCAAACCATTGCGCCAAACGACTTGCGACTCTACTCGTGTTGCAGGTGTCTATGGGTGGCGGCCATCGCTTACCATCAGGTGATCCGTCTGCTCGTCTGCCAACTATCACATAAAAAAGTGCCCTATACTAAACTTTGTATTTTCTCACGTTGACGGTGTTGTACAGTCAGCCACACATCAGGTTACCACAACCTGTCAAATTTCCTCTATTGATATTCAACCTAATGTGTATGACATTAAGATGAGAGTCGATTGAAGACATTTGACAGTTTTGTATACTTTGATGTGTAGCTGTGCGTACCAAGCAGGAAGTCGCTTGCGCACTTCCCCCGTTTCGCGCGGCCTCGCGCCGGCCGTGACCGCGCGCGCAGGCTAACTGATAATGATGTGGAACTATTAATAACGTGGAGATGAGAGCCTTTGTTATCTCCCTGATGCAAGCTGATATTAATGACATCGATTGATCTTGACGACCCGTTTGGTTCAGTGGTAGTGAATGCTGCGTTTGGGCCAAGGGTTGCGGGTTCGATCCCCGCACAATACAACATTTGTGTGCATGAACATGTCTGTTTGTATTGGTCTGGGTGTTTCTATGTATTATATTTGAAATTCCATTGTTGGTTCCAATATCTGTAACACAGGTGCTTGAGCTACCTATCTCAGAGTCAGATCAATGTATGTGATGTAGTGAAATATTATTATAAAATATTATCTTAAGTGCGAGTTATGAGAAGTAGTCGAGTATGACCAGTGGATTTACCATACCTAGATATAGGGAGCCTAGAGTAGGCTGGAGACTAGGGGGGCAAATTGTAGTGGATGTCAAATTTTGGACCACATCCAGCACATCACATCATAGTTCATCATCATAGTAGTCTAGGCCTCCTTTCTTTTTTACCCGACTACGGCAAAGCAAAAGGAGGGTTATTATTTTGACAGGCTTTGTATGTATGTATGTATGTTCATCTGTTTCCACGTAACTTCTAAACTACTTATCAGAATTCGAGAAATGACATATCATTATAAGCGTCTTAATTTCTGCGGCTAATGTGACCAGCCCACTGCCACATCAGTTTGCTAATTCGGTGGGCTATGCCGGTGACTCTGGTTCTTTGTCGGATTTCTGATGCGGACTTTCAAAGATACTCCGAGCATAATTATAAGTATTATAGATACATTAGTTGAGAAAGGGGAACAATTTTGAGACAAAGGGACGAAGTTCAGCTCATGCTGCCTCGAGTGTACACCCTCGGCCAGCGCTGGTTTTCAACTTCTCCCGGCTCTCTAAAGCGGAATTTGAGAGCCTATGGTTTAGCTGGTAGACATTTAACTACTTAAGTACCTACATCTTACATTTGAATTAGGTCATCATCATCATTATCATCAGCCTGTTGCAGTCCATTACTGGACATAGGCCTCTCCAAATGCTCGCCACTTTGATCAATCTTCGGCTACTCGCATCCAGCTGCAGCCAGCTCTCTTGCGCAGATCGTCACTCCATCTGGCCTGAGGTCCTCCTACACTACGTTTACCGAGACGCGGTCTCCACTCCAGAACTCGTTTACCCCAACGGTTGTCAGTTCTGCGGCAGATATGGCCAGCCCACTGCCACTTCAGCTTGCTAATCCGGTGAGCTATGTCGATAACTTTGGTTCTCTGCTGAATTAGGTAAGGTAGTAACTTGTTACTTTAGTACAATAGTTGAGACGTAACAGTTCAACAGTCTGTGTATTACTTAATTAGCTGCTCCCCCCTTCCCCCCTCCTCCCACGGGAGGGCAGCCCTCCGTGGCTTCTAATCTACTTAGGAACGCGATCCTGCCACACAGAAAAACTTCTATAACTAGCTACATATAAGTAGTCAAGTAATAAAGTATCAGCCTATATACTGTCCCACTGCAGGGCAAAGGCCTCCATCATAGAACTCAAGTCATCGCTACTAGTCAAGACGACCTCGATGGCGCAATGGCTTAGGTGTTCGCCCGAAGCGCGAAAGGTCCCGGGTTCGATTCCCGGTCAAGTCAACTTAGGAAACTGCATTTTCTATGTTGTCTTGGGTCTGGGTGTGCTGGGTTGACGCCCCCAGTTAAATCGTCACATGGTACTCATAGTACAGGGGTTGCCCTAGTTTGAGACCAGGTTGATTGGTGTGATTGTCTGGCGCATTTATTATTTATTTATTTACTATGATGGGATAAGGCTTAAGACCACGCTTGCCTACCTTTCCCCCAGGCTTCCGGTACCCTCACTCACTCCACGAAACACAGTCCAGTAGCACTACCATGAGTTTGAAATACTGTCCTCGCTATCGAAAACTATTGCTTAGTCTCTTTCATTGTGATGCATTTGAAAGAGACAGAGCAATAGTTTACGTTATGTCAGTTTTAGATGTCAACTCATGGTAGCGCTACAGGTGCTGCTTCACGCCGCGTTCTTCTGTACGGTGGTATCACTCCGTCATGCCGGGCCACTCATGCCAAAGCATGACTCTCCCACCAACGTTATTTAAAACGGGGTATTGATAAAGGATTACGCTATTTACGAGGGGTATATTTTAAAATCTTATACGTATAAGACCGCCCTAAAGCAGCGCCTGCGCTGCTGTATCGTCGAGGGGGGGGGGGGGGGGTGTACCTACCGGAAGGGGGTAAAAGGTTGGCCGCGCACTTGTGACTCTAATCGTAAGGCAGGTATCTGTAGGCGGCGGCAATCACTTACCATCAAGTAAATATTGCACTAAAAAGTTCTCGGAGGGTTCAGGTGGGACTCGAACCCACAACCTTCCACAGTCCGGGTGGCTGTACTACCAATTATACTAACCGAACCCCTTACTAAGCCGACGAATTTCGTAAGTCCTTAACTCGCCATGAGCTGACGATAGTCTCATCAATATTGTAGGTATACATTACAATATCCAGTGGAAACATTATTGCAAATATTTGACCACTATTTTTAAGTGCAATATTTACTTAAGAATAAATTGCAAAGAATTTCTATACCAAAAATAAAAAATATTCACTTACCATCAGTAAATCCGTGTTCATTTGCCACCTATCAAGTAAAAAAAAAAATTGCGAATACCTCAAAATTAAATGCAATAGGTACCTTATTTGAAAAGTTGGTCATCAGTTTTCATAGCAGTGATATTTGAACGTAGAGTGGAGGAAGCTTTGGCCGTCACAGTCCAGATATGCCGCTAAGCGTTACGTAAAGAGGCGCCCGCGCAGGCCTACGCGGAACCGAGCAGCCGCCCGAATATTTTGCTGAATTCGGCCGTTTCTGTCGAATCGATCTTGGATGTTAAGGCGAAGTGAAAAAAGATGAGTAAGTAGTACACTAACTCATCTACAAACTCAAAGTATTTTTAATTTTTTATAGCAATTCTTTGCAATTTATTCTTAAGTAAAATATTGCACTTAAAAAAATTCCTCGGAGGGTTCAGGTGGGACTCGAACCCACAACCTTCCACAGACCGGGCAGAACCCCTTACTAAGTCGACGAATTTCGTAAGTGCTTAACTCGCCATGAGCTGGGTTCGGATGGTGTAAAATGGATAGCATATCTGCCCGGTAAGAACATAGGCTACTTTTTATTGCGAAAAGGGGGCTTTTCGCAATAAAAAGTAGCCTATGTTCTTTCTCAGGGTCTAGATTATCTGTATACCAAATTTCATTTAAATCTGTTGAGTAGTTTTGGCGTGAAAGAGTAACAGACAGACAGACAGACAGAGTTACTTTCGCATTTATAATATTACTAGCGGCCGCCCGCGACTTCGTCCGCGTGGAAAAGTAACTTTTTACCCTCCTTTTAACCCCTTACAACCCCCCACTTTCGCAATAAAAAGTAGCCTATGTTCTTTCTCAAGGTCTAGATCTTCTGTATACCAAATTTCATTTAAATCCGTCCAGTAGTTTTGGCGTGAAAGAGTAACAGACAGACAGACAGACAGACAGACAGACAGACAGACAGAGTTACTTTCGCATTTATAATATTAGTTAGGACTAGCGGCCGCCCGCGACTTCGTACGCGTGAAAAAGTAACTTTTTACCCCCCTTTTAGCCCCTTACAACCCCCTTTTCGCAATAAAAAGTAGCCTATGTTCTTTCTCAGGGTCTAGATCATCTGTATACCAAATTTCATTTAAATCCGTTCAGTAGTTTTGGCGTGAAAGAGTAACAAACAGACAGGCAGAGTTACTTTCGCATTTATAATATTAAGTATGGATTTTCATGATATAGGAAGGCGGACGAGCAAACGGATCACCCGATGATAAGTGAACACCGACTCTAAAGAGAACAGCTACACCAAAAGGAGTGCAAATGCGTTGCCAGCCTTTTAGAAAGGAGGTGGTAGACGAGCAGACGGGTCGCCTGATGGCAAGCGCCAGCCGCTGCCTAAAGACACCCGCAACACCAACGAAGTCAAGTGTCAATTTTTAACCCCCTTTCCTCCCTATTGGGCCTCTGGTATCCTCACTCACTCGGAGAAACAAGCGCACGCTAATAGAAACATAGTGAGGCTGTGGTATCGCTCCGGTCGAGCCGGCCCGTTCATGCCGAAGTTTAGATCTCCCACGGTAAGCTGTGAGGCTGTAGTATCTCTCTGAACGACTTATTATAATACCAAGTACATTACATCTACAGAAGATAAATGTGGAACTGGGCAGCAATAGGGTATTTGACTAAATTTTTTTATGTGTTTAATCAAAAGACCTCTCAATTTAAGAAACATTATTGAAAGAATTACTCGATTCTGATTTGAATTACCTGAGATATCATAACTTTAAGAGCACATATTTTGGGCAAGCCCAAAAACGCTCTATACAAATGACTACAGGCGAGTGACGTCACATGCTCGTATCCTGCCTGTATGCGCGACTAGTAAATTTTGTTTGGTAGCTGTATCAAATGTTTCGTTTAAGTAAATGGTTTTATAATAAAAGTTGGTGGAAAATGTACGGGTAGTTCAATGATATAATTATTTTTTAAATTGTAATACTTTAAAAATGGACTTGCCCATGAAACTTTGAATGCTCATAAAACCAGCTAGACGTTATCTATATTTTTAACTGAAATTTTGGCCTTTGGTTCTTATTTACCAGTATTTTGGAAAATTATAAATATTTTTTACTATATCGAGATTAGTCAAATACCCTATTCTTGTGTACTCTACATTGAAGTCTATTTGGATTTTTTTATGGCCAAATGTATGAGATCTCTAAATTCGACTTCTACGTCGAGTGTATAAGAACTACCGCGTGTGGAAAATCCGTTAGATTTCGTACGTGTAGACTGAGGTCCAACTACACGCTGATTGGTTATTTTTGATGTGAGATGTCAAAATGTCACTAAACGAATGAATGGGCCGGCTCGACCGGAGTGATACCACTGCCTCACAGAAAACCGGCGTGAAGCAGCTCCTGTGCTGTGTTTCGCCGAGTGAGTGAGGGTACCGGAGGCCCATCGGGGGGGAAGGGGATAAAAGGTTAGCAGCGCACTTGTGACTCCACTGGTGTTGCATGTGTCCATGGGCGGCGGCAATTGCTTACCATCAGGTGATCCGCCTGCTCGACTGCTACCTATCACATAAAAAAAAAAGAAATTACCAATATAGACTGAGGACCAACGTTGCAGTTGGAGCTCAGTCTACACGTACGCCATCTAACGGATTTTCCACAGGCGGTAGCTCCATTGCCCCCCTGGTCTATTAAATCTGCCATTCTCAGATGTCGATGGGCTTCGCCTTATCTCCGGAGCGATATATTTTTACATAAGATCACTTTCACTCGCTGATATACTGAACTACATAGTTCCGCCGACAAAGCGTTGACCACTAAGCAAAGTGCGCATACACACAATAGAGTAAGTTATGATGAATGAAGCGCGTATGAAGAAAGAAACAACATTACATATGTACTTATCTACTTACGTATACATTAAACAAAACCTACAAACTATAAATGAAGAAGATCGTCGCCCATCTTATGGCTACGGAACCCTTTTCGTGTGTCCGACACGCGTCACGCACGCCCTTGACTGGTTTTTAAGAAGCTTTATAATAAACAAACAAACATGTTCTTTTTATAAACAAATAGAACATGTTTTTCAAAAATTTGTTGTTGTAAATTTATTTAACCATTTAATAACTGGTTCTATAATAACTGCTTAAGTAGTTCTGGAAAAAAATTTCGCTAGCGCGATGTAACTTTGCACAGCGCCATCTAGTAGCGAATAGATCGATACGAAAGTTTGACGTGTCTGTCTGTCTCAAAGTTACAAACTAATATCATAAATGGGAATGTTTTTCTGTCTGTCGAAGTCGCGGGAAACTGCTAGTATTATTATAATAGAAAAGACATAAAAATTAAAAGCAAATAGTTATTTACCAGTGGTTGAGACGCAAGGGTTCACGGGTTCGATTCCTGCAACAACGGAAATTTTGCAACACTCGTAAAAGGTAATTAAGTTCCTAAGCTACTACTCATAAGATCTATGTTGTACCCACACATAATTAGCTAGGACTTTGAATTTGTTGATGAAACAGATTTTAATATTGGGTCTTGGTTGTTTGTAGTTCCTTCGTTGTTTCCATAGCATAAGAAAAAACCGTAGTTTGGGACCAGGATAATGTATGTGATGTTGTCTCAATTTATTTATTTATATAGGAGGTATAATTTAATCCATACCAATATTATAAATAGGAAAGTGTGTCTATATGTCTGTCTTTCTTTCCAAAACGGAGCGACGAATTGAGGTGATCTTCTTAGTGGAGATCAGGGACGTATATATAACTTTGACAAGGGGGTGTCCCATATTGCAAAACAATTACGAATCACCCCCCCCCCCCCCCCCGTGCTCGGATTTACCCTCTGGACCCCCCCTATATACGTCCATAATATACGTGGAGATAGTTTAAGAATTAACTCAGCAGTACCGCGACTCGGTAAGCGTAGTGTTGGACGCCCTGCGACAAGATGGGATGATGACATTGGAAGGCTGGCTGGTGTGAGCTGGATGAGAGTGGCCGAAAATCAGGAGCGGTGGCGTGCATTAGGGGAGACCTATGTCCAGCAGTAGACGAGTGTGGGTTGCTGATGATGATGAATAGTAACTCAACTACTGGTAGTTAGTTTAGGCTGATGTATAATCGGGACGTCATAAATACCTAGTCCACACCTACACACAGTCCCCCCTGGTAAGTGAGGTACTATGGTGCTTCAGTAATGTAGGTACTTTATATAGTAAAGTACTGAAGGCTAACGAGGCAGGGAGAAGAACTCGCCAAGACTGGCCAGCATGGCGTTTGAAGGCCCCGTTTAAAATAAGCAACAATGCAACGGCCCTTATACTCAAAACTGGAATTCAAGACCAAAAAATCTACGACATAATACGATATACGCTACTGTCAAATCTGTTAAAGTCACTTTAAGTCATTGTCCTACAAGTTTATAATTCCGAACCATACCAACAGATGGCGTTGAGTGTCGATTGTATCGCGCTAGTGTTTTGCTTTTTTGGTTTCTAAATTCCGACCTATTTGGTGATGAAATAAGGGTAGGTACAGAAGTCCTCAAAGTTACTTCTTTCATTCTCAAAGTTAGATGGCGTACGTGTAGACTGAGGTCCAACTACACGCTGATTGGTTATTTTTGATGTGAGATGTCAAAATGTCACTAAACGACCAATGACGTTGCAGTTGGACCTCAGTCTACACGTACGCCATCTAACGGATTTTCCACAGGCGGTAGCTCCATTGCCCCCCTGGTCTATTAAATCTGCCATTCTCAGATGTCGATGGGCTTCGCCTTATCTCCGGAGCGATATATTTTTACATAAGATCACTTTCACTCGCTGATATACTGAACTACATAGTTCCGCCGACAAAGCGTTGACCACTAAGCAAAGTGCGCATACACACAATAGAATAAGTTATGATGAATGAAGCGCGTATGAAGAAAGAAACAAACATTACATATGTACTTATCTACATACTTACGTATACATTAAACAAAACCTACAAACTATGAATGAAGATCGTCGCCCATCTTATGGCTACGGAACCCTTTCGTGTGTCCGACACACACGCACTTGACTGGTTTTTAAGAAGCTTTATCCATACTAATATTATAAATGCTAAAGTAACTCTGTCTGTCTGTCTGCTACTCTTTCACGCCAAAACTACTGAACGGATTTAAATGAAATTTGGTATACAGATAATCTAGACCCTGAGAAAGGACATAGGCTACTTTTTATTGCGAAAAGGGGGTTGTAAGGGGTTGAATTGTAAGGGGGGTAAAAAGTTACTTTTCCACGCGGACGGAGTCGCGGGCGGGGCGGCCGCTAAACAAACATCACAAACATGTTCTTTATAATCAAATAGAACATGTTCTTCAAAAAATTGATCTTCGTTAATTAATTAACCTTTAATTACTCATAAGGAAGGTTTTATAATAACTGCTTAAGTAGTTCTGGAAAAAAATTTCGCTAGCGCGATGTAACTTTGCACAGCGCCATCTAGTAGCGAATAGATCGATACGATAGTTTGACGTGTCTGTCTCAAAGTTACAAACTAATATAAAAATAGGAATGTGTTTCTGTCTGTCGAAGTCGCGGGAAAAAACTACTAGTATTAACTAAAAGATATAAAAATTAAAAATAAATAGATACCAGTGGTTTGAGCGCCGGTTATGCAAGGGTCGCGGGTTCGATTCCCACAACAACGCAGATGTTGCAACACCCTTAAAAGGTACAGTGGCGTAGCGTGCCTTGTCGGGGCCCCGTATAAAAAAACGTAAAATAAAAATCAAAGTTTAAATAATCTCATTGCCTTTTTTTCGGCAAAAAAGTGATCATTGCTCTATAGAATTTTGTGTGAAAGTTTTTATTTATTTTCCTTACACACTATGGGGGACCCCGGGGCCCGGGGGCCCCGATACAGCCGTAGTTACACCCCCTGATATTGGTGTTGGGTCTGGGTGTTTGTAGTTCCTTCGTTGTTACTAGTTTCCATAGCACAAGGGAAAACCTTATTTCGGAACCAGGACAATGTATGTGATATTGTCTCAATTTATTTATTTATATACTTAGTAGATATAATTTAAGGTAGGTATTTATGTCTCTTTCGTTTGTGTGCAATAAAAATATGTAGGTATTTGACCTGGCTGTTACTCACAGGTATTATGATAATAAATAATGATAATGTAACTCGAAACTTTTTATTTGTATTTATTAAAATATAAACATAAAATGTCGACAAAAAATCATATAATTTAGTCATAACAATTGAGTGACTGCTGTAGTTTAGTAACTGGTTAAGTATTTCTGGAAAAAAATAATAGGTTTTAATACATTTTTAATATTTAAAAAATTGGTAGGTTTTTTAGTTATACTTATTCAGTTATACTTTGATTTAGCCAATAGGCTAAACAGACCACGCGGAGAGCTTCGCTAGTGTTCTACTAAAGAATATTGTCCTAAAAGTTTATAGTTTTAATTTTGATGTAATTGATAGCTTTATTATTAAGGACATGTAAAAATATTATAATATTTATTGTCATGACTTTACTTTTAGGTCAATGTCGTTATGATGTTGGCTCTACGACAACAAAGACGGAAAGTACCTATTAGATTTTCAGTAAGCAGCGGAGAAAAGTTTTCTGTACAAGTGTACATCAAAAAGTTAAATAACTTTTTTTAAGTTCAATCGCAATAAAAAAAGTTATAATTTCTATTTTACGAAATACCCCGGCTCAGAAACAATGCCATCTATCGGGGAGTAGCAGAACTCGGTGCTATCTTGTTGGTATGGTCACTAGATTGTTACTATGAATTATTAAGAGGTGTCAGCACATGCAAATATAAATAAAATGGCATAAAATATTTAAAAACTCGCTGCGTTGGCCTTTAATTTTTTTTACAGTTCATTTACTGTCTTATTTATTTAATGTAAATAATAACATGTTGTTACATTTAATTTTTTTTGTTTCACCTCCTAAAATCATCGTCACAGACAACGAAAACCAATTTCGGAATAATCTGGCAACTCCGTTTCACTTCTTTAGTTTATGGCACACCCGCCGCAAGTGACAGTTCTCGCGACTGAAAAATTGGAAATTATGAAGTAAAATATTTTATAAATTAGTGTGTTTAAATGACAGCAGGAAAAGAAAACATGGGGTAAGCTGAATTCAAAATAATACTATGCAATAATCTGGTAGTTTTTTATTCATGAACTTTCACGTAAAGTGCGCTAAAATCGTGTTTCACGGACACCTTGTTATTTTTAGGGAGGGGATGCATTTTACCAATGCGAAGGGATATTTCTGGTTTCCCTTCCAAGAATCGTGTTATTTAGCTCGCGAAATTATTTTTGGCGCTAACCTTCGCTCAGGGATGCTAATTTATTATTCGCATTCGCCCATCCTGCATCCAGTTTCGTACTGCAATTGCGTGTAAGCGGGCATTTACACATCGATTGCACACGATTGAGTGCCTTTACCTTTTCGCTAAGGTCGTGAGGTCGCTGGTGGTTATTTATAATGTCATCTTGCTTGTGAGACCTCGTCTTTAAAAACGCCTGGTAGTAACACGCCATAATACCTCAGTCACACGAATCATCGTCATCGGAATTTTGCGTACTGTTTTCTACACCTAGTTATTAATTGATCCAGATCAGGGTAATTTATTTTTTGTACGCGTTCACGATCGTTAATTTGTGCGTGCTTGTAATTCCATAGCTCTGTATCTGTCTGTTGTATTGAGAGAAAATGAGATGGAAAAAGTGTGGTGGATGAAAACAGATGTCGAATCTGTTTATTAACCAGATATTTCAGCAGAATCAAAGTAAACAATTGTAGTTTATGAATAAAAGAGTGTGGAGAGAGCACTTAGAATTTATTATACTATTTGGTCCATGTTCAGCGCTATAACTGGCAAAGTACTTTGTTTTCTTTTGACGGTATTCTGGATGCAAATAAAGTGATAATGTATCTATTTTAGTACCTACTTGAGATGCAAATGAACCCCATTTTCATATAACAAGGTGAAGAGACTTAACAAATTACTTTTGTGTGATGAATATCAACAATAAGAAAAGATAATTATGCTTATTCACATGTTTTTCTGTTGAAATAAAAACCATCTACTAAAAAGATATGACCTGTATCGTTGTTAATCTGATTGTTATAGCAGAATCATGTGAAATTGATATAATTAAACAAAAATTATAAGAGAAAAAAATTATGTGACTGAGAAATTCTTAGCAGAGGAAAAAGCATAGAGAATATTCATAAAAAATGTACTTAACCACATAAAAAAGGAAAGGCTCTTTAGAATATTTATTTAGAAGTTTTAGAATATTCCAACAATAATCTTAAATTGTGACAACATTACACACCAATATTGTAATGGTCCTAAACTAAGGTTATTCCTTGTATGTACAGCTACACATCAAAACTGCAAAATTTCTTCAATCGACTCTCACCTTACTGTCATACACATTAGGTTGAATATCAATTGAGGAAATTTTACAGATTGTGATAACCTGATGTGTGGCTGACTGTACTATTGATACTAACACAAAATGTTTGTTTCATTATCATTGAGAGTTAAGAATACCATCATTTGTGTTGGTATTCTTAACTTTAAATAAATAGAGGACCAAAGTTGGTGGCAAATGACTTCTCCAGGTGAATAATCATGAATAAGTAATAATGAAAATAATACAGTAAAAGATTTGATTTTTAGATGGAACAAAATCCATCTTCAAAGATAAAGTAAGTCTTATGATAGATATAATATTTCATCACAACTTATGCTAGATCTCTGATCTGACAATCAATATAGTATTTATCATGACGTTATTGGGCAATGCACAGGTAGGTATCTTATCTGCAGATCTTCATCAGTAATGCCATATGTCATGATAAGCTGGTGATTGTATCTCAAATATTTAGGATGTCTAATATCAGCAATAACTACAGAATCTGCAGAAATATTTACCGTAGAATTGTAATTGTTATGAAAGGGAAAGATTTGACTTTGAAATGAATAAACTTAAAACTACTGAACCACAGAAAAATGATTTAATATCCTAATATGTGGCATCAATGCCGAAATCAAACAAACTGAAAACCAGCATAAAGCACATCCTGGCTTGTGTCTTACTGAATGAGTGAGGGTAAGATGCCCAATCCAAGGGTAGTTAATATAATAGATTAAAAAGAGGACACGTGATCTATCAGGTCGTCTGCCACCACACCAAAAAAAGTGTTATTGGTTGGTTACTTGACACACAAATATATTTTTTATTTTAACTCCTTACTATATAATCCATAAGGATGGGGATCGGATCGAACCCACGACCTTCGGCGTATGAAGCAGGGTCATTACCAAATGCGCCATCTGGCCAGTTTTTAATTCAACACTAGGAATGTCATAAGATTTTAAAACAGGTTTGCCAGAAATCATTGTGAAGTACAGTTTAAGGAAGCTGTTAAAAAACAACATGTTTACATCCATTGTTTAAGATAAAAGGGTATTTCTCATTTTCTGGCAGGAGTCACTTCCATGGAGGGCAATTTTTTCTGTACTTAATTGATGATGCATTTGAATAAATTTGGTATCAGCGGTCATGGGAAAAGTACTCGCCGAGCTCGCAACATTTTAAAATTCGTAATTATAAGGGTTGAAAGAAAGATGCCCTCCACGGAAGGGACTATTTCTTTTTAAAAAATGAGAATTACCCAAAAAATGTTGTTAAGTAAACTATAACTTTAATAACAAGTAATTCACACTCTTTTTGTGACTACTAAGGACACAATGAAATGTACTTGCTCTGCTGAGTGACTGGCATTCAAAACGAAGTCTTTTGTCTGCCAATGTGCCCAATGTATCATTGTGTGTTGACGTCGAAAAATCGTGGGAAGCATTTTCGGTGGCTTTTGAAAGGTTTATGAACGTAGATTGCTATCTTGTATGTACCTATCTCATAATAGAATGTACTACTCGTGTGGCTTAGGTTAACGTGATGAAATGACGTGTTAGGTTTTGACCTTTATTATTTGTATTGTTTTAACTAACAAAAAGAAATTGAGTAGGTTTACAATTGTATACAGGGCTTATCTGTGAACATTTGTAACCATTGATGTCTATGTCCTATTTAACTCAATGTTTGTAACCATGTGTTCTACCAAACATTCTGAACAACAATTTCAAAATTCGCATAAAAAAATCAACTTTTCAATTTTTATTCATACAAAGTTGGTCAAGTGCCTTGTTCGTTTTGTGTGGGGAGATAGAAGGATTTTCAAAAGTTGGTAGAACAAAATGTTGTTCAGAATGGTATGTAAAACACTTGATTAGGATGTACCCTGTATTTCTATGTATGATGCCCAATAACTTTGGCCTGGGTGATCTGATTTTTATAATATTTTTTTTTATTCAGCATTGTTCTCATATAACTTTGGAAAAAGTAATTAATTCCTAATTTTTTTGTACCGACAATACGTAGTACCTACAGAAAACATTCGATAACATTGTCATCCTGAAGTGACTATAGGCATGTAATTTTCATAAAATTCTAAAGCAAACTTCTGTCCATTTCCAGCTTATAGAAAACAGTAGTCGAAAAGTGGATACGTAGATAAACTGATAGACAGAACTGGCGTTTTAAACTAACAAACCCGTTAGACTTGTGGAAGTGTTACGAACAGACGTTAGTCAAAAAACCTAGAGCATTCGTAAGACAATTGCCTAAGTGACTAATCAGTTGAGCGGTGTTAGTGGAAGGTCAAAATGCTACACAGTGAGGATAATGTGTAAGTCTGTATGTCACCATGTGGTTGTAATGTAATCCAATTGGTTTGTGTTCTCCTTCGATCAATTGAATTATCACGTCATGAGCACTGCAATTTGTAATTAATTCACTGGGGCTTAGGGGTTATTTTAATTTTAATGTAGTGATATTGTTATAGGCACTAATATAGTATTGTTTGTGAAAATTAGACAATACTATCAATGTTTATTAAGCTCAATTTTACATTTTGTAGAGCTATGGTTTAAAGTTAAGGCTTGGCTAAGTTAGTAATTTCTGATTACTTTTTGACATTACAACTTGTGACGTCACTTCCTTTGCTCTGCCAAAAAAAACGGACAGCCACACACTAACATACAGGGTGTATCTGTGAACATTTACACTCTGTATACAAATCTGTCAAAATTCTTGACTCGTGTTACGTGTTATAAATGTTTTCATTCATTAATTCATTATGTCAAACTTGTTTGATTTAATCAATTGAGGAAATTTGACGGATAGTGGTAACCCGATGTGTGGTTGTTAATACATGTTTTGTCTCCCCAAGATTTTATCCAGAATGATAAGCACACCATTTTAATCTTTCAGCACTCAGTCAATGTGTACCATTTTTAAATTGTTTTACAGCAGACATTGCATTAGCAATCATCTGGTCTTGAAACAAGGTCTTATTTTGATAAACTCACGCCCGTCATTACTTTGATTCGGGACTTTAAACTGAATCGCTGGGCGTCGATTACAAGTGTTAATTGTTTCGGTTTACCCGCCCTCATTTCGTCTCTGGACATTAGTTCAACATTAAACCAATAGCTAGCGCTGGGCGTCGATTGCAACGCGCAAATAGCTTTTTCGGTTTATCGTAATGATGTTGTCCAAAGAATTTGCCTCCTTATCCTAAATCCTAACTAATATTATAAATGCGAAAGTAACTCTGTCTGTCTGTCTGTTACTCTTTCACGCCAAAACTACTGAACGGATTTAAATGAAATAACCTAGTATACTCGTAGATAGGTAAACTGAATCATCATCTTTCAATTTTGGGCCCATTTTCAAATATATTGTTCAGAATGGTTGGTAGAATATGTAAGTTAAAGAATTGTAAATCTTTACAGATACTCCCTGTATGTCCGCTACAGGCACGTTTTACATTTTTAGGCTACTAACTAAGAATTAATTTCATTATTCGTTATCGCTATATGGACATTTAAATAAAACCCTATCCCCTTGAAATTAGGACCAAAATTAAAGAATAAATTGTAAAAGACCAGATGATTGTCCCATACCATAAATACTTAAGGCACTTTCTAACTTTGGGAACTTCTCGACATCATGCTATCGCTTTCTAAGGATCCCATATACGGTACGATTAAACGGTTACGATAAATTGCTTCAGACCGATCGAAATGATGACTCGATAGTGTAGGTCAAGATCGGTACGATAAATCGTGTATAATGATCGAAGCGTCGTCGAAGACGTTATTGGAGATCGCAAATCTATGCAATCATATCATGAAAATCGTAATGATGAATCGTATGTATATCTGCTCTTTACGATCAACGATTCGATATTGTTTGTGGAGTGTGTAAGTAAACGAGAATAAACAAGTACGTTAACGTTCGGTCGTTATGATTAATTATTGTTGTATGTGATTGATTTACGATGCCTACAATCGTTTACGATATTGCATCAGAACGATCGTAAAGATGAATCGTACCTTACCGTATGTAAACGGGCATCATTTACGATGTAATCAATGGCTTACTAGGAGATCAAACGTTAACCTTGCTATCAATCGTATACGATATCCTTTCAGATCAGATATATCGTAACGATAAATAGTACCGTACCGTATCGTATATGGGGCTTTAAGTCAACCTTGTTAAAGACTACCACAGTTTTGAACATCTCTCAAAGTTAAAAGAAAAATTGAGTATAAGACCATAAAGTTAAGTTCCTCTACTAACTGAAGATGTCCCCCGGCAGTGAGCAGCCGATCTTCACGTGCAAGGCGCACGTGTTCCACATAGACCCAAAGACGAAACGCTCGTGGATGTCGGCTAGTTCCGCGGCGGTTTCCGTTTCGTTCTTCTACGACTCGTCGCGGAATCTGTACCGGATTATCAGCGTGGAAGGGACTAAGGTGAGTGTTACCCTGCCCGTCATCTCCCTCAGTAAGTCTACCTAACACACAGTCTCTCTAACAGTAGACCAATCGGTCTTCTCTTGGAGAAACGAAACATCCGTGACTGTTGGTCAGTTCCGCGGCGGTTTCCGTTTGGTTTTTCTACGACTCGTCGCGGAATCTGTACCGGATTATCAGCGTGGAAAGGACTAAGGTGAGTGTTCCCCTGCCCGACATCTCCCACAGTAAGTCTACTTAACACACAGTCTGTCTAACAGTAGACCAGTCGGTCTACTCTTGGAGAAACGAAACATCTGTGAAAGTTGGTCAGTTCCGCGGCGTTTCCGTTTCGTTCTTCTACGACTCGTCGCGGAAATCTGTTCCGGTATTATCAGCGTGGAAGGGACTAAGGTGGAGTTCCCCTTCCCGTCATCTCCCCAGTAAAGTCTACCTAACACACAGTCTGTCTTACAGGTAGACCGATCGGTCTACTCTTGGAGAAACGAAACATCTGTGAAAGTTGGTCAGTTCCGCGGGCGTTTTCCGTTTCGTTCTTCTACGACTCGTCGCGGAATCTGTAACCGGAATTAATCAGCGTTGAAGGGACTAATGTGAGTGTTCCCCTGCCCGTCATCTCCCACAGTAAGTCTACTTAACACACAGTCTGTCTAACAGTAGACCAGTCGGTCTACTCTTGGAGAAACGAAACATCCGTGAAAGTTGGCCAGTTCCGCGGCGGTTTCCGTTTCGTTCTTCTACGACTCGTCGCGGAATCTGTACCGGATTATCAGCGTGGAAGGGACTAAGGTGAGTGTTCCCCTGCCCGTCATCTCCCACAGTAAGTCTACTTAACACACAGTCTCTCTAACAGTAGACCAATCGGTCTTCTCTTGGAGAAACGAAACATCCGTGACTGTTGGTCAGTTCCGCGGCGGTTTCCGTTTGGTTCTTCTACGACTCGTCGCGGAATCTGTACCGGATTATCAGCGTGGAAGGGACTAAGGTGAGTGTTACCCTGCCCGTCATCTCCCACAGTAAGTCTACCTAACACACAGTCTCTCTAACAGTAGACCAGTCGGTCTACTCTTGGAGAAACGAAACATCCGTGAAAGTTGGTCAGTTCCGCGGCGGTTTCCGTTCGTTCTTCTACGACTCGTCGCGGAATCTGTACCAGGTCATCAGCGTGGAAGGGACTAAGGTGAGTGTTCCCCTGCCCGTCATCTCCCACAGTAGACTGGTCAGTAGTGGTAACACAGTAAATAGGTAATGGTACCTAATGATTGCATTGTATTGCTTGATTCTGTGTTGATTCAGATGTTATCAATAGTATTGCCCAAATTTCCCTATCGATATTATCGACAATATCTATACTGGCAATGCTACCGATAGGCTCTCGATACCATCGCTTTTTCTTTTAATATCGATATCGGAACGCTATAGTTAATAACCCGTTTTGTAATGACGTTTTTCACTCCGCCTGATGGTAAGCGGTCGAGCGATCCAAATATGAGGCGGTAGAGATCACTAAGCTGATCTTGCTAAACTATGTTGTTTTTTTTTATATGATAGATAGCAGACGAGCAGGCGGATCACCTGATGGTAAGCAATTGCCGCCGCCCATAGATACCTGCAACACCAGTGGAGTCACAAGTGCGCTGCCAACCTTTTATCACCTTCCCCCCCGGTGGGCCTTCGGTACCCTCACTCACTCGGCGAAACACAGCACAGGAGCTGCTTCACGCCGGTTTTCTGTGAGGCAGTGGTATCAGTCCGGTCGAGCCGGCCCATTCATGCCGAAGCGTGGCTCTCCCACAGTTAGCTTTTTCTTTTACTATTGATATCGAACACTATAGTTTATAACCCGTTTTGTAATGACGTTTTTCACTCCGCCTGATGGTAAGCGGTCGTGCGATCCAAATATGAGGCGGTAGAGAACACTACCTCTAAGCTGGTCTTGCTAAACTATGTTGTTAACAAGTCATTTCTATACCAGGCGGTGATCAACAGCACCATCACGTCAAACATGACGTTCACGAAGACCTCGCAGAAGTTCGGCCAGTGGAGCGACGTGCGCGCCAACACGGTCTACGGGCTCGGGTTCGCTTCCGAAGCCGAGCTGGGGAAGGTGAGTTTATAGTCTTAGCTTTAGCTTTAGTCTATTAAAGAGGTTTACACTTGGACATGTACAGTAGCGAGTTAAGTTGCAACATCACCGAGTTTATACCCAAAACTGCAATTCAAGACCAAAAAATCTACTACAATGTTGCTATTGCAATAAAATGATCGTACCATAGTATACCCCTTTTTTCTAAAAACACTCGCTGATGTAATTTATTTATTGGTAATTTTGATTCTACAATTTTAAAAAATATTTTTATTTACTTTTTTTCTCGTAAATACAAGACACTTTAATAAAAACTTAAACTCCGTAATTTTAGTTTTCAAAGATGGTATTGCGCTTGTAACACTTCAGGTGTTAATAACATTTGGTATCTACCCACAACATTTTAACAATGTATGGAAACTTGACAGTTTAGTCTGCATAATAAGAAATGCCAAAAAGGTTGGCGAAACCTTAAAACGTCACTTGAAAATGACATAAGTGACTTTAACAGATTTGACAGTGACGTATCTGTCGTAGATTTTTTGGTCTTGAATTCCAGTTTTAGAGTATAGTCCTTATTGCCGTTTGAACGTCAAAAGCGAGTTAAGGCGATACCGCGACGATATTAGCGCCGCCAATTGATTTATATTGGTTGTGAGGATCATGGGATATGTATTTAAAAAAATCTTCTATGAAAAAAAAGGAAAGTATTAACAATTTTTCGGGGCACACTTATGTAATAATTTCTTCCTACAAATCACAATAATTTTCATAATTTATTAAAGTGTTTTCGCAATTATGAAAGTTATTGTTACTTGGTGCGTGTAAAAAATATTGTTACGCATCTGAAAAAAAATGAAAATGAAATAATTTATTTTGACACTTAACATAAAGTTCACAATATCAAACAGTATCTAGGCTAAGTGTCGAATCGTACCCTACTCAGCATTAAGCTATACCAGTTAGGAGTATTAATAAAAATTGCCGATAACGTATACATCAATGACCTTTCCCTTACAGTTCATCGAGAAGTTCCAAGAAGTAAAAGAAGCAATTACAGCAGCAATGCTCAGGAGGCGCCAAGAGCGTACCGAACGGCAACAGTGGCGCCGCCACGCCGGTGGCCAGCGCGACCGCGAGCCCGCTGCTGGCGGCGCGCGCGCAGGCCGACGAGCCGCCCGCGCCTATGCCCGCGCAGGTGCCGCTGGTGAGACGTCTTCTAACTTTTATCTATATCTATACTATTTATACAGAGATAACTTCTATAGACAACGACAAGGCTTCTTACCTTTAGAAGGCGAAAACACGAAACGCTTGCGCATCCGAATCCGGTTTTCTTCGCACTCTTGGTGCGGTTCGGGCGTACGGGGTAAACCCTTTACCCGGGCTGCTTCTCGTGCCATCTTGTGGCACGGTGTTGTGCTCCAGGAGAGCAGGCCTCCCGACACGGTGCTGTTGGGGCGGTCTTCGACCCCGAAGGGCCTGCCTGCTGCCCGGTCGCACTCATCTGTCTGGGAGGGGAGACTAGGTAGTCACTGTCAAGTCGGAGGGAGATGGTTTTTTTTTTGCTTGCTTGCGCGATGTAATTGGACACAGCGCCATCTATTAGTTCATTTCTGAATTGCGGTCCCGAAGCGAAGTGAGGGCGGGCCACTAGTACTAATTTAAATGGGAAAGTGTATCTGCCTGAAAGTAGGTTTTGATAAGCGGTTTCTATACTGTAGCGGGCCGCTGAATAAGCCGAATTGACACTTTTTTTTGGTTTTCATTTATCCTTGTTAACAACGATGTTCAACACTCGATTTCCACTTAGATGTTATAATGGTATTTTTTTTGTTACAGCCCAAAACAGAAAACGACGAAATGATGGTCCATCAAAGAGCACACTCCGTGTCGTCAACATTACAGGTAAATAATGTAACTAATCCATCCTTACGTGCCGCCGTCGTAGAGGATTACAAATATAATATCCTACTTGAAGACCCAGACACTGAAAAGACACAAGCGTTCGTCATCACACGAATGTTTGTCTAGGAAAGAGATCGAACCCCACGACCTTTGGCATATGAGGCAGGGTCACAACCAAATGTACCATCTGGCCATAACTTACCACCTTCCCGTCCTTCCCGCTTTCTTGGCATACCGAATCGTGGGAGACGCCATCGGCACCAATCGGCCAGTCAATGTATGAAGAGTGGTACGCTCGCAGTTGTCAGTAGGTACTGATATTTGTGGACGAATGGGCCGCTTAAGAAGGCTCCAAGTCACTCAGAGGGCAATGGAGAGGGCTATGCTCGGAATCTCCTTGCGTGATCGTGTCTGAAATGATGAGATCCGCAGGAGATCTAAGGTCGCGGACATAGCCCGAAAATTTGCGTGGCTCAAGTGGTTTAGTGGGCAGGGCACATTGCGCGGAGAACAAACGGCCGTTGGGGTGGAAAGGTCATTGAGTGGAGGCCGCAGCCGTGGTAGGCCTCCCATCAGGTGGACCGACGATCTAGTGAAGGTCCCAGGACTCCCTTGGATGCGGGTGTGACACAGGACCGATCTGTGTGGAGAATTTTAGGGGAGGCCTATGTCCGGCAGTGGAAGTCTATTGGCTGAAATTATGATGATGATTGATATTTGAGTAACGTTATATATGGTGTCATTGCGTGACGGTATTGGTCACGCAATGACACCAAATATAACGTTAACGTTTCCGGGTGCATCCTGCAAACGTGTCTTGCCCAATCCCATTTTAATGGGGGCTAACGTGTGTGAAAAATCCTTTAGATGGCGTACGTGTAGACTGAGGTCCAACTACACGGTGATTGGTTATTTTTGACGTAAGACGTCAAAGTGTCACTAAACGACCAATAACGTTGAAGTTGGATCTCAGTCTACAAGTACGCCATCTAACGGATTTTTACACGCGGTAGCCCCAATTAAGGCAACACCGCGACGATACTAGCGCCGCCAATAGCGATTTATATTAATTGTGATTATGAGATATATTTAATAAAAAATGGTGCTATGAAAGCATAAAGGAAAGTATTTAAAATTTTCATAATTTCGAAATCAATAGGTGAGGCTTATATCGTCGCGGGGTCGTCTGAACGTGGTACACCTGTAATAGGTTGATGTTTGAGTAACGTCGTGTATGTGTCGCAGCCAGATCGTATAATCCGCCGAATTACATCAGGGCTAGCTGTTTTGTAACACAGGGCCGTTTTGAAATGCGGCGGTTCAACGATCAGCATCATTGTCATTGAGATACGTTCTTCAAAAAGGCGGGCGAAGTTTAGCCACATCGTACTACAACTTATTTTGAGAAGTGTTGCCACAACACAAAATTATCTTTACAAGGTTAGGTTAGGGTTTTTTTTATGACCACCCAGAAATCCTTAATTTTATTCCGGGTGGTCATAAAAAAAATAACCCTTACCTAACCTTTTACACAAAGGGTGAACATAAAAAAATACCCTTACCTATAAGACTTAGCTTTTTTTAATAAAACAAGGTCTGGCAGTACAAGAGTATTAAGAATCGGAACTAAAAACTGCCTAAGAGGCGGCTAATCTCCCGCCTAATTACATAATGGCTAGCCGTATTGAATGACGTATGGCGCCGTGTACAATCCGGCTGTTTTTAGTTTAGCCGCTTTCAACCCGGCTAATGGTTGAACCGCCGCAATACAAAACGGCCCTGTGTTGGAAAACGGCTGGGCGTAATGTAATACGGCGGATTATACGATCGGGCTGCGACATATGCTTAACGTGGTATATCTGAAATAGGTTGATATTTAAGTAATGTCGTGTATTTGTCAGGGCGGGTACGCCACGGTGGGACGGGCTCCCCGCGGGCCGCTGGCGTCGGTGGCGGCGCCGCCCGCCGCGGAGCCGGCGCCGGCCGACTGCCCCGACCACCAGCTGCGCTACGAGAACGACCGGCTCAAGCTCGCCCTGGCTCAGAGGTCAGTCAGTTTAGTGACAGTGCCAATATCGAGAATGAGAGGGTAGCAGACGACGCCGCGCGCCTCCAGTGCGCTTGTGACCACGTGCCAGAACGTACTTGTTAAATTTCGTCGCGTTTAGTCTCTTTTTTTTTATATTATAGGAAGGCAAACGAGCAAGCGGGTCACCTGATGGTAAGTGATCACCGCCGCCCATGGACATCAGCTACAGCTTTATATGAAGTACTGCCCGGACCACCAGCTGCGCTACGAGAACGACCGGCTCAAGCTCGCCCTGGCTCAGAGGTCAGTCCGCTTTGTTACTAGATACTAGGCCAAGAACGGAGAACGAGAACGAGTCAAAGAACACATCGCGATCGCATCAGAAACGCACAGTAATCACTATAAATAATAATAAATAAATAAATTGAGACAACATCACATACATTGTCCTGGCCCCAAACTAAGGTTTCCCTGTGCTATGGAAACCAGAAAACAACGAAGGTACTACAAACACCCAGACCCAACACAAATATCTGTTTTATCAACAAACATTTGTGTTGGTGCGGGAATCGAACCCGCGACCCTTGCGTGTCAACCGGCGCTCAAACCATTGCGCCAAACGGGTATGAAAATAATAGCGTCCGAGAACGACAAGTTTTAAGCTCGCGCTGGCGCAGAGGTTAGTCCGCTTGGTTTCTAGATACTAGGCCACAAGATTTATTTCAAACTAGTGGCCCGCCCTCACTTCGTTTCATATTAGTTTCACATTCAACCAATAGATGGCGCTGGGAGTTGATTACATCGCGCAAATACACTGATTTAAGTTAGCAGGTCTTGTAATAAAAAAAACACAATAATTTAAAGATTTATTTCAATCGTAAGAGTTTTGTACAACGCTTAAAACTAAATATAACAAGAAACAGTAACTGCGCAGTCTTAGAATGGTAACTAATAAATATTAATAGTTTATACTTAAAAATATTTCGTAAGCACTACTCATTTTCCTATCTAAATTACTGTTCAATTCAATTACTCAAAATGAGTCTACTTCGAAACAATATTCGTGGTAACGGAAATTCGAATCATTTTTATTTTGGGGGCATTTACATTCGTCAGATTTATCGACCAATGTAAATGCCACAATTTAAATATGTATATGAGAATAATAGGTAATATATAAAATGTGTGTAAAATTTTAAATTGTTGCATTAAAATTTAGCTATTAGTTATCATTATGAACAGTGTTTAAAGCTTATAAAACTTATGAACTAGACTTAACTCATACAAACTATCATTAGTATACAAGTTGTATTTGTAATGATAAAAGATTTTTCTGGAACTATTTCTGTAATTTTAGTATGGATTTATTTTTATGTATGGTTTAATATTTTTTCTTAATTATGCGTTATGAATACTGTAAGTCTATTACTTGCTAGATACACCCTGTATATTAATGATTTGAGTACAATAGCTTTTATTAAAACGTTTTTGGGAAAACAATAAATTATTTGTAAACGATGAAAATTACGTGTGTGAATTGTATGAGTTAAGTTTTAAGAGAATTTCGTGTTTCGATTCATACTAAAAAGTAATATTGTTGCCAAGGAAAATTGGCACTTAATACTGCATACTAATTTAGACTTTATGGATATGAGTTAGTGATCAAATCTTCTGGCGTTGGGTACGAAGCGGTCTTCGGATTTGTTAAAGTCTAACTAAAGAAAATATATTTGTCAAGGGAAATTTATCCCCATTGATCTTAATACTGCATACGAATTTGGATCTTATGTAGACGAGTCAGTGATTAAATTTTAAAAGATAGGTACGAGGCCAACGACTTCGAAATTATTGAAGTCTACTAAACTAAAAGCTAATATCGTTGTCCAAAATTTACCCTTATTGATCGTAATGCTGCATACGAATTTAGACTTTACGTAGACGAGTTAGTAGTTAAATCCCCCAGCGACAGGCACGAATCCACCGTCTTCGATATTGTTGAAGTCTACAAAACTAAAAGCTAATATCGTTGTCCAAAATTTACCCTTATTGATCGTAATGCTGCATACGGATTTAGACTTTACGTAGACGAGTTAGTAGTTAAATCCCCCAGCGACAGACACGAATCCACCGTCTTCGATATTGTCGAAGTCTACAAAACTAAAAGCTAATATCGTTGTCCAAAATTGGCCCTTATTGATCGTAATGCTGCATACGAATTTAGACTTTACATAGACGAGTTAGTGGTTAAATCCCCCAGCGACGGGCACGAATCCACCGTCTTCGATATTGTTGAAGTCTACAAAACTAAAAGCTAATATCGTTGTCCAAAATTTACCCTTATTGATCGTAATGCTGCATACGAATTTAGACTTTATGTAGACGAGTTAGTGGTTAAATCCCCCAGCGAAAGGCAGGAATCCAACCAATATCGTTGTCCAAAATTGGCCCTTATTGATCGTAATGCTGCATACGAATTTAGACTTTACGTAGACGAGTTAGTGGTTAAATCCCCCAGCGACGGGCACGAAG
The DNA here is from genome assembly GCA_014851415.1 of Cnaphalocrocis medinalis. Lineage (NCBI taxonomy): Eukaryota > Metazoa > Arthropoda > Insecta > Lepidoptera > Crambidae > Cnaphalocrocis > Cnaphalocrocis medinalis. Next base: position 1,710,841 of record CM026300.1, read on the forward strand.
CCACCGTCTTCGAAGTTGTTGAAGTCATGATGGAACTCTGGTTCGAAGTGTTTGGCGGGTTTGTACTCCTCGTGGTGTTCCTTGGGCTTGCCTATTTTGTGGACGACGGCGTTAAACCCGTTTTTGTCGTCAGCTTCGTACTCCACGACGCGTTTTGTGCCGTCCGTCTCTAGGAGGGTGTAGGTTCCTAAGGGCAAATATAAATAAAGTAAAAATACAACTGTTGTCGCAAGCAGCGACTAGTATCAGCCTACATACTGTCCCATTGCAGGGCAAAGGCATAGAAATCAAGTTATCGCTACTATGATGGGATTAGGCTTAATCACCACGCTTGCCTAATGCGGATTGGTGATCACAAACCCGAGCTATGTTCGAAAAATTCGAAACATACTTTTGCTCGACCCGGGAATCGAACCCGGGACCCCGAGATCAAGGCCCGGTACTTAAACCACTAGACCAACAGGGCGTTAATAACCCATGAATGTATAGAGAACGTGCATAGATGGTGCTACCAACTGGTGTCATCTATTTGAACTTAATTAGTCCTATTTTTTCAATACAAAGTGCTGTCACCTATAGTTACTGCCACATCTATAGACGGTGCTGCCAACTGGTGCTATCTTTTTGAACTTAATTAGTCTTGAACTGCTGCTGTCTGTCTTTAGTTACTAAACTGATTTTTAACTATGCGAAGAAAACTAACAGATGTCAATTTCTGAATTTTATACATTTTTCAAAATGTCGCCGAGTAACTGAGAGGGTACCGGAGACCTATTTTGGGGGGAAGGGGAAAATCTTAGCAGCGCACTTCTGACTCCACCGGACTTGTGGATCTCCATGGGCGGTAAACGCTTACCATCAGGCAATCCGTCTGCTCGTCTGCCACCTAACATTAGGCTATTGATTATACAAATGCGACACATACCCTTAACTTTGTCCCCGTCCCTGGTCTCCCAGTGCTCCTTGTCGTCGCCGGTGTGCGGGTCCTTCACGGAGTAGTCGAACGCGTACTTCGGGTGCGCCTGCGCATGTAAAAAATAAATTCACACAACAACTCATACATTGATCTGACTCTGTACTAAGTAGCTGAGGAATTTGTGTTACTGATATCAGACAACAGAGGTATCTTCTTCTAACTATTTATAAAGAGATAAACACTTTAGACATCGATAAACCTTATGTACAGACAGCCGCACATCAGGTTACTACAATCTGTCAAATTTCTTCAATCGAACCTCACCTTTATGTCAAACGTGTTTGGTTCAATATCAACTGAGGAAATTTGACAGATTGTAGTAACCTGATGTGCGGCTGTCCGTACAAACAGAAAAGGCGAAACACTAGCGCGATATAATAAGCGCCCAGCGCCATCTTTTGGTAGACAGTGGAACTACTGTCCCGAAACGAAGTGAGGGCAGACCACTATTACAAATATAATGCTTAAATAAACATAAAACACTCAGACGCTAAACAAACACAAGTGTTCATCACACGAATGTTTGTCCAGGGTGGGGATCGTACCCACGACCTTCGGCGTATGAGGCAGGGTCACTACCAAATGCTAATTTAGCAAGCGCAGCCGTCGTTTTAAAAAGCGTTAAGCGATATACTATCAAATCTTATATCACAAAAGAAGTCATATGAAAAACATCAATATATCCCAAGTCCGTTACCCTTCTCGAGTCTAGACAGTGTTATTTTATTAATAATCCATTTGGTTGCCCCTCACCCGATGACCCCGATCTGTTCAGGTATGTCTAGGGTTGACAGATGTTTGGGATTGGTAAAAAAATCTCCGAAAAATAAACTTCTATGATTTAAAGTGCAAATGTTTCGTAAAGTAGATATATTGTTGGAATTCTCTTTTTAACAGTTTTTAATTTATTTTTATTCCTCCCGACAAAAGTAGTGAACATTCCAAATAATGGGGCTATCGTGTGTCAAAAATCCGCAGATGACGTACTGTAGGACTAAGGTCCATCTACACGGTGATTAGTTACTTTTGATGTGAGATATCAAAATGCAACTTAACAACCAATGCTGTTCAAGTTGGACGTCAGAGTAACAGAACGCCATCTCGCGCATTTTCCTCATTGGATAGCCTAGCCCCTATTGGTGATTTTAATGTAATGAAAATACATTGCTTACGGCAATACTAAGATTCGATCTGGCAACCCTAAGTTTATCCCTGTATACAGCGCGGGACGGTCGGGACACAGAGGAAATCGCGGCCCCGAAGCGATAGCTCCCCAATTTCCTTACTGTGGGATGCTTGGAACATAGAATTTATGTGATCTTATAGAAGTTGTAGGTACTGTATTTTAGGTGACTAAAAACATGTTTTGTATATTATTTCCTGTGCCCAAATAGATTTTAGTAAGATGCGAAACTTAAATAGCGATGGTAGCCTAGTAGATAGGAACATGCGACCTTCTTGATATGAAAGTTGTAAATTCAGAGCATGTACCTCAGATTTTTTCCCAAATCTATGTGCTTATTTCTACCATCGCTTGGCAGTAAGGAAATCTGCACCATTCGGATTATTGTTGAGATTGTTGTCCAAATGGCCTGGTTCATATACAAGGCTGCATTTCCACCAGAGAAGAGCGAAGATGCGTTGTGAAGGATGTGTTTGTAAAGAGCCAATATAATCACATCGCTGATCGCAGCGTAAGGCTCGCTGCTTTATATTCATCACACTAGCCAAATCTAGTAAGATCTAAATCAAAATCTAGTAGAAAGTAGTACGTTTTGGACGCAACCAAGAACAATACGCTGAGAGGATGTTAAAGACTAAAGGAATCAACTGCTAAAGGTACGAGTAACCCCTCTACGCTGCGCTACAAATTTACATCCCAGGATTACTTCTGCCACCAGTTCTCCTAACCTCATCAGTCCAATGACTAGCTGAACATCCTACACTTGCCTAGCTTATCCTAAAATGGTGAACTCACATGGTAATCCAAGTCGTAGTCGTCGTGATGGCCGTCCAGGCTCTGCTGGTGATGGTGCAGTACCGGCTTCTTGTGGTAGCCCTCCAGCTCGCCGTCGAAGCTGTACTCCTCGAATTGGGCTAATGCTGACGATGCCAACAGGAGGAGGGACAGGGTTTTCTGAAATAAGATAGTAGGTAGCTTTTGTTATTCTCCTTCTTTGAGTGCCATCTTCTAACAAAGGTTGGCGGTCATAATGACGACTTGAACCCGTGACACAGCTGCTCTAAACAGAGAACGGGTGCTTTTATTGTACCACTGGCGCAGATTTTTGAGCCAAGAAGGTTACGTTTCTTTTGTTATTATTTGAATGTAACTATGGACTGAACTGTCTCCTGCGGTATTTCTGAATCGATACGACCTGCAAACCTTAAAAAAGCGAGCGTATTCGTTTTTAAAATGACGGCAGCGCACTTGTGACTCCTCCGAACTCCGAAGGCGAGAGTTGCATAAATTCACAAACATAGTGAGGCCCAAACTCCCAGTTGGATCAGTTTAGGACAGGATCTTTTCTGAATTAACTCGGGTCAGGGTGTGACATTGAGTATTGCTTAAAATAAAAACTTAGTTTAATCCCCAAACGGCTGTCACTTACGTCGTAAGTCCCAAAAGCCTCATACGAGGCAAAAACAATTGATTTTCTATTGTGTCTGCTGTCTAGGCCTTACGACGTTAAAGTGCGACCCCCAAGCGACTGCGCTACCGTGAATTCATCATCATCATTAATCAGCCATTACTTTATAGATATAGTAGCCCAATGCTGGATGATTCTGTGTAATTTTCTTCCACCACTAATCACATTGTCCAATCACGCGCCTAACCCCAACCACCAAATCAGTCCACACGAGTGTATGACGCAACAACCGCATCCGACGTGACGTCATTACGGCTTCCGTGTGCGCCCGCGCAGACCGAATTACCCGACCACGAAATCACGGAAAACCATTTAAATTTAACGGAATTTCACGTGAAATTGCTTTTTCCTGGTCTGATTGCTGGATTTGTTGATTTTATCGTAGACAAGTCACTGAGCATGACTAAGAATTAAATAAAATAATTAGATTGTCTTGTTCAGTTCAATTAAGATGTCTAATTCTTTCCTATGGGATATATCTTTCGCGCTTTATTTCGGGCAGCGGGACAGTTGACCGAAAAAACGGGAATGTCCCGTTCAAAACGGGAAGCTTAAGTTAATACATACACGCAGTGCCATCTATTGGTAGATTTTGGGACTAAAAATCTCATTACCTACATTGTCTTTCTATATGTTTGTTTTCCTTAATCTCGAAAACTGCTTAACGGATTCGAATTAAACTTTTTACGTTTGTTAAGCTTGGTAAGCAACATAATAGCGTATACCAAAAAAAATATATTTTAGTGGCAAACCGATGTCCACGCTAGCAGAGCCGCGTCCACTAATTATCTAATAAGCTCTGACATAAGTTACCAAGTTAGTGAAAACATCGCGCCAGTTTCTCTTGGATGATAAAGCGATTTCAATAACATACGGGTATGTACTCAGTGTTCTAGAGACGACAAAATTACATATTGATTACATACGTGCATAGTGCAAGGGAGAACAGTGAACCAATGGGATAGTCAATGTTCTGTATGGACTTGAGTTGAATAAATCATTCTAAATTTCAAAATAGTTCTCATTTTATTTAGCAAAACTTGTTTTTTATTTAGTAAACATTATGTTGTTGGTTAAAGATATTTACATGTTTACCGTTACATCAAGTATTTGTAATTCCTCTTTTGTGTGATGTTCGTGATTCAAATGCTCGAACTACTACATATTTTTACGAATTTATTAGACCACTCTATTATTTATTAGCACTCAACTTTAAAGTCTAATAAGATATTTCATACATTCGTCCATATAAATCTCTAATTTAACTTCAACGTTGAATGCTCATGCACTCGACTCACTTTTACACATTTCATACATTCGCTTATACAAATATCTAATGCGATTGCAATTATCTAAATCTCATACACTCGAAACTGAAGTCGAATTAGCTATTTGTAGAGACGAATGTATAAAATCTATAAAATTCGACTTCAATGTCAAAGACTCGAATATATCCACCCTGAAGGGCAATGTTCGTGCATTCGACATTGATGTCGAATATAGAGACAGCATACATTCGTCCATACAAATTGCACACATCATAATTGACATCAATGTCGAGTGCTCGATAATTTTCCCCCTGGAACACAAGTTCATATAACAGTTGTCATACTGATATCCAACCCACTGTTTGTCTCCTGCATAATCTGTTTAACGTTATGTCACACAGTTACGGGTTCGCGAAGCTCTGTGGAACTTTGGTTTCGCAAGTCAGACTCTGTAATTGCAAACATATGAACGAGTATGAGAGAACTTTCTTACGCGTGAATTTTAGACGAGGCGTCCAAATGTCAACTGAATTAGTTGAAGAGTTCGTGTCAGAAAGTGTAAAAGTTGATGTTATAAGCGCTTTGATATGTGGAACGAGTGGAGAAGGATGCGGGAAAGGATTTAGGTATTTTCTGTAGATTTTAACTGTGGGAGAGCCACGCTTCGGCATGAATGGGCCGGCTCGACCGGAGTGATACCACTGCCTCACAGAAAACCGGCGTGAAGCAGCCCCTGTGCTGTGTTTCGCTGAGGGGAAGGGGATGGAAGGTTGGCGCACTTGTGGCTCCACTGGTGTTGCGGGTGTCCATGAGCGGCGGCAATTGCTTAACATCAGGTGATCCGCCTGCTCGTCTGCTGCCTATCACATAAAAAAAAAAGATTTGTGCAAATGCCTCGCTTGGGTGTACGTCTCTGTATCGGTGAATAGGGATGCGAGACTAATGGAATCGACTTTTCGTCATTCAATATTAATCGATTCATATTGAATGAAGTATCGAGCCTTGCCTCCGGTACGGCCCAAGACTCGATTTTTCTTCATTCGACGCTCCTCACTCACTCAACGAAACACAGCGTAGGCACTGCTACACGCCGGTCTTCTGTGCGGCCTTGGTATGACTCCGGTCGGGCCCATTCATGCCGAAGCGTGGCTCTCCCGAGCAGAAGTAATCTAGTTTTTTTTAAGTAACCGTATTTTCGGTAATAGTGTTCTTTAGAATAAACAAATGTTTTGCTATTTTTAAATTATAACATCAATTGAATATTTAGACTAAAGCTACAATAAAAACACATTTTCCGGTCAAGTAAATTTAGGAATGTACATTTTCTAAGTTGTCTTGGGTCTGGGTGTTCTGGGTTGACGCCCCCAGGTTATTATCGTCACCTGGTACTCATAGTACAGGGGTTGCCCTAGTTTGAGATCAGGTTGGTGTAATTGTCTGGCGCATTTTTTTTTTAACTATGACTAACTTTAGTCTCAGTTTTGTAATATGCCTCCATTTTCTGGATCCTATTTTGTGCTATAACTGGCCACACTTAATCTATTTCCGTGTTATTAAGTGATCTGTAACAAATCACCTAGTGATTCGCGTGTCCATCTATTCAGTCGCGTCACGCAACTTGTCTACTGTGTCCACTTGTCTTCCTGCAGCGTCTTCGACTCGGTTGACACATAATTACACTCCTGTCTTCGTTTGCATAGTGCATTTGCATATAACGTATGAATATGTAATATTGGTAAGCGGTTAAGTAAACGGGACGTTAACCTGTGTATTTATGGATTAATGTATGTACGATAGTGTATTGACGCGTTGTGGTATATAAAACTGATTTTAGAAACTATATGAACTATGTTGTTGAAACTTTGTAGGATATATTTTGTGAGCCGCATTAAGATTTTGTTACAAAAATAGCAAAAAAGAAAATATACCTTACCTAAACGTAAATAAAATAAATTCACACAACATCTCATACATTGACCTGACACTGTACTAAGTTAATAAATAAAGAAAGACAACATCACATACGTGGTCCTGTATGCCTAACATGCGCACCGCGACAAAAATTTGTCGACTCTCGTTCGCGAGAGCGCATCCTTCTATCCCGCTCATCGCTCAGTCAGGTGAGCGAGACGCAACTTGCGCCGACACAATACGAGTGTCGACAAATTATCTCGTGGTGCGCATGTTAGCCCGGGAAACAACGAATGAACCACAAAAACCCAGACCCAGCACAAATATCAAAACAAACATTTGTGTTGGTGCGGGAATCGAACCCGTGACCCTTGCTTCTCAAACGACGCCGTTAAAAACAATAGGCATGATGTTTCAGATTTTATTTTTGTTATCAGAAAAAATTACGTACGCTCGAAGCACCGCTTGTCTACGATGTGACCACAACTTGCACATTTCTAGGACAGTAAAGGCCTAAGGCCACACCACGATCCTTTCTATAGTCATCGTAACTTGAGCGCCCTTCCAAAAAGCGACTACGACATAGGCGTACCTTACTAGGCTGAAGCTATTACTCAGCAAATAGAAAAACACAAAATAAGGCGATAAAAAGGAGGCCTATACTCAGCAGTAGGCTAATAATGATGCTGAGTAATAGCCTAATCGTAAAGTGCGCACGATACGTTAACGTTACGATTTCTTTTGCCAATATGAGGAAAGCATCATTTGTCAAGTGTTACGGTAGGGGTCTGTATTGCACATTTGCATCACGACTATCGCTCACAATCTGCCGTGCGTGATCCGTTTTATTTCCTGGTCCATAGTAGTAGCACTAGTTACAGTTTCCGTGTCTGTATGTATGTTATATGTGTTCAATCTAAAGCGACGGTTGCGCTTGGGCATTGGGGGTGTCCCAGATTGGAAATTAAAAATGCTCGAGTCGGCGCTTTAAAGCTTGAGTCGACGCTCAAGCAGATTGCTAACGCACAAGTCAGGACTCGACTTAAGCGCTCGACGCTCAATAACTCGAGCATGAAAGTCTAGACTCACAGCGCTCGCAAGCATTAAACGCTCAAACACTCAAGCGTTTAACGCTTTAGTCTGAATCCAAAGTGTTGATTCAGCGCTTAACGCTCATTTTTACAACACTTTTGATTCTTGGGTCGGGACAAAATTTGTACCTATTTTTTTTCTGAGGAATTCTCAGCGTCAGCCCAAGTCTGGAAGTTGGCGGTCTTGTACCTAGGGTTGCCAACATTTCATCAGCGAAATATAGTATATTCCAAAATAAGGTGTAAAAAAATATAGTACATTTAAAGAAAATAGTATTTTATGCTTGTACCCACGTGCCTCTGAAAGCACGCTAAACCGTTGAACCCGCGGTTAGAACGATCAGCTCTTCGTTTGTGTCCAATTGTTGTCCCATGGAAATATGAGGCCAATAGAATATAGAAAGTACCTAAGTAAGTAAAACATTTATTGACCACAGACAAAATAGTTACAACACAAGAACAGAGGGTACACTTGTGTTTTATTTAGCCTTAACTGTCCCGCTGCTGGGCAAAGACCTCTCCCAAACTCCTCCATTGGTTTCTGTCAGTAGCTAGCGCTAGCCAATCCTGTTTGTGGTGGTCTAAATCTTCACGCCATTTTTCTGGGTCTGCCTCTCAACGGTCGCCCATCTGTTGGCTTGTATTGTTTGGTGATTATAGTCAGGTGCATCTAACACACGTAACAGTTCAGTTTGGCGGATTTCTTGCCCACATCTGTGTTCGCAATTTGTGATTTCCCTCAGGTTATAAAAAATATATCGCGTCTACAAGTACGTCTTCATCTTGACGTTAATAGCCAACAATACACCCTTAATCTTCCAACACTTAATAAATACGTCGAAGCTGTCCTCGAGAGCTATTGCCCCCCCTCCCCCTCTCCCCCCTTTCCAGGCTGCGACCCGTCAACTTTCCGTCGGGTGAAAAATTACAAGCAACGTCATCTTTCACACCTTTATTATAAACTTGTCGAGTATTGATTAGGGGCCGTGGCCTTAGTATAATAATGTCCTAACCCATATTTTTGATATTGCGGTCAATCTAAACGATCAGCCACCGACGCAGGACATTTACAGTGCACAAGTGAGCTCACTTAATAGAGAGTAAGGTAATCCTTACCCTTATATTTCAATTGGACACCAGTGTAACCTGACCGAAGAGAGATTGGGCGAAGCACCCACATCAGCAGATGACCGCCATCTTTCAGACTTCGGGCTCACTTTGAGAATTTCTGTACGGAAAAACTCAGATACAAATTTCGTCTCCATGTGTTTTTTTTTATGTGATAGGTAGCAGACGAGCAGGCGGATCACCTGATGGTAAGCAATTGCCGCCGCCCATGGACACCTGCAACACCAGTGGAGTTACAAGTGTACCGCCAACCTTTTATCCCCTTCCCCCCAGTTGGGCGGTACCCTCACTCACTCGACGAAACACAGTACTGGGGCTGCTTCACGCCGGTTTTCTGTGAGGCAGTGGTATCACTCCGGTCTCTCTCCCACAGTTAAATGAGAACCAGTGTGACATGACCGAAGAGAGATTGGGCGAAGCACCAACATCAGAATCTGACGTGGTTTGCGGGGCAGATGACCGCTATCTTTCAGACTTCGGACTCACTTTGAGAATTTCTGTACGGAAAAACTCAGATACAAATTTCGTCTCCATGTGTAATGCCCAGTTGTGTCCAAAGCTGTCGCTTCGGAGGCCGGGGTATGCTTAGACCATGATTCAGGATATGGGGAGTCTGGTAATTACAATGAAACGGCTGTCTGACCTTCAAAACCCTTTAATAGGGGATTTAGAAGAACTGAATCAATGATACACGTTTCAGAAACTATCTGAAACGTGCAGGTTTTCTCTCACGATGTTTTCACCGCCGTGCTAATGGCAGAAATAATGTTCTTATAGGTCTTATCGGTACGGAAGCACCACACAGTTAAAAAACAAACACAAAAGTGAAAATTTATAAAACGTCCGAAAGGTTGTCATAAATTAATGTATTCTACTGCTCAAGCTACATCATCAGCTTCATGTGATACATATTTTAAGGGAATCAAGTGAAAATATGAAATTCATCAATCAGGGTGGCGCCTATCTTAAGTTGGCGGCCATCTAATCTAGCTAAGAACACTCCCGACTATTATAGGTAATAAAAAAGTAAAGTATCAGCCTATTTACTGTCCCACTGCAGGGCAAAGGCCTCCATCACAGAAATCAAGTTATCGCTACTATGATGGGATTAGGCTTAATCACCACGCTTGCCTAATGCGGATTGGCGATCACAAACCCGAGCTATTAAAGCATTATAGGTAATGTTCAAACAAAATCCAAATCGGTTCATCCGTACGAGAGCTACAATGCCACACACAGACAGACAAATAGACGTCACAACACGTCAAACTTATAACATCGTCGTATTTGCGTCGGGGTAAAGAAAAAAACATAAATGAGATTCGTGTGGTAAGTTCGGGATAAAGTTTGAAGTTTACGCAACAGGGGCCCTAAACTTTCTTTTCCCAACATCTGTCCCGTTTTCCTGTTGGGGAAATACTTACTTAGTTACCAGTCAAAGCTACGGAAATAACTTAGTCATACACCTAATCCGTCTTACACGCTCTGATGGACAAACGAACATACGCACGTTAAGGTGGAAGCGAAGTGTTTGTACGGAGTTAATTGTCACTTAAAAAACACTGGAAGTGGTTAAAGGAACTGTTTCAGCATTGTAAATACTTGAACATTCCGTGTCTGTACTGTCCTGTTGATTTTTAGGGTTCCGTAGCCAAATGGCATAAAAACCCTTATATAATCGTCATGTCTGTCCGGTCCGTAAGTCAGGGTTCCGAAACTATATTGTTGAAACTTGTTTGATTTTTTTTTATGAGATAGGGGGCAGACGAACAGACGGATCACCTGTAAGTGATTACCGCAACCCACGGACACCCGCAACACCAGAGGCGTCCCAAATGCGCTGCCGACCTTTTAAGAAGGAATACGCTCGCTTTTTGAAGGTTTGTAGGTCGTATCGGTTCGGAAATACCGCTGGTGACAGTTCATTCCATAGTTTTGTAGTTCGAGGCAGAAAGTTTCTTAAGAAACGCACAGTTGAAGATTGCCAAGCATCAAAGATGTCTTAAGATTTAAAAAATATAAAAAAAAAATTAGGCTACTTCTTATAGTTCGTACTTAAATAAAAAAAAAAACAGATCTAACCCATACGTATATATATGTATACATGTGACGACCCGTTTAGCGCATTGGTTTGAGCGCCGGTTGAGACACAAGGGTCGCGGGTTCGGTTCCCGCAACAACACAAATGTTTGTTGATGCAACAGATATTTTTGTTGAGTCTGGGTGTTTGTGGTTCCTTCGTTGATTTTTTTTACACTTAAATCTTAAGATTTACCGTAGTTCGAGCTTTTACAGTAACAATTATATATGAAATCAGAGGTCGAAATTAGGTAGAGTTTTAATGTAGGTACTTGCCAAATTGTACATGGACCTGGTCCCAACTAAGAGCAACAATAGTACCACAAACACCCAGACTGGAAATAATATCGGTTTCATCAAAAAACATTTTTGTTGGTACGGGAATTGAACCCGCGACTATTGTGTCTCAACCGGTACCTATTCAAACCACTAGTCAACTTTGTTCTTTCGATGTATGAATAATGTAAATACCAAAATAACTCTAATTACCGGCCTTTGATATAACTATAATGATTATTTTTGTTACTTAATACTATTCTTTCTTAATATGATATTAGAAAGTTTATAATTGTTTAATGTTTGTAACGAATAAAATAAATAGTGCTGAACCGATTTTGAAAATCTTTCACCAGTAAGCTACGTTCTCAATTAATATAGACCAGGGAAAAAAATACATTCATACGGGAAACATTATCTAGCTAGTTCACATAGGCATCAGCTTATTAGAAAAATTAATGATTATTATTAAATAAATTCGTTTTAATAATAATTTAATAATTAAGATTTAAGTTAAAAAAATAGTTTCGTGTTTCGTTTTTTACGTTTTTTATTTATTTTGAATTCAGCTGAAAAAACTCAAAACGATCACTAAATATTGCAAAAAAAAAATCTACTCACATAAAGGAACTCCATTTTTTCACAAAAAAAAAACTGTCACTCACACTTTCAAACTAAGACCGAGAATGTAAATTATTTGACATGTGAGTTTTAACTTATACCCGAGAAATAGTTAATTCTAGGCCCCCCTCTCGGCGGCGGGGTGGGCTACTGGCTAAAAGGGGGGCGGCGTGTGTGGACACAGTAAATTGTAGAACGGTGAGCTATTTTCATTTTACTTAATTATTAAATAAATGCGCCAGACCAATCAACCTGGTCTCAAAGTAGGGCAACCCCTGTAATATGAGTACCATGTGACGATAATTAACTGGGGGCGTCAACCCAGAACACCCAGGCCTAAGCCTACATGACATTTAAAGTCTAAATTTTTTATTGGGACTGGAAAACGACTGAAAGATAGAATTTTCCACCTTCATTAAGGCAAAACCATAGATATGTTAAATATTGAAAATGGCCCTAAGCATGTCTACTTACTACTCTGCCTTATACTGTGTCATATTTGCCAGTGATGTGTGTATGTTGTAAGTGATAAGCGAAATTAGACGTTATGTGAAATAAGCGATTTAAAGTATTTTTCGATCAGACTCATCGGCTGCTGGGCTGCTACCTATCACGTAGAAAAAGGTTTTTATTATTTTGTTCTAATTTCTATAAAATCCTGCCTCTTCCTCCAGCGTTTTGAGTTCCAGATAAACATTCTTGTGATAAACGGTTCAGTGTCTGGGTGCAAAAATATATTTGTGTAGTTATCTTCTAATCCGGGTGTTCGTAACTTATGATTGTCTACTTAGACGACTGGTTTAACTTTGACGACAATATTTGTTTTGTACCAACCAATATTCGACCAATTGTCCACTAACGCTATCTATCCGATTTTTCATTTGCCAAAATCAGCAGTTATCAGCAGTCGCTCCATTGTCATTGCTAGACTTACCGAGTTATGAATCAAAGTCCAAGCGTACCCGATCTTCAGATCCCGGTTTAGGACAACTGGAATGACACGAGTTGTCTAAAAAGCAAAAGTTTAAAGGTAGGCAGCACACTTGTTACTCCACTGGTGTTGCTTGTGGACAGGTGATATAACTGTTCTCTTTCATTAAATAAATGTCTTAAAATATTAGTTAAACAAATTATTTTTGCTAATAATTAGACAATGTCCGACCTCCCATAGCGATTTGTCCCACATCATGTAAGTACTAGCCATCTCGCAAATGGACCGACTGACTCGCATTAGCCGTAACGTGACGCCTTATGTAATGCAAGCTTTATCTAATTGAGATGGCGTTGGTTATGATTTGCTATACTGTAACAGTACATACTGTGAATTGATAGAACAGTGTGGAATCTTTTTTTGTTGTGATAACGTCTACTAAATCTTTGCAAACGTTAGAGCTTGCGGCTTTATTTTCAAAACAAACTGACCTTGCTTGTGTGAGCGTTCGGCAATATTATCCTTGGATAATCATTATTTTGTTTTTTTCTCAGGTGGTGTCAAATAAGTATTATAATTTATTGCAAAAGATGATTCTGACTAGTTTTTGTTTATTTTTATAATCTTTTGTATGAAGTATTAGCCTTTTCATCACAGGCAACACACACGCATTAAAGACTTTCGTCTTGAGACACTGTGGTAAATGGGCCGAAAATATGCTGCGTAGCTTCCCGAACCGATTCGCCGATTGGAGGACCGATTTGTATGGAGAACATTGGGGGAGGTCTATGTCCAGCAGTGGAAGTCTATTTGGCTGAAATGATGATGATGATCTTTTATAATAAAGAGTATTACATGATAGATCCCTTCGTTCCTAAATCGTCGTACGTATAAAATGAATGCCGAACAGCAAAATTTTGCATTCGGTAATTTCACTGTCTTCCTAGTTTACTGTGACAAAGTTCTGTTTTATATTCGATGCGTATCAAATATCTGGAATTCCACGAGCTCTTTGAATCATGTCTACGCAATGTTGATATTATATGAACATTAATATTTTTATCTATCTGGGTCTCCATAGTGAATAGTTTCTTCCTGATCTTAATTGTTTTCTTCATATTTAACTTAACATCGAGCACAAATCAAAGTGGGTACAAGTACAGTAGATGCTTGATGATGGTTATTATGACTACGCCTATATTGATCAATCGCTTAGTAACGTACTTACTCGGTGAAGATTGGGTCACATAATAAATTCTCACAATACCTCATATATCTTAATTGTGGGAGAGCCATGCTACGGCATGAATGGGCCGGCTCGACCGGAGTGATCCCACTGCCTCACAGAAAACCGGCGTGAAGCAGCTCCTGTGCTGTGTTTCGCCGAGTGAGTGAGGGTACCGGAGGCCCATCGGGGAGGAAGGGGATAAAAGGTTAGCAGCGCACTTGTTGCATGTGTTCATGGGCGGCGGCAATTGCTTACCACCAGGTGATCCGCCTGCTCGTCTGCAACCTATCACATAAAAAAAATTATAATATTGAACTGACTCCGTACTAAGTAGCTTATGCACTTGTGTTACAGATAACAGAGGAAACACAAATATAATGCTTAAATACAATATAACCCCATATAGATAGTTGTAGTGCCAGGACAAGCCTTGAGTGGAGGCCGCAGCCGTGGCAGGCCTCCCACCATGTGGACCGACGATTTAGTGAAGATCGCGGGAGTCCCTTGGTTGCGGGTGGCAGAGGACCGATCTGTGTGGATAATTTTGGGGTAGGCCTATGTCCAGCAGTGGACGTCTATTGGCTGAAATTAAATTATGAGAAATCCCGTAAATAATTGTTCTAATCTTCTATTCTAATTCTGTTTGCCTTTCCTGGTTATACCACTACATATGGCTACTGACTAGCACAGTTTTTCACTCATTAATGACATTGTAACATCAAGTGGAAGCGTCTGATACCTAATTGCACAGTGGAAGTCCGGACTAGGCGCGATCATCACTTATCATCATTAGCGATGCTAATTAGTGAGGCAACAGCGAAAGTGATATATGACGGATAGCTCACTATCACGTGTTAGAATATATTGAGTAAGGAGTACTGGAAGCGGTTTGCCATTTATTTACCTACATGTCACAGTAAAATAATCAGAATCAGTCAATTAGTTTAAGTAGTTGATCAACTTCCTAAGAAGTACCACGGCCTCAAAGAAGGCCGGCGTGTAGCGCCTGTGCTATGTTTCGTCGAGTGACTACCGGAGGCCCAATTGGAAGAAAGGGGGTTAAAGGTTGTTGGGGAGGTCGGCTTCCCCGCAGCCGGGATTGGACTGTACCACTAATCGCGCTCGCCACTTTACGCCAAATTGTTTGGCGCAACACAGCCCTTCCAGATGCACGACCTACCAGGACACCCAGTAGGATATTCCCTCGCGAAGTCGTGACACTGAGCAAGCCACTCCCCAGTAGTGGGCATGCTCAGTACTCGGAAGGCCCGATTAGTCGCCTCTTACGACAGGCCAGGAATGCCTTGGCAGTATTCTTTATAGTCATCTGATTCTGATTTTCTAGCCTCAGGGCACTTAACACTGGACCTAGATCAACTGAATTATGGTCACACTTTCTAAGAACCGTAACGTGCAGGTTTCCTCACGTTTTCCCTCACTGCCGAGCTAATGCTATTTGCAATCGTGTTACATAATTTCAATTAACGACTACGCATTGGACGCTGATATATCACGTTATGCGACTTGCTATTATTATTTTATTATAAATCATTATTCGTATAGTTTGCTATTATTTATTATTAGTGTATAATGTTTATAGTCATTAGTTGAGCTGACTGGCATAATGTTTGACTTGTTGAATTTTTATATCAAAGTCAAAGTATTCTTTATTTGCATAGGCTTACAAATCTTTATACATAAAAAAACCAATTGAAACTATTTATTTTTAGGTATGTATTATATTTACGCCCCGTTGGTCTAGTGGTTTAAGTACCGGGCCGTGATCTCGGGGTCCCGGCTTCAATTCCTGGGTCGAGCAAAAGTAAGTTTCGAATTTTTTGAACGTAACTCGGATTTTTGATCGCCAATCCGCATTAGCGTGGTGATTTAGCCTAATCCCGCCATAGCAGTGATAACTTGATTTCTATGATGTAGGCCTTTGCCCTGTGGGACAGTATATAGGCTTATAGTTTACTTTTACTATGTATATTTTGCATGTATATGTGGATACATAAAATAAATTAAAAAATAAAGCCGAATGTGTAAAAGTCGAGATGGTGCAGTCTTTAGTAGCTTATAAAGACACCTATGTTTTTAAACTTTCGCGTTGCATTATACAAATACTTCATATAAACGGGACTAAACGCGACTAAAATTAATAAGTACATTCTAGCACTTACTGCTTGACGTTACAACAGCCGTGGTCACAAGCGAACTCAAGTAAGTGCTAGAATGTACTTATTAATTTTAGTCGCGTTAAGTCCCGTTTATATGAAGTATTTGTTTAAAGAAACCTTCTCGTAATGAATGAGAATATCTGCCTTATAGAATACATACCTGTCGCGATCACACAAAGGACGCACACAGCGCGTGTAAAAGGGAGGGGAAACTTCGGTTGTTATGCCCGCTTCAAATTAAGCCCTATGGTGTTACGGGTGTTGACGGACGGCGGCAATCGCTTACAGTTGATACGTCAGCTCGTCTGCCACACACGACATAAAAATATGCGTGAGCAATTTACATCTTCAACAGTTTCATGGTAATTATAGCAACATGAAACTAAAATACCCCATAAGCGTTGGAGAAACTAGTACACTTTTATGTGTTTTAAAAGTGTATCGTGGCAATTTCGACATGGATTTATCTGGCGTGTGCATGGATGGCGTGCCGGTCGCTAATGATCGTCCGTGCTACGGTACCTACACGGAATTCATACAATACATCATCTCATACATTGATTTCGTCTTATTAATTCAATTGTGGGAGAGCCATGCTTCGGCATGAATGGGCCGGCTCGACCAGAGTGATACCACTGCGTCACAGAAAACCGGCGTGAAGCAGCTCCTGTGCTGTGTTTTGCCGAGTGAGTGAGGGTACCGGAGGCCCATCGGGGGGGGAAGGGGATAAAAGGTTAGGAGCGCACTTGTGACTCCACTGGTGTTGCATGTGTCCATGGGCGGCGGCAATTGCTTACCATCAGGTGATCCGCCTGCTCGTCTGCTACCTATCACATAAAAAAAAAATAAAGTGTTAGACTCTAACACTACGCATTGGTTGCTTGCTCGTTAGCCGGGGCGGCGACTTCACACTTCATACATCGATACCATCAAGGAATCAGCGTCCAGCTAATATTTTACACTTGTTGCGTACATAATATTTCCACCTTTCTGGGCCGTTTACATATTACGTACTCCGAAAGTCTATGTACACTAAAACTAAAACCCAACGACGACAAAAAACGACGCTGAAAAAGTACAAAACAAGCCTTCGATGTCAATTTACCATAATGTCATACAATACTATTCTGAAGTATGCAATATTCACTATGTAGAGATAAATTTTCATGTTTGGAAATCCGCAGTCACACGTCAAAGTGCTTCGGTAGGTATAATATATGAACGTGTGACTACACTATTAGACTATTCCCGCATCAAGACAAATGTTTGTTGATGAAACAGATATTTGTCTTGAGTCTGGGTGTTTGTGGTTACTTCGTTGTTTCTGGTTTCCATAGTACAAGGGAAAACCTTAGTTTGGGACCAGGACAATGTATGTGATGTTGTCTCAATTTATTATTATTATTTATTTATTTTTCCTTTTACTACTTTACTCTCGTAACGGTGCGCTCGCGGTGATTTTCCGGACACCTCAGCAATCGCCACAGTCAAATGATTTCCCTGTACGCTGCTCCACTTTGTATGCGCTTATGTAAGTACAGGGTTGCCGCTGAATGTACGGACAACCACTCGGCGAGTTATACAAATCTGTGAAGTTCTTTCTTTGATCGATTCTCATCTAAATGTCCAATATGTTTTGTGCCTTGTAAACCTTCAATCATAGAGACCTTAGATACAGCGTAAAAAAGTAAAGTATCAGCCTATATACTGTCCCACTGCAGGCAAAGGCCGCCATCATAGAAATCGGATGACTATAAATAAATCTTTTTATTTATAAAGAGATAACTTCTATAGATAACGACAAGGCTTATAGGTAAACCGAAAACACGAAACGCTTGCGCGTTGTAACTGAGCCATCTATTGGTTCACTTCTGAATTACGGTCCCGAGGCGAAGTGAGGGCGGGCCACTTAACACAATACAATAAAGATCATTATAAACCCTAGGGTTTTTGCATAAATGTTTATGCTATTGGTAATAGAAGAACAAACGGTAACGCAGGCTATGCTTTACGCCTATTTTCTGCGAGGCTGTGGTATCACTCTGGTCGAGCCGACCCATTCATGACCAAGCGTGGAGACCCCACAGTTAAAAACACTAAAAATAAAACAATGTTATTATGTTATTAACAAAAGACATGCAATCTATCATATATCTAACTACAAACACAACTTTTTGAATTTAAACCTTTTACTTCGGTAATATAGTTTAAATTCCTCAAATCGAGTATGCCGGTCAACATGCGCACGCGACTAGCTTTCGATCGTAAAATCTGTTCTCTAACTATTGGAATAGTATTTATGTCTCAGCGTTAATTGTTGTGAAAACACTACAGCTCATTAACATACATATCTACTTATTACATAAAATTTAACAAGGTGTTAAACTGAGTATTTGTTTTTCCGGGTATACGAAGTATAATGACTTATGAGCGATCGTAGCTAAGTGGTTAAAAACACGCCTTCACATAAATACAGTGGCACAGAATACTTAAAAGTACAGGTACAGAAAGCCCACTTCTAAAAACCGTTTATAGAAAAATAAAGGCTCAGGCTACCATAACATAAAGTTGAAATTCCGACCGCCCACCGTTCAACACCTACAATTATTCATACCTAGAAGTGCGTTCTCTTTCTATCGCACGCAACTGTCGCGCATGCGTCACCGCTCGCTCGCGATTTTCTACTGACTGGCCCCTCCGGAGGGGCCGCCGCATGTACTTGCAAGTTTGATAGCTACACGCGGAGTGGGACAGGCCTGACAGTGGTTTGAGAAATTTAGAGGTGCATACTCGGATTAGAAACATGGCCTTCCTTATTGAAGGACTGTTCTTATCTACTGAGCTATTATCGCTCGTAGATTTTTAAGGACTGTCAATATTAAACATCTACCTCTAAAATTTCGGCTTTAGGAGATGTAATAGGACTACTGAAGTCGGAGATAAACTGAATTATTTATTGAGGGTAAATAGGTTTATAAACTACTAGCGGCCGCCCGCGACTTCGTCCGCGTGGAAAAGTAACTTTTTACCCCACTCTTAACCCCTTACAACCCCTTTTTCGCAATAAAAAGTAGCCTATGTCCTTTCTCAGGGTCTAGACCATCTGTATACCAAATTTCATTTAAATCCGTTCAGTAGTTTTGGCGTGAAAGAGTAACAGACAGACAGACAGACTGAGTTACTTTCGCATTTATAATATTATAGTAAGTACTAGTAAGTATTAGTAAGTATGGATTAGTTGAAAAGGTCATAGGTAACGTCTTATCGTGACATTTACATGGTTTAGAAAAGTATTAGATTACATATTGTTTCACTTAAACAAAAGATAATTAATTATAAACAGAATTAATTTATCGGTATGTGTCATCTATGCACCTGCATGATGACGTCGTGGACCACACTACACTCCCCTTGAACAGCTCTTGATTTGTACTGCACCCACCAACTCAATAATAACCAGAAACTTCCATCTCCCCACAGCTCAGCTAACGCGAAGAAGTGGGAGGTGGAGCTGGCAACCCTGAAAAGCAACAACCTCCGGCTGACGGCAGCCCTGCAGGAGAGCACCGCCAACGTGGACGAGTGGAAGAGACAGCTGCACCAGTACAGGGAGGAGGTGGCGCGCGCCAGGCATTACGCGGGGAAAGGTAACTAATAAACACGAACACACACTCACGCACACACAAACACACACACACACACACACACACACACATACACACTCACATACTCATACACACACACACACACACACACACACACACACACACACACACACACACACACACACACACACACACACACTCACACAAACACACAACACACACACACTCGACTGGCCGGATAGCGCATTTGGTATTGACCCTGCCTCATACGCAAAAGGTCGTGGATTGGATCCCCACCCTGGACATAAATTTGTGTGATGAACACTTGTGTTTTTTCAGTGTCTGGGTGTTATATCTGCCGTCCTCTAGCTATAATGCCGTTAACTAACATTTGGTCATTTTTGAGTTATGAATACCATCCTAATAAGAAAAAAATCCCGCATCTAACCATCTTTCCCGATTTTTTCTATCTTGTTTAGTTTCTGAGATAGTATGTCATTAACTACGAGTCAGTGCAATATTTTTGCAAGATTACATAGCTAGAATGCAGTTACCTAAATTTCTTAGCTAAAACGCGGTTAAGGGATTTAATTTTTTTATTAATGATGAAAAAATTCGGAAATTACATAGCTAAATTGCCGTTATTTGAATTTCCGTCTCAATAAAGCCGTTAAAGTACTTTAATGGCAATATTGTTCGGCTGTTCTTTGGAAAGGTTATGTATGGCATTACAAGACTAAAACACCGTTAAGTGAAAAAACTAAACAAAAACGCGGTTAAAGTCCAATAGCGGCATTTAAGACTGGTAAAATAAGTTTCTTGTTTTAAAATTTGCAAAAATGTGTTGACTTTTAACGCTGACCAAATGTAAAATGCTATAGTATTTTAAACGTTTACAAGACTGAAATGCGGCTAACCCGCATTGCTTAACTATAATGCGGCTATGTGCCAAACGTTGCGGAGAGACGAGACTCAGAGTGTTAGAAGTCGCGTACGCCTCGCAGAATTCCGTGCAAGATTTGCAAGGGCAGACTTTTGCAGGTTGCTACGCACTTGAACTCAATAAACACTATAATCGGCACAATTAAAAAAACTGTTTGTTGGGAAAACGCGTTCAAAGATTTTTGAGTCCCTGTATTTTTACAAAATCGGTCATAAATAATAGCAAAATTATAAAACTTCTTACACAAGACTTGTTAACTTCCTCGAGCGAGAGGGGCTTTTTTGATAAATTCCTTCTTCAAAAAGTAGCCTCAAATTACCTTTCTTTCCATTGAAAGAGCTATCGAGTCGAAACGGGGATCAAAGGTGTTCGTACAATCTCTCGGAAGAAGCCAAGCTGACTCCAGCAAGTGGAGAAGTGGTTGCCTCAAAGCCAGCAGTCCTTTCAGTGGTTAAAGATTTCTATAGCCGATTACGCTTTGCATGCATCTCAACCTGATCCTGAAAATAAGGACTCTCGAGCAACATTAACACGCCACTTCACCGAAGACCTGCCAGAAGTCAACGTTGGCGAAATCGAAATTGCTCTTGGGCAGCTAAAAAATGGGAAAGCCCCCGGAGACGATGACGTAGCAACAGAGCTGATCAAAGCTGGAGGTAAACTCGTAGAGAGGGAGGGTGCTTTTTAACGCTGTCGTATTTGAAGGGAGAAGGCGTGGAGTAGAAGTGTGGTCGTCCTGTTCTTCAAAAAGGGTGACAAAAGCCTGCTGAAGATCTATCGACCCATTTAGCTTCTAAATCACGTTTATAAGCTCTTTTCAAGTGTGATTACGAACCGTCTTGCGAACTCGACGAATTTCAACCACCGGAACAGGCTGGATTTCAGAGCGGATATGACACCATAAACCACATTCACACATTGCGGCAGATTATATAGATAACCGAGGAGTGTAATTAGCCACTGAGTGCATTTGTGGACTATGATAAGGCCTTTGACTCGATTGAAATCTGGTCTGTTCTGGAGTCCCTGCAGCGTTGGCAAATAGATTGGCGATATACCTATTCAAGTAATAAGAAGTCTTTACGAAGTCGCCACTATGTCCGTCCAAGTAAGTACAAAATCAGCAAATAAAACCTAAATACCATTATATTATTGTATCGAGGAGTGAGACAAGGGGACGTCTATCTCCCCAAAATGGAAAGGACGTGGCATCAACATAAATGGCGTTGGTACACATCTCCTACTTGCGATTCGCAGATGATGTCGTAATATTGGCCAAAACGATACAGGACCTAAAAAAGAAGCTAAATAGCTTGGCGGACTCTTCTAAACGCATCGGTCTACGGATGAAGTTGGACAAAACCAAGGACATGTTCAATTAACATGTTCTACCGGAACCGATTGCGATCCATGGCGCCACCCTCGAAGTTGTTTAAAAGTATTTGTACCTGTTGGGCAGCATTCGGAAAACTACGTCGAGTCTTCTCATCGTCGATTCCACAGTGCCTAAAGACATTAGTGCGTCAGCTACCCGTCATGACTTACGGGGCCAAAACGTGGACATTAACAGCACGGCTAGTCCACAAGTTTAAAGTCGCTTAGTGGGGTATGGAAAGAGCTATGCTCGCCGTTTCTCTGCGTGATCAAATCCGGAACGAGGTGATCCGGCAGAGAACCAAAGTTATCGATATAGCTCACCGGATTAGTAAGCTGAAGTGGCCGTGGGCTGGACATATCTGCCGCAGAACTGGCAACCGTTGAGGTAAACGAGTTCTGGAGTGGAGACCGCATCTTGGTAAACGTAGTGTAGGACGACCTCAGGCCAGATAGAGTGACGATCTGCGCAAGAGGGCTGGCTGGAGCTGGATACGAGTAGCCGAAGATCGATCAGAGTAGCGAGCATTTGGAGAGGCCTATGTCTTAGTGGACTGCAACAGGCTGATGATGAAGATGATGATCGCGGAAATCGAGACGCTTTACTCAGAAATGTTTAAAGAACACAAAATAGTTTTGGCATTTTTTTAATTTTCTCTATAATCTGAAAAGTACAATACAATATTTTAAATATTATTATTACGGTAAACTGTCATAAAGTTAAAATAAGTGCCATAATAAAGGCAGTTACAATTTTTTAAAGCAGTTAATTATTTACCTGCTAATTTTAAGTAAGTAATTATGTTAAATATCGATAAAATTGATCTCAATGAGTTTTTTTAAATAAATCGTGATTTAAAACACTCAAATGTTGTATTTCCAAAATTGTTAGCTAAGTATGTGCTTAGCTTAAATGCCGTTAGGATAAAAGGTTTTTATTTTAACTGCATTTTAGTTTAGTAATAATCATTATTTAAAAACACATTCTGTAAAATCTATAATTTATGTACTAATTCTAAACTTGAACGCCGTTAAGTAAAAATAACGGCATTTAAGTTCAGTAAATCTATTATACACCAACTCTTTTCCAATTTTATGAAATTTATTCAAAATCCAAGACTTAAATGCCGTTAAGGTAGTCGAAACGGCATTCTAGTTATGTTTTTATAATGTTTTATGTAAAATAATACAACGTTAAAACGTTTAAATTTAAATATTATCAAATATATGACACTTAGAGTTGTGAAAGTTTGTGTGTATTAAAGCTCTTGCAAATACCAATGCAATGATATATACAAGTTGTATATAAACAGTTTACTTTAGAAACAGCAATTTTTTTTTCTTTTGCGCTCTTTAAATCCATTTTTCTCAAAATGTGGTTTTGGCACTTAACGGCATTATAGTTAGAGGACGGCAGATATATGTATTTATGTATTGTATTTGTGATCCTCTGCTGTCTGATATCTTTAACACAAGTGCTTAAGCTACTTAGTACGGAGTCAGGTCAATGTATGAGATGTTGTGTGAATTTATTAGTGTAGTGGCCCGCCCTCACTTCGTTTCGGGTCAGTAGTTCCACTGTTTAACAATAGATGGCGCTGGACGTTGATTTTATCACGCAAGTGTTTTTGGTTTACCTATAAGCCATGGCGTGGAATATGAGGTTAGCCTCTTTATAAATAGTATAGATATTATTATGATGAAAGGTTGTTGATGATGATGATGGTTGTCTCCAGGAGCCGAAGCGAACGAAGTGGAGCAACTGCGGCAGCGCGTGGCTCAAGTGGAGGCAGAGCTGGCGCAAAAGAACGAGGAGTTGGCGCAGATCACCAAGTCCAAGAAGAGCGAACAGGTCAGTAACATATAAACTTAGAATCAGAATCAGTACCAGAAACTTTATTGCTTTAAACTTATTGCGGGCCCAAACTGTTTTGATTTTCGAAAAGAGAGACAAGCCCGGCCCTAGCAGATGTCCGCTTGTGACCACACGGCTGCTGTAACGCAGCCGAAACGTCAAGCAGTACATGATTTCTGTACTGGTTTTGGTTTTCGAAACAAGAGATCGCCTCGTCGGACGATCCTACACTACGTATGTTTTTTGTTTAAAAAATATTGCTTATTAAATTAAAAAACATTTTGAGAAAAGGATATTTAAAGAAAATAATATTTTGAGAAAAAGATATTTCGAGAAAAATACATTTTGAGAAAAGGATATTTCGAGATAAACATTTTGAGAAAAGAATATTTAAAGAAAATAATATTTTGAGAAAATGATATTTCGAGATAAAGACATTTTGAGAAAAGGATATTTCGAGATAAAGACATTTTGAGATAAGGAAATTCCGAGATAAAAACATTTTGAGAAAAGGACATTTTCGAGAGAGAATATTCTGTGAAAGGACGTTTCCAGAAAAGGTAATTTTGAGAAAGGACATTCTGAGAAAGGGCATTTCCAGAAAAGGAGAACTATTTCGGTCCGGAACTACACATGTCTCACACCCCTCTAACATTTTCAGTTAAAGCAAATTGTCCTCTATATTACAGGACGCAGAGGCTAAATTGGCTCAGAGCCAGCTGGAGCTGGCCCTGGCGGCGCAGGACGGACAGCGGCAAGTGATACAGGCCCTCAACGATCAACTTGCCCGACAACTTGAGGAGCTGGTGAGTATGGCACATCTATATACAGGTTGTATCTGTAAACAGTTACATCCCATTCTGAACAACATTTTGTTCCCAAAACGAACAATACGAATTGTTAATCCCAAAACGAAGTGGGCTATTAGTTTCTATATCGGTATATTGCGGGTTCTCTCTTCTTCTTCTAATCTTTACCCGTTGGTTGAAGTACCGTATCTTGGGGTCCTGGGTTCGATTCCCGGGTCGAGCAAAAAGTGTTTCGAATTTTTCGAACATAGCTCGTGTTCGTGATCACCAATTAGGCAAGCGTGGTGACTAAGCCTAATCCCATCTTAGCAGCGAGGACTTGATTTCTATGATGGAGGCCTTTGCCCTGCAGTGGGACAATACTTATACACCGTTAAATTTTAGTCGTTTAATCCCGAAGCCCTTTGAGGGCATAAATCTCTGCCCTAGGTCAAAAAAGGCTTTTCACCATTCATGTATAGAACAGCTGATATTTTATTTTGCTTACTTGGATGATCTAGACGATCCGTTTAGCGCAATGGTTTGAGCGCCGGTTGAGACGTAAGCGACTAAGGGTCGCGGGTTCGACTCCCGCACCGACACGAATGTTTGTTGATGAAACAGATATTTGTGTTGGGTCTAGGTGTTTGTGATACCTTCGTCGTTTCTGGTTTCCATAGCACAAGGGAAAACCTTAGTTTGGGACCAGGACAATGTATGTGATGTTGTCTCTATTTATTATTATTGTCTAACATGATAAAAGGGCTTCATTCGCGTTACCTATTATGTGGGTTTCGGGATTAAAACGACTAAAATTTAACGGTGTATAGGCTGACACTTTACTTTCTCCTAATCAGACCACAATCCACCGAGAGATAAACACGGCACTGCAAACATGAGACGCGGCCTCGCACCCGCCGCCGCCGCCCATCTACGCCTCCGTGCACAAGGACCGCCGCCCCCTCCCCCTGCTGCTCTCACACAACCCCCCCGCGCCGCGCCCCACACACCCTACACACCCCACACACCCCGCGCACCCGGCGCCCCCCGCACACGCCCGCAGGCAACCCAAGGAGGGGGAGGAGCCAACCTACGTCACGGTTAAGGCGAAGAAATGATGAGGATTCTCGGTATTTCGCAAGGTGCATGAATTTTTTTAAGTGTTTTGTTTGAAAATTTGGCAGGTTGTAGGTGGTTTTGTTGGGGATTGGATTTTCACCCTTAACAGCTCACGTATACGGTACGATGTTACATAGCGCTATAATTATTTGTATACCTGTGAAAGTTATATCTGTGTATTTATCAAATGATTTCAATGAATTGAAAAAGCTAAAAACTTTCTTTTCCATTTAACACAGAAACGAACTGTTTCAATGACGATTTTTGAATAAAAATCCGATAGATGGCGTTGCTTTAGATCCATCAACGAGTGGATTGGTTTCATATTAACGTATCGTGTAAAAATTACGAATGTTCGTACAAAACAATCAATGTAGTCGAAGAAGAGACCTGACGTCTACGAAATGAATTAAATAGTATTTTTTATTTGCAAAGTCTCTCATTCAAGATTTTAATTGATACTATTTAAAGAGGTATACGAAATTAAAAAAAAAACCAAAACACTTGTGCGATGTAACCGTCACCAGCGCCATCTATTGGTTCATTTTGGAACTAATGCGTTATCTGGCTATACGTATAGATTAGAGTCCTTACCCTACCTATGATTTGTATTCTAATATGTATGATTGTGTATATCCAATTTTGAACGAAACCATCTACACCAATGTATAATAAACTTCACGCCACATGCTTCCCACTGAGTTAAGTCTCCACCACTGTATAAAAAACACGAGAAGTAATAATATAACATAGTCATATGGTGCAATGTTAGGTTGTACGTTTTGGTACAATCTTACCTATTATGTTATTTACGAACTAACGAACATGTCTGTAAACTAAAATATTAAATCATGGGGGTTGCTAAAATGAACCTTTGTGTCTACAATGTAAAGTTTACAATCCCATGACACATTAATTTGAGCGATAAGGGCGCCATCTAGCTTTGTACCCCATATTCATTCATAATTTGTCATCATTATAAGCTATTTAGGCAGTTTAAGATATAAAACATCTTTTTTCAAGTCATTAATTAGGGAAACATACTCAAAACTAGACATAGAGCACGCCACTGTCATCTAACTTGACAGCTGTCAAAAGTTTCCATTTTTAACCACTAGTCATTATTTGCCTACTATTTTGTCGCCACCAGCGATGGCTATGTTAGTACGAGTATTATTCCTAATTAGTGAATGTCTTAAAAGGTGATTTTTGTTATTAAAAACTACTGAGAACAGATTTTGAAGTCTGTTACTTATAACTAAGGCTGGTAACTTTGTGAACTGCCAGAAATATACTATTAACCTTAAATCAGAACAAAAATTACATCATTTAATTATAGCGTGTTTGAAATACTTTTCACTCAATTCCTATTGTATGATAAACATTTTTAGTGATTAGTGTTCGCGCAGTTCATAACGCCAAAATTGTGTTTTGTTGTCCTAGTCTCACACTCGGAGATAGATAAGGACCCAAACACTCGCAAATTTTAAATTGGCGCCTTGATTTGGGCTATTAAACTGAGGGTGGTTGCAATATTAAGTTTAGGCGTGGCAAAAACAATCTTACGTCTCTGTAAATACGTTACATACTCGTGTAACCACGATGAAACATGCCAAAAAGTTAATATTTTCTATTGATTAATGTATATTTTAAAGTAGAATTTGAATATAACGTGTAAGTGATAGTAAGGGTTGCACGGTGAAATACCGAATTTAAATTTTGATTAAAAATATTTAGAAAAAAAAACTCGTTTAGAAAGAAAATACTTCGCCTGAATTCATACTCTTTAGACGGGCAGTGCCATGTCTTATGTATATGAAACTATTTAGTTTAAATACTAATTAAACCTAAAATAATTAAAAAAATAACGGGCCAAAATTAGCTCGCATTTAGTAACGTAGCAGGCGCATCGAAATTGATTCGGCAAGAGAATTAAAACAATGAATTTTATGATGCTTCGATAAAAGAAAAGTTTTTCGGAAATTATAATGTATTTGTACGTAGTCGTAAGTACTTGCGTTATGATGTCACTATTTACATGGAATAGGAATATATAGGAAATGTATGTTCCAAAACGACAAATTCCTTAAAAAACTTGATTAATACATTTTACTAAAAAATATTGAAGTGAAGATAAAAAAATAATAAAAATAAGATATAAAATGTATAAAATACTCGTGGAGTGTGTATGAAATTGAAAGGAAAGCGTAGATTTCATATATTCTTATTCTATGGAATTTTAACCTGTTTATGAATAATTCCTTTTATAATGTCGATCTGTATTGTGCATTTTATTCGCATGGCATTTCCTTTCTCGAATAGTCGCCATTCTACGCTCTATTCCACAATATTCTACATTGTTTCTTCTAAAGAACACTGTGTTTAAAGACATTATATTCAAAATGAATATTTTCCGGTACTTTAATAGAAATGTTCTATGTAAAAAATATTGGAAAATTTGTAGAAAATAATGGAATGGAATCTACTTGGTGACTAGCTCATCTTTCTATTTGTAAGAATATTTTATTTGACTTCCTACTGTGTAGGCTATATTCAATGTAATCTTTTTGTGTCGTTTTTTAATTATTAAAATGTAGGATTTCTCATTTTAATGAGGGTATTCGGAGAGGTATTCGTTTGATGGGATGTGGGGATTAGATGTCAGTTCCAACAAATTAACACCATTGCCTGTTGCATAGAAACTCTTTTGTAATATAAATTATTTCTGCTAATATTAGGTGATAATAATATTGAACAAAGTATCAGTTTGGTACTTAGACACTAATCAAATGAAAAAAAATCTAGTGTTTGTTTCGATTCGTCATTGCCGATATTTAATTTACCCATGACTTCAGAACTAACTTCTGTAATATTTTGTGCAATAAAGAATATCTATTGGACAAACCATGTCGTGCTATGGACACGTTTGGTCCACTGTTATCATATTTTGACATTTGGTGTCAAACTGAAGTAGTGTCAAATATCAAAGTATAATTGTTGCAGCTGACATGGAGGTTATTCCATAATCTACACGTGCCCTCATTGCATGCTATATTTATGTTAAGGGGTATTCAAAACTAAGAAAATGTTAAAATTAACTTTATTTCTATGATGAGTGTTCACAGCTCAAAAATTAATATTATCCTATTTGAGTCAAATTAGGATAATTATTTATTATCATGGTATTTTATCCCTAAAATTCACCCCCTTAATATAAATATGACATGTGAAAATGAAAATAAATTATTACGAAAAGAATATTTCCCTAGTCTTAAGATTAAATGCGGTCATCACAAATATCCGTCTATTTCCACTTTTCGAAAGTAGTTTTTTGCTTTTTTCGCATTTTTTGAGTACATTTTGTTGAAAACCCTGTATTAACTAGAACCCTTAGCAAATTAGTGTATTATTTGATTGGGAATATTCGTCTGTCGATGTTTTGTATTGTCCTTTTAATATAACTTCAGTTGTTTCTGAAGAAAGTGACAAGGTATACGTCAAACTACTTAAAGAAACATCTCGAATGGAATTTTGAGTGTTGGAAATTAAATTTGACAATCTTATGTTTTAATTTATTAAAAGTAATATCTCATTTCAAACATATGAACGAATGGATGCAAAAAATGTGTTTTTGTGCTCCACATCCAAATCTTTTTTGAAAACTGTTGCAAAATTATAATTTAATAGAAAATTATTATAAGTTAAAAACAGTAACAAAAACCTAAAACTAAACTTAAATTATTTTGTTCTATGTTTATTTAAGCCAGTTGCCGCTGGTCACTGTGTTCACTTCTTCAGGAATAGATCTGTCAAGTCTATGTCCTTTATGTTCTTCGAATAAATCAGTATTTAACTCAAAAGACTGCGTTTTAGATAGGTGACTTTTTACCTTTATTTTTCTGACTTATATCTTTTTGTGATTGTCCTTTTTCTCTCTGGCAGATGAATTATTCCCAGTCACGTAAAATGAATAAAAAAAATTAAAAACCAAATAATATCATTGAAAGGCTGAGGACAAGATTTTTAAGATATACAATGTCTTCTAAACAGGGTAATTTGATTTACTGTTGAATATTTTTGAATAGTGACGTTGTTATTGGATTTTTACTCTTGTCTACTGAATAACATGGAACATTCTTGTAGAGCTCTCGGCGTAACTTTATATGAATGAGTGGGAACACACGGCGCGTCTTTTTCCGCTTCGCAAATAATGTTTTCCAAAATAGATAATGGATTTTCCGCTTAGTAAAACGGGTTTTCCGCGTGACAAAACTTCACGCGTAAACTATTATTAAACGCTTCTAATTGAATAGACGAAGCGTTTTTAATTCTCGCTCTCCTATTTGTAAGACTTAAAATTTATAAAATACTAATTAATTATAAACTATAGTCTCTTTCTTGCGTAGCGCATTCTAATTTCAGCAGGAAGAGACCAAGTATTTATTGTAATGATAAGGGTAATAGAATTTTAAGGGGCATAACTTGGAAGGCATTTTAGTGAAATGGTGGGGAAATCACATTTTGCAGCGGAAAAAAACGCGTCTTATATTTCCACATTGAGCGTTATATAAACGCTCCTAACACGTGAATTGACTAAACGCGTTTTAACGCATCCAATTTTAAATGTACTTTTAGCTTTTTAAATAAATGAACATAATTAAAATAAATAAAATACTTCATTTTAATCTGTTCATTTACTCATTTCATTCATTTCGAATAAAATATATGAACAATTTTATTTTATAGCTAAATTAAAATTAGTAAGTAGAAGAAAAGTTAAATGTTTCATAGTGTCTCATTATTTATTTACACTGTAAATCTGTTTATCACAATTATTAATATATAAATAGTAAAAAAATAAGTAGAAACCGAAGGATCTGTTGGCAAAGGAGATGTATAGATAATAGGTATTTAAGTGTTATTTCCGATATTATTTGTAAATCTGTTAAGTGTGATTACAATATAATAGGATAGTTAAGTTAGATACAAAAGGTTTAAAATAAAATGAAAATGAGGGGAGGTTTGCAATGCCACGTATCCGCGAGATGGCGCCACGTAGTCGAAGGGGGCAATCATAGACATGCTACCTAACTAGAGACTTCAATGAAACGAAGATATACCTGTCGCATCCAAACGAAAACAGAAACAGGTATTTGTTTACAAAGTACGTCTCCATTAAATGATATCGTACTCGTAGTTTAGACAGTTTAATGTGACGTAAATTGTGCGCACCTTAGTGCTTCATCTGGAGTATTTGACAGTTACCGCACAAAATAATTACACACAGAAGGTAGACTCAGCCTGATTTTGAATTTAGAAGAGTTCGTTGACATATGCTAGGGTTGTTGCCCGGCATGAGTACATAAGCGCGCGGCCTCTACCACAGACCTCGACAGTTCGACAATCTTATGTCATAGGCTAGGATTAATGTGGTCGAAAAGGCGTATTTCCCCGTTAGTGCGCATGCGTGAGTACATGACACTGTTTTAGCTCTTAGTGGGCAGCCTACTTTCTGTGTGTAATTAGTATTTTGTGGTTACCGTGTACCGAGATTCTTTGCACTTGCGTACGATTCGGGCGTACAGGATAAACCCTTTACCCGGACTGTTTCTCGTGCCACTCTTGGCACGGTGTGGTTTTGACAGTTGACTTTTGTCTACGTGGCGCCATCTAGCGGATATTTGGTTTTGTAAAACTCTCATTCCTTAAATGTGTCTGGCTGGGAGACGTCATTTTAAAAAATGAAATGAAATGTGCATTTTTAAAAGATAAATTATTATAATTAAAATTAAATAAATGTATGTAACTCGATGATAGTGAACTAGCCTCACCCACCGACTTCGTTTGTAGCGCGATCTGTTCCACAGCTGTCATCGGGTATACGAGTATAAAATTGTTGTATTGTAATCGCATTATAGTATGTAATTATTCAATATATTATGTGGTAGTCTGCCTTGCGTCTGTCGCAAATTGTATAAAATAATAAAACTAACAATAAATTATACTATTTGTTTTTATTTCCATGTTCAAGTACAATTTTATACGATGCATAACAGTTTAAAGTACCTACCTCACTATTTTGATACAAAACAAAAGAGGAATATCTCATGCTGAAAGCGGAAAGTTTTGCCAAAAAAAAAAGATTAAGAAACACTGCTGTACTGCCCCACTCAGACACGTAATTTAATCTTAATGTTCATTATTTTAACTATGGATAGTCTTTATGTCTATTAAAATAAATATCAATATCTTTAATTGTGTGATAATAAGGTTTAACTAACGTCTCTGAGTGCGGCAGTTAGACTAACATTAGGAGAGGAATGCATAGGATTTTAAATTCCTAACCTATGCCTACCTATATTCATATTGTATAAAGAAAGAAAAGAACGGTTTCAACTTTCAACCTTACCTTTACAAAAACACAAATTGATTTATAAATAAATGTATACAAAATTAGCATTACAGGCTATAATCTATAATAATATTGTATAATCTGCAGATAAACTAATATTTTTTTGTGCAAGCAATTTCAAATTTTAATCACAGTTAAATAAAGTTGAAAATCGTATGTTTGTTCTCTAACAGATACACTGTATTTACGTTGCAAGTAATTTCAAACTTTAATGAAGAGGGAATAGAGTTTAAAGTCGTATGTTTGTTTTAACAGATACACTGTATTTACGTTGCAAGTAATTTCAAACTTTAACGAAAGGGAATAGAGTTGAAAGTCGTATGTTTGTTTTGATCCGTCGCACGCGCAACGCAGACTACTGTAGGTGTACGTAATATCTTCCATTAGAGTCGTAGTCGCTGTGAGCCATCATGCATATTAACAATAAATAACATTGATATCGAAATTATGACTTTTATTCCACCTTATTACTTACCAGTTGGTGACCCGCTTGGTCGTTTGCCGCCTTTAGTAAAAAAAAAACGACGTGGGAGAGCCACGCTTCGGCGTGAATGGGCCTGATAAGACCGGTGTAAAGCAACGCCTGGGCTCTTTTGAGTGAGTGAGGGACTGAGGGTACCGGAGGCTCAATGGGGGGAAGAGGTTAAAGGTCAGAAGCGCATTTGTGACTCTACTGGTGATGCATATGCACCCATAGGCGGCGGGAATCGCTTACCATCGGCTTATCCGTCTGACCGTCTGCCACCTATCACATAAAAGTATACAGGGTGTATCTGTGAACACTTACATCCCTTTGACCGCGTGTTCTACCAACCATTCTGCCACTGAACAAACCGTGTTTCGCCGAGTGAGTGAGGGTACCGGAGAACCACCCGGGGGGAAGGGGATGAAAGGTGGCAGCGCACTTGTAACTCCAATGGTGTTGCAAGTGTCCATGAGCGGCGGCAATTGCTTATTATCAGGTGATCCGCCTGCTCGTCTGCTACCTATATCATAAAAAAAAAACTATAGAACTCCATTATACTTCCTCAAGAATACATTTCACGACTGTATTGATAGAGTATAGTATCATCCACCCCCTTTTCAGTCATAACATTCTTCATACAATCCATCCATCTCTTTTTGAGCTGAATTCTTGAGAATAAAATAGAAGAATAGAATAAAATTTTATTTGGTTAACACAATTGGGTATTTGACAATTTTTTTTTATGTGTTTAATCAAAAGACGCCTCAATTTAAGAAACATCGTTGAAAGAATCACTTGATTCTCATTTGAATTACCTGAGATATCACAACTTTAAGAGCACGTATTTTGGGCAAACCCAAAAACGCTCTATACAAATGGCTATTGAATCGTGACGTCACGATTCAACCTTCTGTATGCGCGTCTAGTAAATTTTATATGGTAGCTATATCAAATGTTTCGTTTAAGTATATGGTTTTATAATAAAAGTTGATGAAAAATGTACGGGTAGTTCAATGATATAATTATTTTTTTTTAATTTTATACTTTAAAAATGGACTTGCCCATGAAACTTTGAATGCTCACAAAACCAGCTAGATGTTATATTTTTAACTGAAAATGTTGGCCATTGGTTCTTATTTACCAATATTTTGATAGAGTATCAATATTTTTTACTAAATCGAGATTAGTCAAATACCCAATTGAGTAACTATTACGGAGTCCATGGCTACCATATTCTATGCTATGACATAAGCGGTAGTAGCACCATCAATTAATTTCATGACTTTCTTTTTTTTTATACTAGAGGCGGCAAACGAGCAAGCGGGTCACCTGCTGGTAAGTAGGTAATCACCGTTGCCCATGCGAGATCAGAGAGATCGCTGATGCGTTGCCGGCCTTTTAAGAAGGAGTACGCTCGTTTCTTGAAGGTCCCTAAGTCATAGCCGTCAGGAACTACTGCCGCAGCTAAACTATTCCACAAGACTGAGGTTCGCGGGAGAAAATTCCTCGAAAAACGCACAGTGCTAGATCGCCAACCATCAAGATGATGAGGATGGAATGACAGCCGCTTGCGTGTGGTTCGATGTAAGAATTCAACCGCAGGAAGTAGATCGAACAATTCTTGAAGCATTG
The DNA here is from genome assembly GCA_014851415.1 of Cnaphalocrocis medinalis. NCBI lineage: Eukaryota > Metazoa > Arthropoda > Insecta > Lepidoptera > Crambidae > Cnaphalocrocis > Cnaphalocrocis medinalis. The sequence goes on from CM026300.1 coordinate 1,745,372, forward strand.
TACCTACAAACTATCAAGTAATGTATCTCTATCAGTCAATCACCCAATATCGAAGGCAAATAAATTAGCCCGTGTTTGTTACGGCTAACGAGCCTCCGGACGAATGGCGCTTTTAAAATAATTATACGCGGGGGAAATGTAGTTTGACAAGGCTATTACCGGGAGCGGATGGACGGATTGCGAGCGATACGTTGAACAAATTAGGGATGTTTTCAATAGGGAAAGAAAATGTCAAAGAATATCATATAAATAGAATTTAAATGTGGAAGAGCTAGGTTTGGCATGGACCGGCTCGACCCGGAGTCATGCCGTGAAGGGGCGCGGCGTAAAGCAGGGAGCGAACGTTATCAATGAAAGGTAGGTAGTAAAAAAAAGGTAAAAAAAAGGAAAAAACCTTTTTTTTTTACATTATTGTAAGTTTATTGGCATTTAAGATTTAATTCTTATATCAGGTAGCTAAGGATGGGAAATCAAAGACACAGTAGAATAGAAATTACCAAATTGTAGTTTTTTGTTGATTACTTGTTGTAGCTTATAATTCACCTTTATGGTTTTAAAGTAGCCTTCATATGATTTCAAACATTTTTCGCCAGAATGATTGTCGCTGCAGTGTCATTCGCCCTGGTGGAATTCACTCCAAAGACTTTTCGCTCCAGTGTACCACACCACACTAAAAGTTTTTCGCCACAACGACCCGTCCGCTACAACGTCATTCGAAACTACGTACGGGACCCCTATTAGGTATAATACAACCCTGAGTAACATATATCTATTAAGTATTACATTACTAAGTATATAGTAGGTAAAAAAAAACTTAAAATAAATCGCCAAATTAATAACAGAACTAGGTTACAGGAAAACAAAATTGCAACATCTTATTTCCAATAACGGTCCCAGTTTTGAACCGCTTCAGAAAACAAACAATATATGACCTACTTTCAGGAAAATTCCGTTCCGGACCATTTGTTTTTATTACGACTTCGTTACCACTTTCAGTAGTTTCAGTCCCTGGGGACAGTCGGCTCAAGTAATGAGGTAACGCTATCTTTTGAGAGCTGACTGTACCTTCTTATTTTGTAAGATATAAGCTTTAGTTTGCTGAATAAACTCACTCACACACAGTTAACGGCCTTTGAATTTAAGGCTGGAAAATTTGGTTTCCATGGTTAGTTTTTTCTATAACTTTTGTTATTGTTTTGATTAAAGAAATTAATAAAAAAGGTTGTCAAAACGAAGCTAAATGCAAAAGAACTTACAAGCTCAGTCCACAAAAGCATTTTTCGCCATTTCCACATCGATTTCCCAAAGCGCATGTCTGGATTTGTCAGCCATACCAGTAACCCGCGCGCGGCTCTTGCAAGGCGGACGCCTCGCTCGCGCTCCTACCCGAAAAAACTAACAAAAAAGACACCCCACATATTTTGTGACACGAAAAACTGTCATTAACACCCGTTTAATATTCCTACAACAATTTATCAGTGAATTTTTGGTAATAACCTGCCGCGGACCTGGAAAAGATCGAGTTGTTTTCGGGTGAGATTCTTTTCGATTTATTATTAATCAATAGACAATTAAGCTGTAGATTCTGTGTTAGTGACATTGTTAGACGAAATCATTTATTATTGTTGTGAAATAATTAGTACCAATCACATTGTTAATAGGTTTATTAATTTGTTTTTCGTTTACCTACTCACGTATGATGTTATCTATGTTATTTGAAGAAAATGGTATTTAAAGATCATAGAGCAATATAAAAAAAACTATGATAAGATTGAATCGAGATATATTTAAGGAAAATTTTTGACCTTCAAAATTAAGTATATAAAAATTTAACAAGGTATTTTCGTTGAGTGGCTGATTAGTATTCATTATAAAAAACATTCAAATGAGGTATGTTGCTTATTAAGATAAGTTATTCTTTCAAGATTATTTCAGGAAGGTATTTCGTGTAACATTATGAAGGTAATGACCGAGACAGAAGGCCTATAAAACCGTGAAAATATGGAAATTTAATATTTGCATAACATTGGTGAGAAGAAATAACTTCGTTTACTTTGACGATACTGGTATAAACAGTTTTTTATATGATAAAAAATAGGAAAGGTAGATGTACATAAGAATGTAGGTAGGTACTTAAATTGTTATTTTTTCAAAAGCGTTTTTGTTGAAAAAAAATGACGTAGGTCCATTTTGGTGACCTGTGTGGGTAGGTAATGTTTTTGTCTGTTTACCGGTAGATCTCTCTTCTCTCTCATCTTAGCAAGTGTTTCCCAGTTGCGTCCAAAGCTATCGATTTAAGGGAAAATGCCCAACTGAATCATGGTTACACGTTACAGCAACTTTCCAAATCTTGCCGGTATCCTTCACGATGCTTTCCTCAGCGCCGAGCAAATGGTAGAAATATGCACTCCTATTTTAAAAATCCATGGGTGCATGGTCGGATTCTATCCACTACCCCTAGTATGGAAGGCACCAATAGATAGGTAGCGGGTTTCTATCTGTTATTTCTTAATTGGGCTCTGTTTGTTTTCATATCCACATATTGACTGAGTTCGGATGTTTAAATGTTCAATCATTTTATTAACATTTTTTTTTTATTTGATAGGCGGCAGACGAGCTTACGGATCACCTGATGGTAAACGGTTGCCGTCGCCCATTAACACCTGCAATACCAGTGGAGTCACGTGCGCTGTCAAACATTAACCCCCTTTTCCCCAATTAGGCCTCCGGTACCCTCACTCGCTCGACGAAACAGCGCAGATGCTGCTTCACACCGTTGGTCTTCTGTGAGGCCGTGGTATGAGCAATATACAAAAATAACTTTTACCTTGAGGTAGGCCACAAAACTGACCAAACCTTGGAGTGTTCCTATTTTCATTTGTTTCGGACAACAAATGAAAACGACGCCTTGGCGTATACCGACAATAGTTTATTTATTTATTTGTCACACAAAACAGAGATACAGTAGTTTCCTTTAGGGAGACATGCATTAATTAAATAAACTTTGGCTGTAACTCCACTAGCAATGTGTGAACAGCATGACATTACCACTCTAACATCCAAAAATAAAAAAAGGCAGTCGGAAACGAATATAGATTCAACCATTTAAAAATAGATTAATTATTACATTTTTCCATTTCATTTAAATTTTAAAAAGAGAATAGAATAATAAACAAATCCAAAATATCCAAAATACTTTTCCACGCGGACGAAAGTCGCGGGCGGCCGCTAGTAGTTATATCTTCCTCTGTTGTCTGATATCTGTAACACAGCTACTTAGTACGGAGTCAGGTCAATGGATGAGATGTGTGAAGTTATTTATTATCTTATCAAATGCCCAGATAGTTTTGGTAAGTTTGAACGCTAAGATCATTTTGTTACTGTAGCTACTAGGGCTGACGTTTGGCTCCGGGTTATTGCTGGCTATTAGGCTGTAACAACGCTATTAGGAAGAGGGCGAATCTAATTTCCGTAGCCCTAAGAAGTGGGGGTTATTAAGGCATTTCTCTAGTAATAAGTTTCACTTCATACTTAGTTGGTACAGTAAAAAAGTAATCCCATCAAAAACAATTTTACTTGTCAAAAAAAACCAAGTCTACCGTAAAAAGTGGTGAGGTCCATGTTTTGCCAAGTCGGTTATTCATTTATTGACTTGGCAATCACATTAAAACACAATATATCTCAGAAGTAATTCATTAAATTGATTCGGTTGTTTAATTCGGTTCTTAATTCATACACCAAACACTACTTATGTTCCAAATTTGAAGGTTCTAGGTCTGCTAGAAGTGCCTTAGAATTTTAATGATCGGTGAGTCAGTGAGTCATGGATTTCGTTTTATGCGACAGTTGATGTTTCAAAATCTAGGGACGTACAGCCACACATCAACTACAAAACTATCAAATGTTTTCAATCGACTCGCATCTTACTGTCATACACGTTAGGTTGAATATTAATAAGAGGAAATTTGACAGGTTGTAGTAACCTGATGTGTCGGTTGTCGGTTTGTACAGCCATATCAAAACCATCTCATTTTGCAATTCAACATATTATCTCGGGTTTGTGATCACCAATTCCCACAAGGCAAGCGTGGTGATTAAGCCTAATCCCATTATAGTAGTGCTGATTTGATTTCTATGATATTCTTTTACTTTTTTTGTATTTTAAGATTCTGAACTCAATTTCGTTGGAATATTGGATTTGAGGACTGCCAAGAATGTCAGATTTTGTTGAATAATCTAAGTATTGGATTGTACGCGACGCTATTAACGTCGCGCTAATTCCCGTAGGTATATCAATTATTTGTATCTTCAGTAATTATTACTCAAGAGTAATTATTATTACTAGTGATGTGCCCAGAACATCAAAGAATTAGATCCGGATACCTACAGATATTTGGTGTCAAGATCCGCGGATACGGATACAGATCTTAACTACACCACTAGCTATTACTCGCGACTTCGTCCGCGTGGAATAGTATCTTTGGGTAGCATTTTTAAAAGTAGCCTATGTACTTTCTCAGGGTCTAGACCATCTGTATACCTGTAAGTAGATTTCATTCAAATCTGTTCAGTAGTTTTGACGTGAATGAGTAATGGACGGACAGAAAGAGTTACTTTCGCGTTTATAATATTAGTAAGGATAAGGATTAACAAGGTAGGTAAATAAATCCGTAAAAGCTCCTCCAAAAAAACGGATACGGATACGGATCTTTCCTCTGCATCGGATATACGCGGATACGGAATGGTTATCCGTCACATCACTAAATATTACTTTACACGTGCCGGCAATTAGTGAAATTACACGGTTTGATATGTTTTCCTCGACATATCACGCGGTGTTCGCCTCGGAATTACTCACGCTTCGGGATGACGCTGATTGGTCCCAACATCATAAATAACTAAACTGAATAAATTGCCCGAATTGCGCATTTGGTAGTGATCCTGGGCTCATACGCCAAAGATCGTGGGATTGATTCCCACCCTGGCCAGACATTAGTGTGATGAACACTTGTGTTGTATATTAAGTGTCTGGGTGTTATACAGGGTGTAACAAAAAGGGGGTATCAGCCATAAAGGGAAATAATGAGTACCTTGTGTAGATTCTATATGCAAAGTTTCAAATTAATAAAAAAATATTCTAGGAAAACATAAAAAATCTTATCGTATCGTTTATAAAATTTTGTATGCAAACAATTGTCAGGAATGCAAGGAGCGGTAACTATTCAAAAAGGAGCGGTCAAAGGATAATATCCCTATCAGCTGATTGCTCATTAGTGATGTGCGAATTGAAATGGATTTCACGAAGAATCGGATTTCAATTAAATATAAGTAGTCGTAATATTAACTTGGCAAGTTAAAAACTCTAATATGAGATTGGCAAAGTGTGTCACAATCGGTTCACTTTGGGATGATACCCCCTTTTTGTTACACCCTGTATAAGATATATTTAAGTATTTGTCGAAGAATTGACCGTTGGGGTAGAAAAGTTCCTGAATCGAGACCGCGACTCGGGAATTCTGTTTTAGGGATAGGAGGCAGGAAATGAAAACATTTAAGTTTTAGTTATAACTTGCTGTTATTCTTGACATACACGATATCTATTGACACACTGTTGTTTTTATTACTTTTTTATATTTAAAATTTGAATGCCGTGTTGGCTTTGACAGTCTAATAACCATGCAGGTTTAACACCCCCCCGCAAAGCGAACACCCTGTATAAAAGAAGACCGAACAAAAATACAGCACGTACAAAAACACAACACACCCTATATACAATACACACATACATCCTATATATAAACGCACACAAAAAAAAAAACATCCTGTATAAAAACACCTAAACCTACTTTACACACCTATCAACTATCTACACCAAAACATGATTACAAAAAAAATATTCTGAACGCGACTTTACACTATACATAAACCTAACCCTACTGTACATTTATTATGCTTCAGTTTCGGCAAAGGTTTAGTGAAAATGTCGGCGATCATGTCGTGGGTAGATATATACAGAAGGTTGATGTTATGGTGTGAAAGTGATTCACGAATGAAGTGGTGCCTGATGTCGATATGTTTGGTGCGTGAATGGAATGTATGATTGTGAGCGAGCTTCAGTGCACTTTGATTGTCGGTATGGATGACGATGGGATGGGCGATGATGAAGATTTCACTGATGAGTGACTGGAGGTATATTGCCTCCTTACAAGCTTCAGCCAAAGCCATGTACTCGGCTTCCGTGGTAGAAAGCGCGACAGTACGCTGCTTGCGTGCTTCCCAAGAGATTGGAGAGCCACTCATCAGGAAAGCGAACCCTGTGAATGATCTACGGTCCACAAGATTGTTTCCATAGTCCGCATCCACGTATCCTACTGGACAGAACTGGGCTGTTCGGTGAAAATGCAGCCGAAGTGCTTTTGACCCTTTCAGGTAGCGAAGAACTCGCTTAGCGGCCCTGAAGTGTACCCCCCCGTAATGTGCATTGAACTGAGAGAGGTATGAGACCGCATGGGCAATGTCGGGTCTAGTACATATCGCAATGTACATTAGTGAGCCGATAAGCTCCTGGTACGGTAGTTCTGGATTGTCCTCTTCCTTGTTAGGGACAGTCAGTTTTAGACCGGGTTCAAAAGGGGTGGTGACAGATAATGCATCTGTCATGCCAAATTTATTTAATAGATTTTCGATATATTTGGTTTGATCCAAATAAATATTACCAGCAGTCTGGTGTACTCTCATGCCAAGACAATCCTTGCATACTCCAAGGTCTTTGACAGTGAAAGTATTTTTCAGTTGGTCTTTGAACAGATTCTTCATTCTGTCACAAGTTGACACGACGAAGAAGTCATCGACAAAGACAGCAACGAGAAGCAGGTCATTGCCCTCTCGTCTGTAGTACAGACAATGCTCGTTTGCCGATTGTTTCAGCAAGAGTTTGCGCATAGCGTCGCAAACTTTAGCGTTCCACTGACGTGGCGCTTGCTTGAGACCATACAGTGCTTTTTTAAGTAAGCACACCTTGTCTTTAGGATTAGTGGAGAAACCTTCAGGTTGCTCCATGTAGATTTCCTCCTCTAAGTCGCCATTTAGAAAGGCGGTTTCTACATCGAGGTGGTCTACCGTCAATCCATGATGAGCAGCAAATGCAAATAAAAGTCTAACAGAAGACAGTCTAGCAACTGGTGAAAAAGTTTCGCCATAGTCAACTCCCGCTACTTGAGTGAAAGCCTTTAGCTACTAGTCTGGCCTTGTACTTTGTGACATTACCACTAGTATCCTTTTTTATTTTATACACCCATTTACATTTGGTAGTTTTTCTACCTGCGGGTCTGTCGACAAGAATCCAAGTTCCATGTTTATTGAGAGAGTCAAATTCAGCCTTCATGGCTTCCAGCCATTTACCTTTCTCCGGGTGATCGAGGACTTCTTTGAAGGTCTCTGGTTCCCAATCTGAGGTCATGTGGAGCTGCTCCTCATACCGTTGCGGAGGGCGCCTGTCCCGAGTTGGGTATCTTCTCTGAACTTCAGGTGCGGGCTCTGGAGAAGGATCAGGATCTTCGGTTGAACTCGAAACCTCGGGGATCACAGGTGCATCTGAATCTGTATTTAAAGTTGACGTGTCAGACGTCACAGATGTACCTGGTTGCGGTTGGCGTTCTCTTTGTGAAACTATTGGTTCTTCGTCCATTGGTATAAAAACTTGTTCGAGGTTGAGGTAGTGGTGGAGATGGCACATTGCTGTCAATGGGTTGCAGGTTAGGCTGGTGCAGCCTTTTGTCTTCTAAGAAGACGACATCTCTCGATATAATGATATTCCGTGGCGATTGGGGGTCTATAAGACGATAACCTTTGGTTTCGGTAGAGTAACCGACGAAGATACATGTTTGCGTCTTAGATTCCAGCTTAGTACGTTTCTCTTTGGGTACTAAAGTGTGGGCTTCACAACCAAATACCCTCAGGTGAGAGAGGTTGATTTTTCGTCCACTCCACACTTCCTCTGGAATTTTGTTCTTTAACGCTTGTGTAGGCAATCCGGTTCTTAAGATAAATTGCAGTGTTTACTGCTTCGCCCCAATACGCTAGAGGTAGGTTGGAATCTTTGAGCATGGATCTGGCTTTTTCGATGATAGTCCTGTTAGCGCGTTCGGAGACGCCGTTCTGCTGAGGAGTGTACGGAACCGTTGTCTGGTGTATGATACCGTTCTCTTTTAAGAAGGTAGACATATCCTTATTTACATACTCACGCCCGTTGTCAGAACGCAGAACTTTTATCTTTTCACCAGTCTGATTCTCTACTAAGTGCTTAAATTCTACAAATTTAGTAAAAACCTCTGATTTCGATTTTAAAAGATATCCAAAAGTTTTGCGACTAAAGTCGTCTGTAAATGTTAGCAAATATAGGGCACCGCCCCACGAGTGCGTACTCATAGGTCCGCAAAGGTCCGAATGAATTAATTGTAGAACCTTACTCGATTTGCTACAAGAACTTTTGAAAGGTTTTTTAGCTAATTTGCCTTGCAGGCACGGAACACACTTTTCCGTAAATTTCCCGCTAAAATCTATGCCTACTAACTTACTTTTTAAAAGCTGCATAGTATTGGCATTGAGATGGCCAAGACGTCTATGCCACAACAAAGGTGACTCTTTCGTAGGTGTGTACAAAGCATGAGATTTGTCTACATCTAGCTTGTACATGCCCTTATAATTTGAGCCTGTCGCTATGACTTGACCCGTCAGTTGACATCCACCTGCCAAAGTGATTGTCGCGCCTTTGGATGTAAATAAAACATCGTAGCCTTTTTGGTTAAATTACTTACAGATAAAAGACTAGTGGCTAAACGAGGAACGTAAAGTACATCGCTTATTTTATGTACATTGTCGGAAATATTAATATTTACAGTACCTTTACCCTCACTCAGAATTTGGTTCTTGTTGGCTACTTGGATGGGAATGATGTGGGAGGACATGGAGTCAAACCAATCTTTCCGATTGCTCATATGTGAGCTTGCACCAGAATCTATGAACCAATCTTGTGAACCTGTGGATGAAGGATGAGTTAAACAAGATGAAAGTGTAAATTCTAATGTATTATGAGAATAAACCTTTGCCGAAGCTTTCTTGTTCTTATTCCTACAATCTGACACTAAATGACCTAACTTTTTACAGTATGTACAGAATTTCTTCTTCGGTTTAGTCAGTAGCGCCGTAGGATCCTCAGGTCTGGTACTGGTAGTGCGACATGGTCGAGAGTCTTCCTTTAGAAGAGCTGCCACTACGTTCTCCGACGTTATTCGAGCGTTGGAATGCTCGAGAGCCATGACGAGCGGTTTGTACTCGTCTGGGAGTCCAGCCAAGATGATGATCGCCAGGAACTCATCTTCTACTCCTGCTCCTATTCCTTGCTAATTCTTGTTGTATGCCAAGGGAAGTGTGTACATAACTTTGCAGGTTTCCACTTATATTGGTTAGAAAGCAACTTTTTCATGAGTTGCAGTCTCCTAGTTAGACCACTATCAGCATAAGCCTTCTTGAGGCTGTTAAAGGTGTCATAAGCTGTCTTAGCTCCTCGAATCACTGGGTATATAGATTCTTCACACGTCAAGCATATTTTAGCTCGCGCTTTGGCGTCTTTACGCTTGGCGTCAGGGTCCTCGGAGTCGATGGGTGATGTTACGACGTCCCATAGATCCAGGTCCGTGAGCAAACATTCTATTGAAAATACCCAAGTGTTGAAATTTCTTCCGTTCAACTTGTTGATGGAGACACCATGGGATTCGTGCCGAGTGCCGTGAGGCACCGATGGGTTATCCATAGCACGTTACTTGTGTAATTTGCGCTCCTTAGTGCGTTGCGCTGCCCATAACCTTCTGTTTTAGGGATAGGAGGCAGGAAATGAAAACATTTAAGTTTTAGTTATAACTTGCTGTTATTCTTGACATACACGATATCTATGACACACTGTTGTTTTTATTACTTTTTTATATTTAAAATTTGAATGCCGTGTTGGCTTTGACAGTCTAATAACCATGCAGGTTTAACAGGGAAGCATATTGTAGGAGCCTCCACTAGATGAAGTGACGATCTGCGAACAGCCGTTGATATAGACTGGATGCGTCTAGCCGAGGACAGGGTGAAATGGCGAAGATTGGGGGAGGCCCTATGTCCAGCAGTGGACTGTGACAGGCTGATGTTCATGATTTAAGAATTATATTATTTTGTGATCCTCTGTTGTCTGATATTTTGTTACTTTGTATGGACTCAGGTCAATGTAATGACATGCTGTGAACATCTTCTATACTATTGATAAAGAGATAACTTCTATAGACAACGACAAGGCTTATAGGTAAACCGAAAACACGAAACGCTTGCGCAATGTAATTGAGCACAGCGCCATCTATTGGTTAATTTCTGAATTACGGTCCCGAAGCGAAGTGAGGGCGGGCCACTAGTTTATTTATACTTCCCTTACGTTTTTAGCATCTACAATCAATAAAATCCATTAATTCCTACAACTTCATTAAATGAGATACCAAAAAGTTCCATTTCAAATTATTTATCACCGAAGTAAGGTACTTTCTCAGTACCTATTCGTCTTTCCTTAGCTTAAAATCCACCTGCTTCGGCCATTAAGAAAATTGCGTTTCCGAACGCAAATAAATACAAGGGACAATAAATACAAAAGGAAGGTCGAGGCTTCCACCTGAGATTGAGAGCTAAAATAAACATTGAATGAGCGAGCAAGAGGCAGAGTTTAAAAGTTGCTTTGACTTCCTATTTCTGTTGTTGTTGGTAGACATATTAGATTGGAAAAACCCAAACGTGCTCGGATTTGAACCACAGTCCTTCGTATGAAAGGCGCGTAAAACCACTACTCCATCACTACCAACCGTTGACCGTGGGAGAGCCACGCTTCGGCATGAATGAGCCGCGGCTGGCTTGACCGGAGCGCCTACGCTGTGTTTCGTCGAGTCAGTGAGGGCACCAGTGGCCCAATTGGGGGAAACGGGGTTAAAGGTTGGCAGCGTACTTGTGAGTTGTGACTCTACTGGTGTTGCAGGTATCTATGGGCGGCGGTCATTGCTTGCCATCAGGTGATTCGTCAGCTCGTCTGCCATTAATCACATAAAAAAGAAACAGATTACAATGACGTAACGCCCATAAATCTCCCAGCTTGGCAGATAAATGAAAAACAATCTATTAACGGGATTCTACATTTTTTGCTGATTGAAGTTTTGCGTAACAAACGCGAAATCTCATTTTCTATGTTATAAAAAACCCGTAACTAGAACATTTGGGCTTTACGACTAGAGGCGAGAGTTCTGAGCCGAGTATAATCTGCCGTAGGTAAAAAGGACAGATATCTTTTTTATTGTTACACTAGTGACCCGCCGACACTTCGTTTCGGGACAGTATCTATACTATTTATAAAGAGATAAACTACATAGACATCGGCAAACCTCATAAAAAACCGAAAAGGCGAAACACTAGCGTGTTGCATCCGACACCCAGCGCCATCTATTGGCAGGCAATGAAACTACTGTCCCGAAACGAAGTGAGGGCAGGCCACTAGTCCAAAATAAACCAATAGACGGCGCTGGGCATCGATTAGATCGCGCTAGTTTCGTGTTTACTTATCGTCCTTGTAGTTGTCTTTTTGTGATAGGTAGCATACGAGCAGACGGATTATCTGATAGTAATCGATTACCCCCTGTTGGTCTAGTGATTTAAGTACCGGGTCGTGATCTCGGGGTCCCGGGTTCGATTCCCGGGTCGAGCAAAAGTATGTTTTGAATTTTTCGAACATAGCTCGGGTTTGTGATCACCAATCCGCATTAGGCAAGCGTGGTGATTAAGCCTAATCCCATCATAGTAGGGATAACTTGATTTCTATGATGGCCCTGCAGTGGGACAGTATATAAGCTGATATACAAGCGATTACTGCCGCCCATAGACACCTGCAACACCAGTAGAGTCACAAGTGCGCTGACAACTTTTAACCCCATTTCCCCTCAATTGGGCCAACGATACCTTCACTCACTCGTCGAAACACAGCGCAGGCGCTGCTTCAGTCTTTTGTGAGGTGGTATCACTCCGGTCGAGCCGCCCATCATGCCGAAGCGTAACTCTCCCACGGTTGAAATATCTATGGTCCTAAAGATCCATCGACAACAGAAACCTCGTTTAAATGGAGTTAAAGGGTTTGTATAGGAAGTAGTTTTGGCCCCAATGGGGACAAACACTTCGCCATTGTGTTCGGCTATTTATGTGATGACTGTTTGTGGACTTTGGGCACTTTGGGCACTTTGGGCAGTGGTCGAGGGGCCGATGTGTTTTTGCAGGTAGTAAACTAGTTTAAACTCATTTTAATGGTTAGGAGTATTTGACGACCCGTTTAGCGCAATGGTTTGAGCGGTTGAGACGTAAGGGTCGCGGTTCGATTCCCGCACCGACACAAATGTTAGTTGATGAAACAAATATTTGTGTTGGGTCTGGGTGTTTGTGATACCTTCGTTGTTTCTGGTTTCCATAGCACAAGGGAAATCCGTAGTTTGAGACCAGGTATGTGATGTTGTGTCAATTTATTTATTATTTATTTATATTCGTACTAAACGTTGTCTCGACGACCCGTTTGGCGTAGTGGTTTGAGTGCCAGTCGAGACGCAAGGGTAGCAGTTGGTTCGATTCCCGCACCAACGCAATTGTTTGTTGATGAAGCCGGTATTTGAGCTGGGTCTGGGTGTTTGTGGTTCCTTAGTTGTTTCTGATTTTCATAGCACAACGGAACACCTTGGTTTGGAATATAACAATGTAGGTATGTGATGTTGACTCCATTTATTACTATGAAGCGACTGTTGTCTGACCATACCACATATACCTTACCTATATAATAACGATATTATTCCATGAAAGATATTTTTATCAGTGGGAAAGCCATCCATCGGCATGAATGGGCCGTGTCAATCGGAACACCGGCGTAAAGCGACGCTTGCGGTGTGTTTCGTCGAGTGAATGAGGGTACCGGAGACCCAATTGGGGAAAGGGGTTAAAGGTGGGAGTGCACATGTGACTCTTCTGATGTTGCAGGTGTCTATTAGCGGCGGCAATCGCTTACCATCAGGTGATCCGATCGCTGTCCTGCCACCCACCACATAAAATATCCCTAAAAATTACATTGTATTACTTCAGTAGCTTTTTGAATCTTCTCGACTCGACTTCGAATCGACTTTCCGAATCATCGGTTTCTTACATTATATTTGAGAATCATAAATGTATGTACTCTATTATATGACAAAACAAAAGCAATAACAATTATTTCATTAACATTAATTGTTTCTCTATAACTTTGCCAAGTCGGGTAAAATAAACGTTTCACTGTGCAATAAATCGCAGAAAACTTCTAGAGAACTGTGGTCCTGCCAAGACACCATGGAGAGTGGCCAAGCTTGGGTAGGTTTAGGCTTAACAAGCTAAAGCTAGTGCTGTCCATCGGCCAACATCGATAGTGTTATATTTTTTCTTTTTATGTGATACCTAGGTGGGTAGCAGGCCTCCTAACAGGTGGACCGACGATCTAGTGAAGGTTGCGGGAGTCCCTTGGATGCGGGTGGCACAGGACCGATCTGTGTGGAGAACTTTGGGGGAGGCCCATGTCCAGCAGTGGACGTTTTTTGGCTTAAATGACTAGCAGACGGATCACCTGATGGCAAGCGATTGCAGCCGCCCACAGACACCTGCAACACCAGTAGAGTGACAAGTGTGCTACCAACCATTAACCCTCTTTCCCCCCAATTGGGCCTTCCTCGCCCACTCTACGAAACACAGCGCTGCTTCACGCCGATCTTCTGTGAAGCTGCGGTATCATTCCGGTCGAGGCGGTCCATTCCTGTCGCTTGGCTGTCCCTTGGTTGAAGTGTTGTCCGATATCTGTAACAAACGTGCTTAAGCTATTTAGTACGGAGTCAGGTCAATGTATGAGATGTTGTATCAATTTATTTGTTTTACGGCCAAACTATACTCTGATTCATAATCATGTAAAGTAAACTGACAGATGGCAATGTGTCATCCCCATACAATATCACTCAATTTGACACATGCAAAATGTGAAAATGCATAGAAACTTGTCATTTTCATCTGTCAGTTTACTTTACATGATTATGATGCAGAGTATAATTATGTTATCCAAACTAATATGTTATGTTGTTTCTGGTTTCTATAGTACTAGGGAAAACCTTAGTTTGGGATCAGGACAATGTATGCGATGTTGTCTCAATTTTTTTTTTATTATATTTATCAGATCGGGGCGCCAAGAGGGCAAATCTTGGGTAACCCTAGTCGCCGTCAGTGGTTCCGTTGCCATTTGGCTACGGAACCCTAAAACAGTATTGTCAGCTTGTCATTGAACATCACTAAGAGCAGGTCGTTAGTAACCCCCAGACAAAGATATCAATGTCTTCGATTTACGTAACGCCATCGCCCAGTTCGCTCCAGATATCTGGTGTCCCCCCGTTTTATTGTCTGCCTTCCGTCGCGGGATTATGTCTGGCTATGACAGGGTTTATTGTGCGGATATTATGTTCAAGACTAGACTAGATCAATTGTAAATATCTATAAGTACTTTCTGTTACCCGCGGCTTTGTCTGCAAAGGCCTCCATCATAGAAATCAAGTCATCTACTATTAACTATTTAACTGTGGGAGAGCCACGCTTCAGGCATGAATGGGCCGGCTCGGCCGAATGATACACTGCCTCACAGAAAACCGGCGTGAAGCAGCCCCTGTGCTGTGTTTCGCCGAGTGAGTGAGGGTACCGGAGGCCCACCCGGGGGGAAGGGGATAAAAGGTTGGCAGCGCACTTGTAACTCCACTGGTGTTGCAAGTGTCCATGAGCGGCGGCATTGCTTACCATCAGGTGATCCGCCTGCTCGTCTGCTACCTATCACATAAAAAAAAAACTATGATGGGATTAGGCTCAATCACCACGTTTGCCTAATGTGGGTTGGTGATCACAAACCCGAGCTATGTTCGAAAAACTCGAAACATTTTTGCTCGACCCGGGGTTCAAACTCCGGGACACAGCCCGGGATCACGGCCCAGTACTTAATCCACTAGTCCAACGGGGCTTTTCTTCATCGTCGTCGAATAGTTTTAATCTGTGCCCATAGATGTCGCTAGGCCCGGTCGATTAGGCATCGCGCCAGGTATGTTGGTTGGTTTTTATGTTTTTTTGGTTTTCCCTATTGAGCCTTGTTCGGTTGTCTTTTTTTAGAAACCCTCTTTGTATGTAGTAATTTAGTAACAGTAACTTCTTTATAATTAGTATACGAGTAGAAGATAGAATCTATCTTCTACTCGTATACTATAGTAATTTTTATGAATATAATCTATTATGAGTTCTTCGGCATTAAAAATTACGGAGTATAAACGTTGAAGCTTCAAAGACTATCCAATTAAAAGCAAAATGTCCTAATGAGCTTTTGATAGCCCCAAATAATAGCACCCTAATTTTAAACTGAAGAAAGTTTCCAAAGGCGAGCTTAAATGAAAATTAGGTACACGAAAGCTACCCTGGCCTGTGGCGCTAGTTGCTACTTTGAGGTACTAAACTTTTTTATATGTGCTATGTGGCAGACGAGCAGACGGATCACCAGATGGTAAACGATTGCCGTCCATACACACCTGCAACACCAGTAGAGTCACAAGTGCCCTGCCAACCTTATTTTTTCCTCATGTGACACAAGATGGCGATGGCGACATTGTGTATTGAGGCCAAGATTATTGTTTGCTTTAGAGCCATCAGATTAAGTAAGTAAGTAAGCTTGGATTCAAATCACGAATCAGTTAACTGTGTTGGCGCGTACTTGTAGGTAAGTACAGTCGAGGTCAAAAAGTGTTTACCAGTTTTGAAATTTGATTCTATATCACACTTTTTGCACTAAAGTCAAAAATGCCATATCAAGTTACATATTACCTTTTTATAGTAAATATAAAAAAGACACATAAAGAGGATACAACACAGAAGCAGCCATAAAAAAAAACCAAATTTCTTTGAAATGACATAACATTTGTCATTGACTGAGGGCGCTGGCTGTCAGCTGTCATATCATTAAAAAAGATACCATATCTATGATCAATATTATGTTATGACAAATAGAACTTATCACCTACATGTGTACGTGCGATTATGACCCTTAAGGTGGTAAACACTTTTTGACCACGACCGTACCTAGTTTCGCAACTCTCATCACAAATAAGTAATTTATTTACGAACTTGCCACATAACAAGAAAGGGATTCGCAGTAAGGAACTAGTCATAGGAATGCATGGGCGGAAAAGGTCGTGGGTTCATACCCTGGCTAGACAAATATCGTGTGAACCTATGTTTATTTAGGGTCTGGGTATTTGTATTTAAGAATTACATTTGCGATCCTCTGTGGTCTGATATCTGAACACAAGTGCTTAAACTTAAGTAGCATCAGCACTTGTGTTACAGAAGTACGGTGTCAGGTTAATGTCTTTATTCAGGCACAACTACATAATACAATTCAATATGCATTAAATTAAATTACAAGCTTAGCATAGTGTTAAAACTGTATCCCCAAAACTATATCTGTGTGTTTCTTCCGCAAACCTCAGTCTTGTGGAATAGTTTAGCTGCGGCAGTATCTCCTGACGACTGTGACTTAGGGACCTTCATGAAACGAGCGTACTCCTGCTTAAAATTCCGGCAACGCATCAGCGACCTCTCTGATATCGCAGATGTTCATGGGGAGCGGTGATTACTTACTGCAGGTGACCCGCTTGCTCGTTTGCCGCCTCTAGTATAAAAAAATCCCGATAAAGGTTGAGCACACCGTTTACTTTACAAATCACAATTAATTATTTAGGCTCACCTATTTATTAATCTACCAACACTTCATGTCAATAAATTGGCAAGTGGTTGTGTAGAATCGACTAAAATGACGTTCTCTTATGTCGTCGGAGCCAAGTAACAGAGAAGCAAGTCAGCAAGAAAAACATGACGTAGCGCACCCATCGCCTAGTCTATCAACATTATTGATAAAACTCTATCCAGCGACGAAATCAAGATTCCAGAAAACCTCGACGGATCTGCCGACCCTGTTCCACTGCCCAAACTAAACCCGGCTTAGTACCTCTCTAGAGATGTGCCGATTTAGTCACATCATACTAAAAAGAAACAAATCTCAGTTAGGAAATTTGAGGTACCTATATTATGTCGTAAAAATCCTTTTTTGTTTTGTGGCAGCACTTGTCAAGTGTTTGGTATGTAGTACGATGCGGCTAAACATGGGCTGTCTTATTGAAGAACGTATCTTAATGACAATGCGGCTAGTCCCTGATTCGCCGCTTATCAAAACGGCCTTTTTTATAACAGGTATCAAATGAAAGGGCTTGAGTACTATAAATAATACATTATGATAAGACAACTCCTCGGGGGTTTTGTAAAAATTTTTCGGGTTTTTTAGTTAAACAGCTCAAACAAACGCATCCCTAACTCTATCTCCGACTGTATCCCGCGCAGTTTATTCTTCTTTCGTATAGACATGCTCGTAATCCGGGCTGAAATCTGTAATATTATCCTGTAATACCATTTGTTCGCTTACGTGGAAGGGAGCGTGAAATCGTGCGAGAGGCGTAGCTGATGCATGATGGTATTACAATGTGATTTTATGTTAATAAACGCTCTTGAATGGAGGAAAATATTGGTAGGAAATATGTAAACGTATTAAGTTATGTATAAAAGTAGGTACTTCATATAAACGGGACTAAACGCGAGGAGATTTAATAAGTACCTACATTCTAGCACTTACTGCTTGACGTTTCGACTGCGTTACAACAGCCGTGGTCACAAGCGGACTGGAGGCGCGCGGCGTCTGCTACGCCCGGCTTGTGCATCTTCGTATAGGTACTCTCTCATTTTCGATATGTATAAATTTGCATTTGCATGTGGTGCTTAATCCCATGTAATCCCATCCCATCCCCGAGTGGTATTTAAGCCTAATCCCATCATACTTACTTACTTACTCCACTGGCTCAGCGACCCGAATCGAAAAAATCTTGGCCTCCGAAACAAGAGAACGCCACTTCGGTCGATCCTCTACTACTTGTTGCCAGTCCTTGGTCTGAAGTTCTCGCAGATCACTCTCGACGACGTCTTTCCAGCGATACCTAGGTCGGCCTACCGGGCGTCGGCCTATCGGTCGGCTTTGGTATGCTTTCTTGACGAGACGAAGTCGATGGCTGGAGAACACAAATGCCGAAATAGAGAAGATTGTGTACACGCCTAATATCGTCGGCGAGACCAAGGCGCATCGTCTTTTTTTTATATCATAGGTAGCAGACCAGCAGGCGGGTCACCTGATGGTAAGCAATTGCCGCCGCCCATAGATACCTGCAACACCAGTGGGGTCACAAGTGCGCTGCCAACCTTTTATCCCCTTCCCCCCGGTGGGCCTCCGGTACCCTCACTCACTCGGTGAAACACAGCACAGGAGCTGCTTCATGCCGGTTTTCTGTGAGGCAGTGGTATCACTCCGGTAGAGCCGGCCCATTCATGCCGAAGCGTGGCTCTCCCACAATTAAAGTCTTCGCTGGCTTGGCCACCTCGAGAGACTGGACGAGGATCCCATCATAGCGATGATTTAATTTCTCTAAAGAAGGTCTTTGTTCTGCAATGAGGCTATATACTTATTCGCTGATATTTTACATTACTTCACCAGGTCAGTAACGTTATAATAGTGAAAAGCATCCACTTCAGCTTAGAAGGTTCAAGTTGTTTCCCAATATACCTGTCGTTATACCACTCCTTAAGTTATTAAACTTCGCCAAGTAATATTCTTACTTCGGGATTCTTCGAGGTTAGTGATGGGAATTGAGTGATGAAGTGAAAATGACTCGAGTCTTTAGTTAGAGACACTATAGACTGGTTCCTACAAAGTGAGATGCTACCAAGTTGGTGGGCAGTTAGACATTTTATCATGCGAAATGTTTTTTGACTTCAGCATCAGCAACCCACACTCGTCCACCGTTGGACATAGGTCTCCCCTAATGCACGCCACTGCTTCCAATTTTCGGCCACTCTCATCCAGCCCACTCCAGCCAGCCTTCGAATGTCATCATCCTATCTTGTCGCAGGACGTCCAACACTACGCTTACCGAGTCGCGGTCTCCACTCAAGGACTTTACGGCTTTTTTAACTTAGCAATACTTACGTCTTAATGGCATGGGACGACTCGCCCGAAAAAAAACTCCCGGAGATCCTAACCTAACCAATATTTTTGTGATGATATTACTGACTAAACTCTACTAAAACGAAAAAATATTGGTGAAGTTAGTTTAGAGCAGTGATGAGCAAAAAAATCTTGAAATTTTGAGCCTTTTTTTTTCGGGCGAGCTGGCTTTACCCCCTGCTTAATGCGGATTGGTGATCAGAAATCCGAGCTATGTTCGAAAAATTCGAAACATGAATGACGAAAATAACTCGAGTTGTTTCAAGACTCACATCTCTATTCGAGATCTTGAGGCGAGCTCGCAACTTTTCGACTTCGCTCGGGAATTTGCATTTTTCCTTCACTTGAATGTTTTATTTTTAGACCCGAGTAATAAAATAGAGTATGTACGTTATGCTTGGCAATGGGACTCGAATTTGCCTTTCATGAGTTTCGCTCGTTGTGGAAATTAGTACTTAAATGCTTTCAATACCTAGGGTATATTTAGATCTGAAATAGCAATATTTATAGGTATGGACTTGGTGATTGTATAATGGTTGTGGTAGCTTAGTGGGTGAGAGCAGACGCCATTCGAAGGGACGGTCGTTTGGTAGAATTCAAGCATCTTCAAGTTTTTTGACCTCGACACCACAAAATAGTTACACACAGAGGGCTGACTGCCCACTAAAAGCTAAAATTATGTCAGTACTCACGCATGCGCACTAACGGGCAAAAACGCCTTTTCGACCACATTAATCCTAACTTATGACATAAGATTGTCAAACTGTCGAGGTTAATTTTTTTTTTAATATAGAATCAAAATTACCAATAAATAAATTACATCAACGAGTGTTTTTAGAAAAAATGGGTATACTATACTTACTTACTACGCTGGCTCAACGATCCAAAGTGGGTCTTGGCCTCGGACGTCAAAGTTCGCCATTATTTGCGGTCCTGTGCCAATTCCGCCCAATCGTGCACGTTAAGTGCTTTGAGGTCCTTGGCGACTTCGTCCCTCCAGCGGTATCTCGGACGACCCACAGGACGTCGCCCCGTTGGTCGTCCACTTTTTAATCTGGCTTTGGAACACATCATCCGAAAATTGCTAATGATTGATGTTGGGGTTGAGCTAGAGGGACCGCACAAAGTCGTAGGATATGCAGACGACCTTGCATTACTTGGACAGTGTGAAGCCGACGTAGTCAAACTTGCAGAGGAGTTGGAGGCAGAGGGCAAGAAGGTTGGTCTCAGAATCAGTCGAGAAAAAACAGAGTATCTTCATATGGGTATACTATGGTACGATAATTTTATTGCAGTAGCAACATTATAGTAGATTTTTTGGTCTTGAATTCCAGTTTTGGGTATAGAGATTATACTGATGTTCCCACATCATTATATTCGTTGTCGAAATAAGCCCTTTTCTTAAAGCTCTTTAGACTTTCTTCAAAAGACACAGAATCGCTCTTTTCAGTTCAGTGAACTGAATTTCGCAAGTCTATTTGGGATCTCATCAGAGTTGGAAGGAAACAAATACACAGAAAAGTTTGTTTTCGCCTGCGTATGACAAACAAACCTATTTATTACCTCTTCCTACTTAGGGTCAGGGAGCAAACAAAAACAGCTTTTTCGGGATGAAAGGGTGTGAGAAACTGTTTCAAATTATTTTTTGTTCCAGTGTTAGTATATGTTTTAGGGTCAAAAACATAGGCCAGGCTAAAATGAACTGCCCTCAAATGATTCATTTCTATTTGAAGAGTAATTACAGAGTTTCTTGCCGGTTTCCTCTTAAAATAAATTGATATTTTTACCAGGGGGCATGTTAACGTCGTAAGGCCCAGACAGCAGACACAATGGAAACTCTTATGCCTTTTAAAAGGCTTTTGGGTCTTATGACGATAATATAACATTCGTATAGGTTGTAATGTATATTATCTTCTAAACTAATTATGAAGAGATAACTTCTGTAGACAACGACAAGGCTTATAGCTAAACCGAAAACATGAAACGCTTGCGCGATGTAATTTACAACAGAGCGCCATCTATTGGTTCATTTCTGAATTACGGTCCCGAAGCGAAGTGAGGGCGGGCCACTAGTGCCAAATAAAGATAATTCATTCACTTACTTGTTTTTTACGTGTTAACACCATGTTGGGCGCCAATGTTACAACATTGGCGCCCAACATGGTGTTAACACAAACTCTCGTTTTCAAACTGCTAATTTCTGAGAGCATATAAAAATGTTAATATCCCAACAATTTCATACCGATCGTTTAGTTTTAAATTAAGACGCTCCCTATTCTATGAATAATTAATTTGATATGACGCAGAAAAGTTACGAAGTCTTTTAATACTGACACGATAGCCGTATTAAGTAGTGATGACTTAAGTGTCTACTAGCTACGGTTCACTGTGTCACCGGTTATGTGATAAGTGGCAGACAAGCAGAGGGATCGCCTGATGGTAGCCATTGCTGCCGCTCATAGACACCAGCAATACCTACCAGTAGAGTCACAATAGCACTGTTGGTGATAGAAACACTGTTATATTTTGGATAATATACATTTTATCTTTAGAAATTG
The DNA here is from genome assembly GCA_014851415.1 of Cnaphalocrocis medinalis. Classification (NCBI taxonomy): domain Eukaryota; kingdom Metazoa; phylum Arthropoda; class Insecta; order Lepidoptera; family Crambidae; genus Cnaphalocrocis; species Cnaphalocrocis medinalis. Next base: position 1,767,176 of record CM026300.1, read on the forward strand.
TATCCTATATGTTATTCAAATATGTAAGTTATATTACTTTGAAATAGCATCAAAATTCCATTTAAGTATTCCATACCATTTAGTAGTTTTTCTGTGAAGCACAATTAAGCAGACGTGATATGACCGTAAGCGATTGTCATTATTATGTACCTACTTACCTATGCACTAGTAGAGTTACAAATGCGATGCCAAATTGAGTCCTTTTGAGGCCCATTCATCGCTAAGTATAAACCGATACAATTACTAACTTCAACTAATTTCTTTGTTTCAGAATCCTCTAACTCTACCGCCAAACTATCAACATGATCGTGTCACGCACAGATGCGCGCGCGCGTAGCGGTCCGACCTGCGCAGACGCAGAGCACTAGCGGCGCGATGGACGCGGGCAGCTGAGCGCGGCGCGCGCGCCCCCACGCCGAGCGTAGGACCAAGCGCATCATGGTAACAGCATAGTAATTGTTTATCACATACACACACACGCACACACACGCACACACACACACACACACACGCACACACACGCACACACACGCACACACACTCACACATACACACATCAAGCATCAAGAAAATCATGAAATTAATTGATGGCGCCATTGTCGCTTTAGGTACATCATGAAGTAATGGTAGCCCATTGGTTATAATTTTTTTTATAATGATAGTTGACAGATCAGCAAACGGATCCCCTGATGGTAAGCGATTGCCGCCGCCCATGGACACCCGCAACACCGTTAGAGTAACAGGTGCGCTGCCAACCTGTAACCCTCTTCCACTCAGTTGGGCTTTCAGTACCCTCACTTTCTCGACGAAATAAAGCTTACACAGCGCAAGCACTGCTTCATGCCGGTCTTCTGTAGTGCTACCATAAGTTGACATCTAAAACTGACATAACTACTGACTATTGCTCTGTCTCTTTCAAATGCATCACAATGAAAGAGACAAAGCGATAGTTTTCGATAGCGAGGATAGTATTTCAAACTCATGGTAGGGCTACTGTGAGGCCGTAATACTATGAAATAATACTATGGAACTTCGTAATAGTTCCTCAAGAATATAGTGCATGACTTTATTGACAGAGAATCATCATCATGTTAAGTCATTGCGCGTAAAGCGGTTTTCATCCCTTGTTTCTCCAACCAGATTTACTTAATTTTTTTAAACTAGGAGTAGGACTATGTACTCATGCCGGGCAACAACCCTAGCATATGTCAACGAACTCTTCTAAATTAAAAATCAGGCTGAGTCTACCTTCTGTGTGTAATTATTTTGTGACCCCACGTTGGGCGCCAATATCTAATTGACGGTTTCTAGTGTTTGCTAAAGTGCTTAAGCTACTTAGTACGGAGTCAGGTCAATGTATGAGATGTTGTGTGATTCATTTATTTATTCTTGTCCACAGCAAGTGTTCGGCGAATGGGCGCAAGTGGAAGTGGTGGAGCTGGTGAACGACGGGTCGGGGCTGGCGTTCGGGATCGTCGGCGGCCGCTCCTCCGGCGTGGTCGTCAAGAGCGTGCTGCCCGGCGGCGTGGCCGACCGAGTGAGTCTATGACGTCACTAACAATACAGGATGGATCTGTGGACGACGGGTCGGGGCTGGCGTGGCCGACCGAGTGAGTCTATGACGTCACTAACAATACAGGGTGGATCTGTGGACGACGGGTCGGGGCTGGCGTTCGGCGTTGTTGTCAAGAGCGTGCTGCCCGGCGGCGTGGCCGACCGAGTGAGTCTATGACGTCACTAACATACAGGATGGATCTGTGGACGACGGGTCGGGGCTGGCGTGGCCGACCGAGTGAGTCTATGACGTCACTAACAATACAGGATGGATCTGTGGACGACGGGTCGGGGCTGGCGTTCGGCATCGTCGTCAAGACTGTGCTGCCCGGCGGCGTGGCCGACCGAGTGAGTCTATGACGTCACTAACAATACAGGATGTATCTGTGAACGACGGGTCGGGGCTGGCGTGGGCGATCGAGTGAGTCGCCAAAACATCACCAAGCCCCCAACTTAAACAAGTCAGGCAGGCAGGCACACGATATCCTACAGGGTCTCCCGCAGAATACCAGTGTCGTGACGTCCAGGAACAGACGCGACTTATGCTGAGCGGGCGCCTATTTGGCACAATGTTTGCTTTCCTTTTCTTTTTTGATATGTGTCATTATGTTCTTAAGCTGTTGTATTTTATGTTTTGTTGTGTTCCCTTGTTTGTGCCTATCATCGTTCACTATCCCACATCCACTCAGTATAGGCCTCTTCTCTATTAAGCCACTTCCTATGGTCCCCTGCCAGCCTCAACCATTGCTTACCTACCATTGCAATATCATGTGACCAACGGGTAGGTCTACCCACAGAACGTAGTCCCTATTTTGGTTGTCATTACAATAGTTTACATGGGGAGTCGAAAACAAAATCGATCGTACATGACAATGAAACCTAGCGTTTGGCCGCAATAGTACCGCATAAAATACGAATAACATAAATGAAATAAAAGGAATGAATAAAGTTAGAAAATTTATTTGCTTCCAACAAAGACTAATAAATAATTTCCAATTTATTAGCATACTTAAGTAAGCAAGTTTATTAGTTATAAAAGCTAAGCTTCGCAATATGTTAACAATGCTAAATTTTTTCGAGGAGTTACAAGTTTTAAGTCGCAAATCACAGAAGATCCGCGTGAAGCAGCGCCAGCGTAGTGTTTCGCCGAGTGAGTGAGGGTAGCAGAGGCCCAATTGTGGTGAAAGGGGGGGGTTAAAGGTGGGTGGGACTTGTGACTGTACTGGAGTTGCAAGCGTCTATGGGCATGTTACCCTGTTTACAATGGAGGCAAAACGGCGACTAGAAAGAACTTTCAGTAAGACGAGCAAAATATGCTACTTACCTAACCTACTCGAGGTTAACGAACTGTTCAATATCAATGTCAAGTTAAGCCGACCTTCAGTGGCCATTATTTTCCTCCTCGAAGGCTGTACATCACTGACACTACCAAAACCCGGACTATAAAAACTGATTGATTACTCCGACATCCATCTTCTGGGAGCATAGTTATACAAAATAGACATTGGCAGACAAAAAATTAGGCCACTCCGCTATTTTCATACAAAAATGCTATCTTTTCGGCTCCGCAATACAGAAATCCATCAAGTACCTACCTTCGAGGCGGAATTTTAGTTTCATTTCTAAGTAAGTATGAATACCTACTCCCACAATTGTTTATTCTTTTTTTGTATGAAAATCTTAGTGCGGTTCACAACATAACATCTACTTACAAAGTTTCAACAGGATAGTTGTTATCGTTTCGAAAATAAAAATGTTTGTGACATTTATGGACGGACAGACAGACAGAGAGACTTGACGAATCTATAAGTGTTTTTTTTATATTGAGGACAATCAAGATGACCTAACTCCGCCTGATGGTAAGCGGCCGTGAGATCCAAATATGAGATTGACAGGCACACACAAAAGAACAGACAGTGTCAATTGAGTCTCTCACCCTGAAGGCCTGCTGAGATGCCGTTTCATGCCCCGCCTAAAAAACCAGAATTGTAAGAACGGGGAAGTGTCTCGTTTTTATATTTTTCTCGTACTCTATACCCAAAACTGAAATTAAAGACCAAAAAAACTACTACAATGTTGCTACTGCAATAAAATTATCGTACCATAGCATACCCCTTTTTTCTAAAAACTATTATTGGTAATTGTGAATCTATAATTAAAAAATAATAATATTTACTTTTTTCCATATAAAAACAAGACACTTTAAATTTTAGTTTTTAAAGATGGTATTGCGCTTGTAACACTTCAGGTGTTAATAACATTTTAACAATGTATGGAAACTTGACAGTTTAGTCTGCATAACAAGAAAAATAATGCCAAAAAGGTTGGTGAAATCTGAAAACGTCACTTGAAAATGACTTAAGTGACATTAACAGATTTGACAGTGACGTATCTGTAGTAGATTTTTTGGTCTTGAATTCCAGTTTGGAGTATAATCCATAATATCAGCTTGTAGGTACAGTACGTATCTATGAACATTTACTTCCATTTAACCACCGTCTTCTATCAACCATTCTGAACAACATTTAAATAGTTCAACGACTTTTGGAAATTCGTCGAAAATAACATAAGTATTTTATTCGTGAAATGAACTTATATGAAAATAGCAGATAGGCCAATTTTTTGTCAGTCAGTGTTCAGTCTCATTTAAGTACATCTTTACATTTCCATCTTTGACTTCTTGCCATATTCCATCGGTCCCCCAACTGCCAACGATTCGACATTTGCATAAACTGATCTCGAAAAATCTCTTCTGCGAATTGAAAAATTAATATCTGATTTTGCATTGTGGACGTCAGTTGGAGGATGCCGGAATATCAAGTGGAGGAGATGATTTTTGCCGGATGTCGTATTACGTAGCACGTCTGGTCTGTTTTTACCCGACTGCCAAAGAAGGAGGGTAATGTTTTTCGAGTGTATGGTAAGTATGTATGTATGTCTTTTCCTTTGTGACCTCCTGTAGCCTAAACGGCTGATGGATTTTGATGTATGAGGTATCGTTAGATTTGTCTTGATTACGGGAGTGTCATAGGATACATTTTATCCTAAAAGTCCCACGGGATAAAGACATAATAATATTTTTTCTAAATTTCTCGTCGAAATAATTTAAAATGGTACTTACATATACATAGTCTTCTACATCTACAACATTTTCGTTAAATAAAAACAGCTAAAAAGTTATAAATAAAAAAAAATATTATTAAAAAAACAAAATACCCGACTGCACACTAAAAAAAGAGTAAAACAAGCCCACAACAAATTTACTGAATATAATTTATAAATGTTGATGGAAAGCATCGCAGGCGGGGACCATCTTGACCGCCACCAACGAAAATTCTGCTAAATGGTGCACAACCGAAATGACTATAAATAAGCCTCTGTTGGTCCCCGCCTGCGATGCTTTCCATCAACATTTATAAATTATATTCAGTAAATTTGTTGTGGGCTTGTTTTACTCTTTTTTTAGTGTGCAGTCGGGTATTTTGTTTTTTTAATAATAATTTTTTTAAGGATCCTTAGAAGTATTTTATAGGAAAATCGTAGATTTATAGCGAGCAAAGGCCTCCATCATAGAAATCAAGTCATCGCTACTATGATGGGTAGGCTTGATCACCACGCTTGCCTAATTCGGATTGGTTTTCATAAACCCGAACTATGTTCGAAAAATTCGAAACATACTTTTGCTCGACCCGGGATTAATTGTAATGAATCTGATAAACCTATTACACATTTTCCTCGTTTGACAGACTGACCTATTCTTTTTTAATGTTGCCATTATACAAAGTGAAATTAACAAAAACGTAAAAGATAAACACGACAAAATAAACTTTCTCCCACACGGTATTATAAATGGAAAAATGTGTCTGTCTGTCTGTATGTCTTTCTTTCACGGCAAAACGGAGCGACGAATTGACGTGATTTTTAAGTGGAGATAGTTGAAGGGATGGAGAGTAACATAGGCTACTTTTTGCCCCTTTCTAACCCCCCCTTTTAGGGAAGTGGGGGGCGCGAGCAAAGACGTGGGCAAAAGCTAGTGTAACTATAAATCTGTATGTATTGTTGAATCCGGATTTAACTCTTATACCTAGAGTCCGAACAAAACTGGAATTAGCAACCCATAATTTCCACATCAGCTAATTGGAATTCCTGTGTGATTCGAGTGCAGTAGTATTGTTATGAAACAAAATGATTGACATTCGTACTTTATCGGTTATTTGTTGGTTTGGTCGTGACTTACGATTATAGCCCTTGTCGCATTGCTACACGATATTACCGCCACTGTACTGTGACGGTCAGCTGTTTATTATAATACTAGTGGCCCGCCCTCACTTCGTTTCGGGACCGTAATTCATTTCGGTTTACCTATAAGCCTTGTCGTTGTCTATAGAAGTTATCTCTTTATAACTAGTATAGAAGAAGAAGAGTATGTACTTCTTGTATTATTTGAAGCGGGTTTTTTTAGGTCTTAAAGAGCCGTGATCTCGGGGTCTTAGGTCGAGCAAAAAGTATGACGATGTTGTCCCAACATGTTTTAGATACTAAAAATAAAATATTTATTGTCAATTAACTTAGATTATATTATATCACAAACTTATGTCATGTCTTACAATCAGTACTCAATATTTATTCGCATTTATTGAGATTACTAGCTTTTGCACGCGGCTTCGCTCGCGCCCCCCACTTCCCTAAAATGGGGGGTTAGAATGGGGCAAAAAGGAGCCTATGTTACTCGCCATCCCTTCAACTATCTATACCAAAATCACGTCAATTCGTCGCTCCGTTTTGCCGTGAAAGAAAGACAGACAGACCGACAGACAGACACACTTTCCCATTTGTAATATTAGTAGAAAAAAGGTGTTTATAAAAGCATACATACAAGTATTAGCGTTCCGATTGTGAGCACGTGAGGTGCGCAAGAGTTTCACAACACGGTCTATTTGAGTCGCTTGTAAACACCGTGCTCTTGTTGGTACTTCATCACGCCTTGGCCATGTTTGTTCGCGGATAGCAAATGAATTGAATTGAACGATGTAGACTTCAATATTGGAGTATGAATCTGGAGATTTTATTTTATTTTATTTTAGAGTCATAGGCGTACAATATTGTCTTCTTCTCGGTAAGCGTAGTGTTGGACGCCCTGCGACAAGATGGGAAGATGACACTCGAAGGCTGACTGGTGTGGGCTGGCCGAAAATCGGGAGCGGTGGCGTGCATTAGGGGAGACCTATGTCCAGCAGTGGACGAGTGTGGGTTGCTGATGATGAGGCGTGCAAGGTCGGCACAAACGTGACTCCTTTGGAGTCATTAACTGTGTTTCGTCGAGTGAGTGAGGATACCGGAGGCCCAATTGGAGGAAAGGGGGTTAAAGGTTGGCAGTGACTGGTGACTCTACTGGTCTTGCAGGTGTCTATGAACGGCAGCAATCACGTGCTATTAGGTAATCCCTCTGCTCACTAGAAAATGCAATTGAATAAATTGAATTGAAATCACAATTGAAAGTCACTAGGCTCTGTCGTCCACTACATACATCCGTTATTCAAAATAGTAGAAGATCCGTAGAACATCGACCTTCACCGAGCTGATAATCGAATGAAATATCCTTTATGACAAATTTTATATACTAGAAAATATATTAAAAATAGGTTTGCTAAAAAAATCCTGGACAGACTATTTTTAATTAATTTTTTAAAAATAAAATATTTAACTAAATTTTGCAACATTAAGATAATAAGAAAATTTTCATTCTTACTTAAAGTATAAAACGTATAGAATGTGCCGCCATTGGGTTGTCTATTATTTACCTGGACAGAGAACTCGGTTGTCAGGTATAAACAGGTATGTCGATGGCAGTTTACCTTCACTTGAAATGATAATAAAAAAATTGGCGGCACATTCTATACGTTTTATACTTTAAGTAAGAATGAAAATTTAATTAAATATTAAATTTAGTTAAATATTATTTTTAAAAAAATTAATTAAAAATAGTCTGTCCAGGATTTTTTTAGCAAACCTATTTTTAATATATTTTCTAGTATATAAAATTTGTCATAAAGGATATTTCATTCGATTATCAGCTCGGTGAAGGTCGATGTTCTACGGATCTTAGACTAAAACAATACACCGCGGCTTCGCCCGGAGGTCGCAACACGTGAACACACTTGCGGAATGACCGCGGATGTTGCCCTGTCCGACACTTTGTCTGCTCGTTTGCCACCTATCACATAAAGAAAAAAAATGCAATCGACGCCCAGTGCCATCTTTTGGTACATAGTGTACTAGTTAAGTAGGTACTGACTAATAGACAATGAAAGATAAATGTAATCAAGTGAACAAATCTGCCGCTAGTCCCATACACTTACATCCTACAAGCGATAAGACCGCCTTATTGTACTGTCTATAGCTGTTGCTTCACTCATGTATTCTATTTCTGTGCAATAAATAATATCTATCTATCTATTTATCCGTTATTCATAGCACTACCTACACCGCGCGTTTTCACCCCGGAGCTCGCGACACATCAACACGCCAATCGCGGAATGACCGCGGATGTCGCTTTGTCCGACACTTAGTCGCCGGCAGGTGGCGCCGGTGGCCGGGTATTGGTTTAAAAGCGGTTGAAATTTGCAGTTTTACAGTCAGCCACGATGTTCCTAAATTGATATTCAACCTTATGTGTGTGACAGTAAGATGAAATTCGGTTGAAGAAATTTGAAAATATTATAGACTAGCGGCCGCCCGCGACTTCGTACGCGTGGAGTTAATTATTGACACTTACCGTCATATTTTAGACAATCCACACAATATATTTTTATAAATTGTAGCCTATGTGTTATTCTGATGTATAAGCTATATTGTGGTAAAGTTTCATTCAAATCTATTCAGTAGTTTTTACGTGAAAGAGTAACAAACATCCATACAACCATACATCCATACTTACAAACTTTCGCCTATAAAATAGTAGTAGGATTCTGTTCTTATGGGGTTCCGTTTTTTGTCATTTGGCTATTCCACTAGCTCAGCAACCCGAAACGAGTCTTCATCATTTTCGACTGGCCGGATGGCGCATTTGGTAGTGACCCTGCCACATACACTAAAGGTCGTGGGTTCGATCCCTACCCTGGACAAACATTCGTGTGATGAACACTTTTTTTGTTCAGTGTCTGGGTGTTAATATGTATTTGAGTATTATATTTGCAAAGAATTGCGTGGCTGAAGTGGCAATGGGCAGGGCACATTGCGAGGAGAACAGATGGCCGTTGGGGTGGAAAGGTCCTTGAGTGGAGGCCACGCGCAGGAGACCGCAGTCGTGGCAGGCCTCCCACCAGGAGGACCGACGATCTGGTAAAGGTCGCGGGAGTCCATTGGATGCGGGTGGCACAGGACCGATCTGTGTGGAGAACTTTGGGGGAGGCCTATGTCCAGCAGTGGACGTCTATTGGCTGAAATGATGATGATGATGATGATTATATTTGTGATCTTCTGTTGTCTGATATCTGTAACACAAGTGCTTAAGCTACTAGTACGGTGTCAGGTCAGTGTAAGAGATGTTGTGTGAATACATTATTATTTATTTTCTACGTATTTCCAGCGTATCATTTAGCTGCGGAACCCTAAAAAGATTGCCATGTTAAACTCCCATTAGTGGTGGTATCACCGTGTGTGGAGTGTGAGATAAGCAAGACCATACACATTAGCTGATCAATTTGCCTCGGCCCGGGCAGTCGGCGATAACACGCTGTTGTATCGATACTCGAGGGATCTTATCGCTAGTGATGGGGGGTTATTGTACATTGACCACAAAGTAAACTCGCCACATTTTGTAAACTCCATACATTGAAAGTAAACTTACCACATGCATTAAAAATATGAAGTTAGAGTCATAGGCGGGTGAGGTTTGTTGTAAATTCGCCACAAATCCTTAGTTCACATTTTTTTTTAAGTAACGATAGCTACATACTACTTATTGTTTGATTTTTTTGCAGACCTTTTCACAAAAACACGTGATGGGCTAACTATCGATTAAATTCAATCTAGGGTTATTCGATTTTTAGGGCTACTTTTCGATATCTTACTTTCATGGCAATAAATAAATAATTTCATTGTCATCTATGTCATTACATCTCTGAGCCCCATAGGACGGCGTCTGCTTTGTCGTCCCATTTAAGGTCTTATGGTCGCTCGATCCTCCTATCCCATTTATTCCAAATATGCAATCTAGTGCATTGCGCATATGTTTCGTGTTTTCGTTTTAACTATAAGCCTTGACGTTGACTATGAATTAACTTAACCTCTTTATAAATAGTAAGTACCTTTAAAAGACGAATTTATCGACACCAATTGAAACTCTGTCACGTCTCTATATCGGTGACATGAATATGCTATTACTGGCCGCTGTACACGATGTGATTCGCCGAAGTTTGTCGGATGTCGCAACTCTGGCAGCGACGTACCTACTTACTATTTGTGCTAGCCATAAGCAATCTTCGAGAAGATTGCTGAGCATAATGAAAATCTCCGCTCAACTCCACACAGTTTTGCTTCTGTGGAATCGCACTCTTACGCCAGTCTTGTGCCACCTCCTCTCCGACATCACAGCTAATACTAGTGCCATACCTGCATGGACGGCTGGCTAACGGGCTGCGGCCATCCTGTGGCGAATCGAATTAAAATTATGCATGTTAGAAAACTAATAAATTTTTTAAAGCAAATATAAATATCCAAAAGACTTGGCGGCGAGACCCTATATAATCTGTGGCGAACCACCGATAGACACCTGCAACACCAGTAGACTCACATTGCTTGTAATCTTTAATCTCCTATCTCCAGCTGTCTAAGCGTGGGAATTGCTTACCATCAGGCGATTCGCCTGTTAATCTACCACCTATCACATTTTCTTTTTTATAAAAGTTTAAAGTTCGGATTCAAACGACCATCCCTGTATGGAAGGCGCGTTATCTACCATGGCTCTCCCTTTACTTTCCTCATGAATGCTTTACCGATATGAATCCTGTAACTATTAATCAAATAAGACATAAAAAGTGCATTAGTCCCGGAAAACTATTTTCATAGTTTGCTTGCAGGATCAAGAGTCTCTGACATAGCAAAACTTATAGTCTACTCTTTTGTTATAGGATGGTCGTCTCCGCAGCGGCGACATGCTCCTGCGCATCGGCGCGGTGTGCGTGGTGGGGATGTGCGCGCGGCAGGCGGCGGCCGTGCTGCGGCAGTGCGGCGCGTGCGTGCGCCTGCTGGTCGCGCGCCCGCAGCCCGTCAGCCAGCCGTCCATGCAGGTATGCCACTAGTCAGCCAGCCGTCCATGCAGGTATGCCACTAGTCAGCCAGCCGTCCATGCAGGTATGGCACTAGTCAGCCAGCCGTCCATGCAGGTATGCCACTAGTCAGCCAGCCGTCCATGCAGGTATGCCACTAGTCAGCCAGCCGTCCATGCAGGTATGCCACTAGTCAGCCAGCCGTCCATGCAGGTATGCCACTAGTCAGCCAGCCGTCCGAGCAGGTATGCCACTAGTCAGCAAGCGTGATGTCGCCACAAGATGGCCGCAGCCCGTCAGCCAGCCGTCCATGCAGGTATGCCACTAGTCAGCCAGCCGTCCATGCAGGTATGTCACTAGTCAGCAAGCGTGATGTCGCCACAAGATGGCCGCAGCCCGTCAGCCAGCCGTCCATGCAGGTATGTCACTAGTCAGCAAGCGTGATGTCGCCACAAGATGGCCGCAGCCCGTCAGCCAGCCGTCCATGCAGGTGTCGCCACAAGATGGCCGCAGCCCGTCAGCCAGCCGTCCATGCAGGTATGTCACTAGTCAGCAAGCGTGATGTCGCCACAAGATGGCCGCAGCCCGTCAGCCAGCCGTCCATGCAGGTATGTTACTAGTCAGCCAGCCGTCCATGCAGGTATGCCACTAGTCAGCCAGCCGTCCATGCAGGTATGCCACTAGTCAGCCAGCCGTCCATGCAGGTATGGCACTAGTCAGCCAGCCGTCCATGCAGGTATGGCACTAGTCAGCCAGCCGTCCATGCAGGTATGGCACTAGTCAGCCAGCCGTCCATGCAGGTATGGCACTAGTCAGCCAGCCGTCCATGCAGGTATGGCACTAGTCAGCTAGCCGTTCATGCAGGTATGCCACTAGTATTGGCTGTGATATCGCCACAGGATGGCTGCAGCGGCGCGGGGTGCGAGGTGGCAGAAGACCGGCGTAAGGGTGCGTTTCCACAGAAGCGGAGATGCGTGGAGTTGAGCGGAGACTTATAAAAATTACCAATCACATTGCTCTAAATATCTCATCTCTGATGAGCTTCTGTGGAAACGCACCCTAAAGCAGCGCCTGCGCTGTGTTTTGCCGAGTGAGTGAGGGTACTGGATGCCTAATTGGGGGAAAGGACACTTGTGACTCTACTGCAGTGTTGCAGGTGTCTATAGACGGGCAATCGTTCCCCATCAGGTAATCCACCTGCTCGTCTGCCATCTATCTTATAAAAACAATAAAAGTTAACTAACTAACTAGGCGCACCGACCCATAGTGAGTCTTGGCCTCCGATAATAAGAGCCTCCATCTTGGTCGATCCTGTGCCACCTCCTGCCAGTCATCTGCCGAGAGTCCGCGCAAGTCTTTTCCAACCTCATCCTTCCAGCGATATCTCGGGCGGCCGACTGGCCTTCTGCCATTAGGACCTCCCTGATACGCTCGCTTTTCCGCACGATCGTCTCCCATTCTTTCTAGGTAACGAACAATAATAAAAGTTGGTAACGAATAATTCGAGATTAAAGTGCTTAATCCTAACTCACGCAAGTGGTTACGAACGTATTTTTATGAAACAACTAGTTATATTGACGAACATCTAATCTCAGAAGACTGGCCTAGTCTCAAAGGGGCATAAATTAAAAAAAGCGGCCAAGTTTTACCCCAATTACTGTGTGCCGGGAAACTTGCCGCCCCCTCCAATTAGTAAGGTGGGGTAAAGTGTGCCTTAAACTGGATGAAAAGTCGGGAAAGTGGATCAAAGTCGTTACGGCCGAAGATGCGCAACCAAAGTCGAAAGTTTACGTTCTTTTCTCGCACCTGATACAAATAAACATTGAAATAAAAATAAATAAATTCTCACATCATCTCATACACAGTAAATAAAGGGTTTATTTTTTGTTTTTTTTTTTTAATTTTATGTTTTTACATTGACATAAGGGGAAATTTTCGTGCACTCGACATGTGAAATCGAATACGAGATTTGTATAGACAAATGTATGAAATCTCTAATTTCGACTTCAATGTCGAGAGCACGAGAATTTTGTTCCCCTAACTCTGTACTCCGTTCATGGAAATATTCAAATGTCCTTCTTCGTCAACATTGATAATGGTTCCTTCTTTTATGATTGGAGGCAGACAAGCAGACGCTTCACTTGATGGTAAGCGATTGCCGCCACCCATAAATACCTGCAACACCAGTAGTCTCAAGTGCTCTGTGAACCATTAACCCCCTTTCCCCCCAATTGGACCTCCGGTACCTCAATTGACCAAAAACACAGTGCAGGCTCTTCACGTCGATCTTTAAGGCTTGGTATCACCTCGGTCGAGCATTCATGCCGAAGCGTGGCTCTCCCCTACGGTTGGCTCCTGAATTATTATCGGCCTGAGATGTTTCAGTTACAGCAGATACTTAACCGGGTTTCCGGCCCGACCTCCTTCTGGATCAACGAGTATTATCGTAGGGCTGTCCAAACTGATTTAGGTTTAAGCCTTTTTTATACGCAAAACAGCTTGCGTCTCGCCAGATGGCACGTTAACTTTAAAAAGACATAACGCCTCTTTACTTGAACGTGACGTCTAAACCAAATTTTACCTTTAACTGTGGGAGAGCCATGCTTCGGCATGAATGGGCCGGCTCGTTAGGAGTGATACCACTGCCTCACAAAAAACCAGCTTCTGTGCTGTGTTTCGCCGAGTGAGTGAGGGTACCGGAGGCCCACCGGGGGGAAGATGATAAAAGGTTGGCAGCGCACTTGTTACTCCACTGGTGTTGCAGGTGTCCATGGGCGACGGCAATTGCTTACCATCAGGTGATCCGCCTGCTCGTCTGCTACCTATCACATAAAAAAAAGGAGTAGGTACTATGTTCCACCTCACTTATGTATTGTTTTTTTATTGGATGTTCACCAAATGTCGACCAAATATCGACCGATTTGCACAAATTATTTATTTTTATTTGAAAGACGCCCTGGTTTAAGTACCGGGCCATGATCTCGAGGTCCCGGGTTCGATTCCCGGGTTGAGCAAAAGTATGTCTCGAATTTTTCGAACATAGTTCGGGTTTGTGATCACCAATCCGCATTAGGCAAGCGTGGTGATTAAGCCTATTTCCATCATAGTAGCGATGACTTGATTTCTATGGTGGAGGCCTTGGCCCTGCAGTGGGACAGTATATCAGCTGATACTTTAATGCTACAGTGATGACATCCCTGTATTGAGAACCGTTACGTAAGCTATTTGACGTTTAGTTACGTCATTATCTATTAAGTTACGCTATATTGCTATGCAAACGTTCTTGTCTATACTATTTATAAAGAGATAACTTCTATAGACAACGACAAGGCTTATAGGTAAACCGAAAACACGAAACGCTTGCGCGATGTAATTGGACACAGCGCCATCTATTGGTTTATTTCTGAATTACGGGCGGGCCATGTTATATAAACAGGTTATTTAATTTATTAATTTTAAAGGAAACGCAACAGAATTAAATTATAGTTTCGTTACAATGAATTATTTTTTAGAAATCATTAAAATAACTGATTGTTCAGTCTGTTTAATAAAGTTTTTTTAGCTGGAGCATAAAATAACTTTAAAAAAAAGCGGATTTTTTTACAAAAATATCCACGGACGGACACTGTTGCCGTGCTTTTTTGTGCTTGTTTTTTTTTTAAGTGTTATATTATCAAAATTAAATTTCTCTATTTAATTATATTACAATCCTAAGTCTAGGCAGTCATGCATGGATATTGTTAGTAAGATAAGTTTAGTGTCATTGTAAAGTACCTCACAGAAAACCGGCGTGAAGCAGCCCCTGTGCTGTGTGAGTGAGGGTACCGGAGGCCCACCCGGGGAGGGGAAGGGGTTTAAAGGTTGGCAGCGCACGTGTAACTCCACTGGTGTTGCAAGTGTCCATGGGCGGCGGCAATTGCTTACCATCAGGTGATCCGCCTGCTCGTTTGCTACCTATCACATAAAAAAAAGTGGTATCCAAAATCTCCAGAAGAGCGTACTCCTTGACCTTACTTCTCTGATGTTGCAGAAGTTGCAAGCGGTTATTGCCTACCATCAGGTGACCCTTTTGCTCTTAAGCCATCTCTGTAAAAGACATAACTGTGAGGCACTGTATAGTCTGCCCCATTATTCAGTATGTACATTACCCACTTAACTTTGTTTACGCTGTAACTTGATTACCTCAAACGAAGGTGCGGGATCCTCCTCACAGAGGTTTTATTATACTTAAAAGGAGATCCCTATTATGTAATTTACCTACTTTTTGCAAAGACCAACAAATAAAGTCATTTTTATATCTGTTCGCGCCTTCGTGGCGTGATGGAATTTACTTTTTAGAAAATAAACTCGAAGACAATTTTCGATGAAAATTACGTTTAATGAAGAGAGTACAAATTTTGATGTTCACTTGACAGCCGATCGTAAGGAATGAATTTAGTAAAACAGTAGCGATGACGTTTTGACGCGTAGTGTTTTTGCTTCTATTTTCTTGGTAGGCGTTAACATACTCCCCCCCGTTGAAGACTTCAGTTCTTCAACTCTGTTTCTTCTTCTGCTTCTTCGTTTAAAAGAGGACATAGGCGTACTAGGGGACGTCGATAGCATCCTGTAGTTGTCTTCACGTCAGCAACGCGGGATATGCCATCAGCTCCTGGGTACAGCTTGGTAACGCGTCCAGTGCGCCAGCATAGCGGAGGAAGGGAATCTTCAGACATGAGGACCAAGTCTCCAACCTTTAGTGACGTTGTATTTTGTCTCCATTTCGTGCGGACTTGCAGTTCAGAGAGATACTCCATTTGCCACCTTTTCCAAAAGTGCTGTCGTAGCTTCTCCAGGCGAGAGTACCGATTCAGCTGGTTTTCGTTGCTAGTTTCCAGAGCACGGGATGGAACAGCATTTAGTGGCCTTCCTATCAGAAAGTGCCCTGGGGAGAGAAAGAGGGGATCGTCGGGAGAGGAAGATAATGGACACAAGGGACGGCTGTTCAATATTGATTCCACCTGTGCGAAAAGGGTCGTTATCTCCTCGAATGTTAAGATGGGCCGTACCCATAACCCGTCTTAGTATGCGCTTGGAACTTTTAATTAAGGATTCCCAAGTACCTCCAAAGTGAGGAGCGTAAGATGGGGTAAATGTGAATGTTATGCCTTCTTGAGCTCCAAACTCAGAAAGCAGTTGATTTTGTTGCGTTTGAAAATTATCGAGCTCTTTAGCGGCTCCTACAAAATTACGACCATTGTCGGAGAAAATATTCGCTGGTCGACCACGGCGTGAGACAAATCGACGCAACGCCAATATAAAGGCGTTTTTAGACAAGTCGCTTACAGCTTCTAAATGAACACATTTATAACAAAAGCAAACGAATATGCATAAATAACATTTTGTCAACCTTGCTCGAATGTGCTCATATTTAAAAATCAATTTGATGAAATGGTGTGATGAATTTAGAAGAATTGGATGCTTCTGGTCGTACGGACAATTAGAGTTGTCAATACGACCACCCACACGAATTAATTTGTTTTTGTCCTTAAATGGTGACAAAGATAAAATATGACATTTAGAGCTCAATTCTCTTTTTTCTTTTAGTATTTTGTATTCATTTGAAAAACATTGTTGCTGAGAAATAGAACACAACAATGTTAAGGAGTCTTTTAGCTCGGCTGCAGTTAAAAGACCAGTTAATTTAGGTTTTGAATGTTGAGCGTTATTTAAAAATCGTTTGACTTATGCCATATTCCGACCGACATTTGACGACCCGTTTAGCGCAATGGTTCGAGCGCCGGTCGAGACGCAAGGGTCGCGGGTTCGATTCCCGCACCGACACAAATGCTTGTTGATGAAACAGACATCTGTGTTGGGTCTGGGTGCTTGTGATACCCTCGCTGTTTCTGGGTTCCATAGCACAAGTTACATATTACTTTACTTTTTGTGGAACATTCTTCATGAAATATTAAATTATTGCAATGAACTCGATCAGATTTAGAAGCCTTGAATGAGCCGGCTAAAAGCCAACCAAATTTAGAATTTTGAAGTATCGGCTTGTTTTTACCTAATAATCTCTGTTCACCCAATAAAATATTCCAAAATAGATCTGCACCTATTAAAAGATCTATAGTACAGAACTCATTAAAGTTGGGGTCTGCTAGATGTATATTTGGAGGTATATTTAAATCAAGAAGACTAATTGGAGCCTTTGGTAGGTCACCTGTAAGTTTATCTAAAATAAAACAATTTAAATTCTTTTGAAAATTATGAAATTTTGATTTTAATTGAATAATGCAGCTTTCGTTTACTTTATTTACTGAATTATTGCCAATACCAATTACGTTAACCAATGTGGATTTTGTATTTAATGATAATCTTTGTTGTAATGATTTTGTTATAAAAGAAGATTGACTGCCAGAATCCAATAAGGCACGTACTGTTGTTGCCTCTTTAGTTATTGGATTAAGCACCTCTATTAAGGCGGTAGACAATATAACATGGTTCGCGTTGACTTCTTTAGAAAAGTTAACGATGTGTTCATGTTCCTGGATTTGGGCATTGTTGGCTCTAGTGGCTTCAACTGAATGCAGTAATGTGTTGTGTCGCTTGTTGCACTGCCTACAGGGACCCATGCGGCAATCATTAACCGAGTGACCTTGTCGTAAACAGTTTGTACAAAGTTTGTATTTTGAACAATCAGATAATTTATCATCCAATGATTTAGACTTAAAACTAGGACAATCATAGATTTTATGGTTTTCATCACAAATGATGCACTGTACTTTTGGATAATTACTGCTATTTTGTTGCATTGTAGCATAGGATTTAGTTTGAAATTCTTGTATTTTATTATTAGAGTGCGAATGCTGAGAGGGTTTTCACATAATTATTTTATTATTATTTTTTAAATTAAAATTTATATTTTCTGGCGCTAGTGGATTCAACAATGTGGGCCCTATTAATTAAAAATTCTTTAAACTGTTCTAGACTAGGAAAATCACCTATTTGATGCCTATGTTCTTCCCACTTGACAAGTGTTTGGTTTTCTAACTTAGAACTAATCAAAAAAATTATAAGTGTGTCCCAGTGTTCTGTGGGCTGGCCAAGGTTAGCTAGGGCGCGTAGGTTTTTGGTAATATGGTCCACTAAAAAGCGCAATGAACCCTCAGTTTCGCGTTGCAACGGTTGTAGGTTAAAAATAGATTTAAGGTGGTAATTGATTAGCAATCGTTTGTTGTTAAAACGGTCATATAGAAGCTGCCAAGCGTCGCTGTAATTCGCGGATGACACTTCAATATTTGAAATTACTCGAGCAGCATCACCTTCCAAATACGATATTAAATAATGAAATTTTTGTATTTTAGAAATTCGTTCGTTGTTATGAATCAAATTAGTAAACGTGTCGCGAAATTCCAACCAGCGAAAGAATGATCCGTCAAATTTCGCAATCTGTATTTGTGGTAATCGAATACTAGAATCACCATGATCAAGACTACATTGTGCTTCTTGAAATAATGACTCACGCCTCCTTCTATCTTGGTCAAATACCTTTATTTCATTTTGTTGTTCTAACAAAGTTTTCGCCATAGCAAGACACACAATGAAATCCTGCTCAATGCCGGCACGCTCATCGAATTCCGACTCTAAATTATCGCTATTGATCAACTCAATCTGAGTCTGCAGCTCATCATATTTAACTGACAGACTTTCCAACTTGCTAAGTTTTAAAGATAACTCGGCAATTTCGATAGTTGTCAGAGTAGCTTGCTTTGTAATTTTATCTAAGTAGTTTTTAAATCTTGTTATTTGACCTTTTACTGAGCTACGTTTTGTAATTAAATCTTTTAATGTTTGGTTTTCGAACAGAGACATCACGGCAAAATAAAGTTATATTTAATTTAATTTAGAAATAACGTAGTAAAATAAGTTTTAAAATGAAGTTTTCTTAAAATGATGATGTAACTCAATTAATTAATTAATTACAAAGCAGGCGTTATTTGGAAGGCACAAAATTCACTTTAGTTATTGAAAATTATACGTATCTCACACTCCTCAGGGCGAAGGCACCAGGGCGCAGGCTCTCAGCGAGCAGAATCAGCTGTAGTCCCGTTATTCAAAGCGCAGAAAGGCCCGCGAGCCCGCGGTAGGTCACGGCGCAATACCACTGAAATAGTCGGCAAATTTGGCTAAATAACCAGAAAAACCTGGTGCGAAGTGGTGTTGGAAGTTGGTTTTAATGATTTTTATGTAATTTAGGCTGATTTATAATGAATTTAAATGATTTACGTAAAATAATTATTTTTTATTTTTAATGTCGGGTAGAAAAATATTACAAGTGTACAAATTATTGAACTAGGATTAGGAAATTAGGGATATTTTATGGATGAGAATAATGTTTGGGGACAGAGGAATGTATTTAGGAATGACTAAACAGGGCACTTAGCTGAATTTTGGCTTCGAAGTGTTCTTTAGCTGAATCACTGTTCGACGATGTAAGTAGCTCGTAGTCGGCGAGTCCTCAATATTCCCTTATTTCTTTCTCCTGGTCCTGTCACGGTCGCCAATGTTCGCGCCTTCGTGGCGTGATGGAATTTACTTTTTTAGAAAATAAACTCGAAGACAATTTCGATGAAAATTACGTTTAATGAAGAGAGTACAATTTTGATGTTCACTTGACAGCCGATCGTAAGGAATGAATTTAGTAAAACAGTAGCGATGACGTTTTGACGCGTAGTGTTTTTGCTTCTATTTTCTTGGTAGGCGTTAACAATATCTTTCTGTCACATTTTGGAAACCTTCCTTGAATGTAGGTACTCTCAAAATACAAAACCAAGCCAAGAGCGAGTTGAACTTGCCCGATTCATTACGTATCAAAAAATAACGAACATGGTCAGACCATTTTTTGTAGAGCACGGTAATGTAAAAGATAAATAATAATGTTTTTTTGAGTTTTATCATTGTCTTATTTAAGGAGTTAGAGACATATCAGTGAAGTCACTTCAATACACTAACCTACTCACAGTATCCGGGTTAGTTGTGGAGTGTAATAGGAAAACGTGGAGTTTACTTATTTATTAGTCACACGAAACAGAGATACAATAGGTGCTATATAATGAGACCTTAAGGAGAAATAATGAATGGCTCAGTTGTTTATTTGCGGAAACAATCGCCAGACAGTTCGGAGTTGATCAATCAGCACAATAGCGAAAATACAATCTTTCCGTGGCATTTTTACAAGATTATGTGACATGCTAAGCTTCAATATTTAGGCTGTAACTCCACTAGCGAGAGTAAACAGCATGATATAATTAGTAGTAAGAAGTATCGAACCATTCATACAAAATTTAAACTAAAATTAATACATACAAATTATAGTTACAACTGGATTCCACGCCGATAACAGTTTGAATCAAAATGATTAATACAAATTACTAGTTCCAATACATTTTGACATATTGCATGTATTGAAAGGAGCAAAATGTATGAGACTGACACATTGAGATCTGTTAGTTTAGTTTTGCATAGTTTAAAATCAGAACTTAAGTCTAAAGACGACTTTAAACTTAATTTCCCTCCTTCAAAGACAATTTCCCCACTACTCATACTGGCTTCAGAAGTTAAAATTAATTCTTGCGCTCCGGTCCATTCCTAGTTCCAACATCACATTAAAACTCGGAAAATTTAATTCAGAACTTGGCAGCCCTCTACCGTGCGCCCTGCTTGTAATTCAAGAGGTTTCCCCGGAATTATCCCGTGAAATGGATCCTGGCTCGCATATAAACTACAGGTGTGCGGATAGTTTTATTCGAGTTGGGAGAGCTACTCTTCGGCATGAATGGGCCGGCTTGATTAGAGTGATTCACATAATAACCGGCGCGAAGCAGTGTACTCTGTATCGCTAGGGGTGTAAAGGTTTGGTTTTTATGTGAAAGGTGGTAAACGAGCTGGCGGATCTCCTGATAGTAGGGACGGATCCCCTAGACTCATAAGGGCGGAAAAATCAGGAGAATCATAAGTGCGCCGTCAACTCGACGACCCATTTGGCGTAGTGGTTTGAGCGCCGGTGGAGACGCAAAGGTCGCGGGTTCGATTCCCGCATCCCGCCAAATGTTTGTTGATGAAACAGATATTTGTCTTGAGTCTGGGTGTTTGTAGTTCCTTCGTTGTTTCTGGTTTCCATAGTACAAGGGAAAACCTTAGTTTGGGACCAGGACAATGTATGTGATGTTGTCTCAATATATAAAAAAAAAACTTTTCCCCCTCAATTGGGCCTCCGGTACCCCCACTCACTTGTACTACCAATATACAAGTCGATGGTGCGCCTTTTATAAAGGGCCATTTCTGTTGCTTTGACGCTAGGGGTTTTCCACCCCCTATTAAGTTCCCTCAAGGGCACAGTACATACAAGAAGGGATTAAACCTAGAGATTTATGCGTTTTAATCTCGGAACTAACAGACTATGACGTCACAAACACTTCGCTGACGACCAGTTGAAAGGAAATGACGTCATAACAATCAAAGTTATATCTTCAAGAATATTATGAATGTCTAAAGCGCTGTTTTGTCTAGTGGTTCAAGAACCGAACTGTGATCTCATTCAGGATCCTGGGTTCTATTACCGGTTCGAGCAATATCCTTTTTGAAGACCTATCCAGTTTTAGTTCTATGTTTATATTTATGTGTGGCAGAGCCACGCTTCGGCATGAATGGGTCGGCTCGTCCAGAGTGATACCACGGCCTCAGAGAAGGTCGCAGACATGGCCCAAAGAATTGCGCGGTTCAAGTGGCAATGGGCAGGGCATATTGCACATTGGAGCAGAAAGGTCCTTGAGCGGAGGCCGCGTACAGGAAGTCGCAGCCGTGGCAGGCCCCCCACAAGGTAGACCGACGATCTAGTGAGGGCCACGGGAATTCGTTGGATGCGATTTTTTTTTATATGATGGTGATATCACTCCGGTCGAGCCGGGCCATTCATGCCGATGCGATTGGCACAGGATCGATGTATGTGGAGAACATTGGAGGAAGCTTATGTCCAGTGGACATCTATTGGCTGCAATGATGATGAATAAATAAATGAATACAGACAACATCACATACATTGTCCTAGTCCCTAAGATTTTCCCTTACATGAAAACCAGAAACAACGAAGGTGTGAATAGTGTCAGTTCTTTGAGCGAAGCTAAGTAAACTATGCGCTACTTATTGGTTTTTAACTAACACATCCCTCGCAACGCTCATATCGGATAGAAACGCAGCCTAAGGCACAAAATAAAGACTCTGAGACAGAAGTATAATTCCCCACTAAGAGCTAAAAATATGTCATGTACTCACGCATGCGCACTAAACGCCTTTTCGACCACATTAATCCTAACTTATAACATAAGATTGTCAAACTGTCGAGGTCTATGGTAGAGGACGCGCGCTTATGTACTCATGCCGGGCAACAACCCTAGCATATGTCAACGAACTCTTCTAAATTCAAAATCAAGGCTAAGTCAGACTTCTGTGTCAAAGTCTTAATTTTGTGCCTAAGGGTTCCATTGTTTGCTATTTGGCTACGGAACCCTAAAACCGTCCTAGTTCCCTGGGATCAGTAGTAAAATACGCCGTGGCGCCTGAAAGGCCTGTAGCCCGCATCCGCGCCTCGGGCCGTAAAACAGCGCCAGTAGGGGGACCACGAGTACTGAGGGTGACGGGACAACATCTTTAATCACGCGACGTAGCACCACTCGAGCAACCACGACCAGAATTATACACGCTTAAAACGGACAAACAAACAGGCACAGACTTTATCCCATTTATAATATAAACGGCCCCCCAAGAAATCGCTTTGTTTCGAAACATTAGTTCCAGTCTGTGCCAGTCGATAACATCGCACAACTATTACGGTTTTCGGTCTTTGCTATCTAAAGACCCTCTTTATTAATAGTACCTATGGATAATTCTCATCGAAATGTCATTAGCTTAACAGTTCTGAAACACATAATCTTCAAATATTGCCTATTTATCGGTTAAAAAATTCAACTTTTTGTAAATTTCAAGATCCGGATTTCAATGTCGGAGGAATATGGATTGAGAGACTGCCACGGTAAAATTACCGTGGCAGTATCTAAATCCATGACTCGATGAGAAATACTCGTATGGGTATTTCTAATTTTCTAGAAAGAGTCACTACCATGGAGGGCAATTTTTTCTGTACTTAATTGATGATGCATTTGAATAAATTTGGTATCAGCGGTCATGGGAAAAGTACTCGCCGAGCTCGCAATATTTTGAAATTCATAATTATAAGGGTTGAAAGAAAGTTGCCCTCCATGGAAGTGACTTTTTCTTTTTAAAAAAATGAGAATTACCCGTATAGACATGCCATCCTGTGGTCACCCTACCGGCGCTAGTAACCCAGTTTCCGTCTCATTTTAACGCTGCTGATTTGGCGGGATCCGTCAAAATTAACGCCACAGATAACATCCCGGCTGACACCGCTCTCT
Organism: Cnaphalocrocis medinalis; assembly: GCA_014851415.1. Classification (NCBI taxonomy): domain Eukaryota; kingdom Metazoa; phylum Arthropoda; class Insecta; order Lepidoptera; family Crambidae; genus Cnaphalocrocis; species Cnaphalocrocis medinalis. The sequence goes on from CM026300.1 coordinate 1,790,472, forward strand.
ACTCTATGAATAGTAATGCGCTTAGAGATTTATGGCAGAAAACAAGACAGAACCACAGATTATATACAGAACGCCCTGTTGTTGAGTAAGGTTTTATTAGCTTGAGCGACAAGGCTGTTCCGGCCGAAAGTTATGTTGTAGGAGAGCAATGCTTTGGTTTGAATGGGCCGGCTTGACAATTACACGATGACCTGTATGCCTAGCACCAACTTTTCACAGAAATCATAGCGTATGCAATTTGTATGAAAATTGAAGACCTTCCTCTATCGTACCTTAGCAGAACTAAAATTGTCCGCACAACATCTATTAGCCCATTAATATCCAGGGCCTTTTATGCGCTTCCTTCAATTTAACACCCGCTTGCGTTGGTGTAGTGGCTTAAGTACCTACCGGGCCATGATCTTGGGGTCCCGGGTTCGTTTCGAAGCAAGTCAAGTCGAGCAAAAAAGTACGTTTTTTTTA
>CM026300.1:1791033-1874921 GCA_014851415.1 Cnaphalocrocis medinalis
GAAACCTGTGAGTGACATCGTCTACTTCTACCTATGCTAACTGCGGCTTACTGCGGCTCACTGCGTCAGGCGAAACCTGTGAGTGACATCGTCTACTTCTTACCTATGCTCACTACGGCTCACTGCGGCTCACTGCGTCAGGCGAAACCTGTGAGTGGCATCGTCTACTTCTTACCTATGCTCACTGCGGCTCACTGCGTCAGGCGAAACCTGTGAGGGACATCGTCTACTTCTTACCTATGCTCACTGCGGCTCACTGCGTCAGAAACCTGTGAGTGCCATCGTCTACTTCTTACCTATGCTCACTGCGGCTCACTGCGTCGCGAAACCTGTGAGGACATCGTCTACTTCTTACCACCCAGAACACCCAGACCCAAAAAAACTTAGAAAATGTAGTTTCATAAATTTACGATACCGGGAATCGAACCCGGGACCTTTCGAGCTTTGGGCGAACACCTTAGCCACTACGCCATCGAGGTTGTCAAAGAAGACATGAAGTTCATAGTTTTGGTAGACGAGCAGACGGATCACTTGATGGTAAGCGATTGCCGCCGTTCAGACATTTGCAACACCAGTATAGTCACAAGTGCGCTGCCAATCTTTAACCATCTTATCAGCGCCATCCATTGGTACGGAGTGGAACTATTGTCCCGAAACGAAGTGAGGGCGGGCCACTAGTCATTACATAAGAGCGTAAAGCAAAATATTTTTTTCGTTGATTTATGCCCTATTATGTTTAAGAATCGTCCAGGGGTCACTCACCTGTGGTTTGACCTTCTCCTTCGGCTGTGGTTTGTCTGTGGGTTTCCCCTTGTCCTGTGAGTGCTTGCCATCCTTCCCCCCGGCCTTCGCACCACCCTTGGTGGCGCGCGCTCCCAAACTCATCTTTACTTGCTATAATTATATTTACAGCCTCTATTTACAAGCAGCTGGAAATAAATAGAAAACATTAAATTATGTTAATTCTACAGGCAACGTGGAATACTGGCGCGATGTAATCGCCGCCCAGCGCCATCTATTGGTACGGAAACTAATGTCCTGATACGAAGTGAGGGCGGGCCATTAAAATGTATTAATTTGGTCTCTGTCAGTAGCGAGCACTTGCCAATCCTGTTTGACGGTATGAATCGTCACGCTATCTTTTTCTGGTTCTGCCTCTCAACCTTCGCTCATCTGATGGCATGCATTGCGTGGCGATTTTAGTCCACCTTAAACGTGACCAGCCTAGTTCCACTACAGTTTGGCGGATTTATCGCCCTCATCCCCGTTTTTGAGTATTGAGAAAATGCAAAACTATTTTTCGACATAAATCAATAAAAAATCTATTCATTCACACATGCAAGCGTACATCACATACATCCACGGGACCACGTGAAGTACGACTTTAGAGTCCCCAGAACGAGAATCATAATGAGACGAAGGCATCCCCCACAAAATGAAAACCTAGCCATATTAAACGCAAGCCAAATCAAACAGTACTACGCACGTACGGTAAGACACACATCAATGTATACAAAACTGTCAAATTTCTTCAGTCGTTTCTCACTTTTATGTCAAACATGTTAGGTTCAATATCAATTGAGGAAAATTGACAGTTTGTGGTAACCTGATGTGTGGCTGTCTGTACATAGATCTCGACGTATTTCGGCATGACAGAGACAGAATTGCGGGAAAGACATGATATACTGTTATGACTATAACGGACTGTTTGATGCTATGTAAAGGTCAAATAGAGCCAACTTTCTGTGTCAACGTATGGTCTGGAAAATATCGATACAAAACGCTCCAAACGCCATTCTTGTAACTAACCCACCAACCAATAGAAGATTGTTCGTTGAGTAGCGGAGTTTTATTGGCGAATTTCTCTCCGCTTCGCCCCGCTTCACTTCGGTGGATAGGCAGCCTTATGCGTATAAGAAAAATGTAAATAACTGTTGTTATAAACACTGATAAACAACTATTTAAGATGTTTTCAAAAACTCTATTTAACCGCAATCAACATAAATAAATATGCATAATTTTAGACATAAACAAATATCTTATTCATAGGCGACACATTACAACCGACAAACATAACAATTGCGGCGCGATTTGCAACTATGAATAATTCATTGGGAAATGATTGAAGGTTGATCTGTCAGAGTTAACAAAACTTTTTTTCCTCTCTCTCATCTTGAGTGTGTATTGTACATCCCGGTTGCAATGCTTTACGACGATTAAACCATGATTCTGGATTCAAATCCTAGTCCAGAAGTCAGGTTATTACAATGAAACGACACACGTCTGCTATTCGCGACCCTTTAGCCAATTAAATCATGGTTACACGTTTTAAAACCTATTCGAAACGTGCAGGTTTCCTCACTACGGTTTCCCTCACCGCCGATGGTAGAAATACGCACATATATTTGAAAATTCCAGAGGTGAATATGCTCGGATTCGAACCCCACGGTCCTTTGTATGGAAGACGCGTTATACCATCGGTTACTTGCAATGTAACTTTTTGTTGAAATGATGAGATCCGCGGCAGATCTAAGGTCGCGGACATAGCCCAAAGAATTGCGTTGCTCAAGTGGCATAGGGCAGTGCACATTGCGAGGCGAACAGACGGCCGTTGGGGTGGAAAGGTCCTTGAGTGGAGGCCGCGTGCAGGAGCCCGCAGTCGTGGCAGGCCTCCCACCAGGTGGACCGACGATCTTGTGAAGGTCGCGGGAGTGCTTTGGATGCGGGTGGCACAGGACCGATCTGTGTAGACTACTTTAGGGAAGGCCTATGTCCAGCAGTGAAAGTTTATTGGCTGAAATTATGATGATGAATTTTTTGTTGTAGCTAGAAAATTTCATAGAAACAGTTCTTCATAGTAGAAGGGTTCTTTCTCCGTCAGAGATTAATCAAACTGTGAACTGATGATGGCTTTCTAACCGACAAATGGAAAAGATCCAAATGGTCATACATACATACATACCTAATAGATAGCCCTCATCGAAATTCCAAAATGGCGACTCTTACGTCATTGGAAAGTAAGACAAAGAGCTAGGGAATACCAGATAAGAATGCAATTTACAAGACCATTATCATAGCCAAAGTGTTAGCAATAAACAGATAAGCAACAAAACAATACAGATAACTCGAGTCGAAGTAAAAAATATCTGACAATGACCTCATAATAATTACCAAGATTGCAAGAAAGTATAAACAAACAAAACATTCTTTTTACCCTTTCTAGTTAATTGCATAACCCTGTCGCTAAATATTTTTATACTAGAGGCGACAAACAAGCATGCTAGTCACTTGCTGGTACAGCTGGCGGCACGAAAGTATGGTGATGACCGTTATTTTGCGCACTTGTAAAAAAGAAGACTTTCAATAAAAAATGGTTTCTGCGCACTCAAGGTCATAAACTGCTGTTTCGTGCCGTAGACTTTAAGTTATCACCGCCGTCCATAAACATATTCGAGATCAGAGAGGTCGCTGATGCGTTGCCGGCCTTTTAAGAAGTACACTCTTCTCAGGTCCCTAAGTCATAGCCGTCAGGAAATACTGCCGCGGCTAAACTGTTCCACAAAACCGAGGTTCATGATGAAATTCCGCGAAAAGAAATTATGATGGATATGTAGGATAAAGATAGATACCTTGTAATGTAAGGTTGACAACTCAATAATATTTCTAAGAGTTATTTTTGCAATATTTCTAGGAAAGGTGTGAAGGTTTCCTATATCACAGCCCACGCAAACGTCGTCGTGGGCGAGTCTCGTGTGTAACAAAATATTAACAGTAAGAATAAATAATATTGACAAAAGAAATGCTTGATGAATATTCGCCATGACCTTAAAAACCAAAAATAAGTGGGAGGATATAAATTAATTAAAAGTTACCTTATAGGCATTGAAATATAGCTTTAAGAGTCTTAAACTAATTGGTAATAGTTTTCATTCAATAACAGAAGGCAGTTTTATTGAAATTAAAAAAATCAAGCCTTATTTTTTTTAATTAAGGAGTAGATTTAACCGTGGGAGTGATACCACGGCCTCATAGAAGACTGTTTCGTCGAGTGAGGGTACCAGAGGCCCAATAGGGGGGAAAGGGGGTTAAATGTTGGCAGCACACTTGTGACTATGGCGGCGAGTGCGGCGCCTCCACTTACCATCAGGTGATCTATCTGCTCGTCTGCCACCTATCATATAAAAAAAAAGAATTTGGCTGTTTGACCAATCATTAGTCACCATAATCTTTTAAATTAGTTTAGAATCATTGGAAGAGAGATCACTTTTTTTGTGAAATTAAATGCATTAAATAAATACCAAACAGTTTATCGTTGGAACAGGTTGCCTATTACTGACTATTAAAATAGAAATGTGACAAACTTAATTGAAAATTAGTTTTTAATTATTATAAGTCCTAGTTTTGTCAGTTAAATGTTCGGTTGAGTTTTGCTATACAAAAACATTTTGTTATACCAATTTATTCCCTTGCATTTTAATCACACACAAAATAAAGTTTTCTTTTATCATAACAAGAAGCATGGGTCTAATAAATGGCTTTGAATGTATAAAAGGAACAAATAAACAATCTATCTTGGCTAAAGATAAAATACATTAAATAGTTTATTCTGGTCACACTAGAGTGAGCAGCATAATAAATCTTAAATTTATGTTAATAAGGGAAAAACCGTTATATTTATTTCACAAAGAATAAAAAAACAGTAAGTATTATTAGGTATGTTGATGTAAAATATTTCAAACAAGAATGTTTACTTAAAACATGGTATTCCAATTGGTTATTCTTAAAAAAACATAGAGGAATAGAACTGGCCATCTGATGTGAAATTTTTAAATAATTAATTTTATTATGAGTAATTTTGCTTGGTATGTTTTTATCATTTTGCAAAATACAACTGAACTCATGCTTAACTCTATTTGTAGTGTAAACAAGATCTTACTTGTTAATTACAATTTCTTCCATTTGTCTAAATATTATTAAAAATATAATAAAGTTCCCATTCAAATTATGAAAGTACTAATTGAATGCAAATAACTTGTAATTCACTTGCGAGATAGGCAATAAGACAAAAAAGTATGTGTGACAACACTTGGTATGCCAAAACAATCTTGGGACAAGTTCAATGACCTTTGATAAAATAATTTATTCCACAAACTTGTGGACTGTGTATGAGAGCACATAATAGGGAAGTGGCTCGGAAATCCACCAATCAGAGTAATATTACATAGAGTATTACATTGTAATCTGCACCATCCCCTTGATATGGCTACTTGGACCTCCAACCTCCAAGTTAATACCAGTAAAATGTGTAACTCAATTTATCAATAGCTCTTGCTCGAGGGTAGTTACTAAGAACACATTTTAATATGAGAAAGCAGAAAACTAACGACAACAAACAGTATTACTAGGATCCACAGTCGCGAAAGCGGTAAAGTAGTAAACAAAACATTTGGGCGGATCTCGAACAAAAAGACAAGTTTTCATCGTTCCAACTCAATAAATGCGGGCAAAAACATCGAGCGCCACTTTACCGAGCCAGGAGTAACGAAATACAGGAAATCTTTAGCCAGTTTTAGAAGAAATCAGGACAATGAATCATTGTAAGTGGACCGCAAGGGCATTGTCAGAAAGTGGACGTACACCGATGATTTCAACCGGAACACAAGAAAAAATTGAACGTATTCACTTTTTCACGCCATTTCAACAGCTCACGTCATCAGATTTTAGCACATCCAAGACGAAATTCTATAGGCCAGCGGCACATGTGGGGGACGCCATTCTTTCAAGCACCTTTCTTGGTATCAAAATGAGTCTTTGTCGACGAAATAACCGTGCACAGCACATATTCACACCTTTTTTACACGCACATCAACACACAGTACGAGCTCAACTTTAATTATTACCTTATTTCTACAGTATTTAACCGAAATATAGTTGAATTTTTAATAAAATTTACTGATTACCATACCTGTGAATGCGCTCTCAAACGCAAGCTGGTCACGTGACTACCTAGTGATGTGCCATACTATTGCAATTTGATTGAAGAATGGCCAGTTATACTGCCAAAAAATTTTGGCAGTTGCTTTATTACAGCACATTGTCAATAAATATTATGTAACAATCATGAGTAAAACAGTAAACACTCATATTAATACTAACCTTGTTGTAAATTATATTTTTTTGCATTAAAAACTTATCTAGGATTTTAATCAAAAATACCTCATTAAAAACATAATTTTGCAAATACCGGTTTTTATTTGAAAACTTTTTAACGTCTCTCTAACATTTGTTTTTTTATGTTATAGGTAGCAGACGAGCAGGCGGATCACCTGATGGTAAGCAATTGCCGCCGCTCATGGACACTTGCAACACCAGTGGAGTTACAAGTGCGCTGCCAACCTTCCCCTTCCCCCCGGGTGGGCCTCCGGTACCCTCACTCACTCGGCGAAACACAGCACAGGGGCTGTTTCACGCCGGTTTTCTGTGAGGCAGTGGTATCACTCCGGTCGAGCCGGCCCATTCATGCCGAAGCGTGGCTCTCCCACATTCAAAATTAAAATTATGGTAAAAAAGGTAAATATATTATGTCAATATCTTTGAGTATACAGTATACAGGCGTTAAAAATACGGTACAAACGGTAATATTGTTTACAACAATACCTAATAAATAATTATAAAAAATACAGTTTGTGAAGATGACGTGAATAATAATCTCCCCGGCAATGTGTATAGCTCAAATCAACTTTAAAAGAAAAATAAAGTTCTGCCGGAAGCCTTATCTATGGTTAAAGTCATCCAGGTTTGGTTAGGATATAATAATAATAATAAGTGGCACCAAAGCACGCGAGCCGAGAGAGCGAAGTGAGCGTGCCCTGTTATGTAGCGCTACCATGAGTTGACATTTAAAACTGACATAACGTAAACTATTGCTCTGTCTCTTTCAAATGCATCACAATGAAAAAGACAAAGCGATAGTTTTTGATAGCGAGGATAGTATTTCAAACTCATGGTAAGGCTACTGGCCTGGCACACCGGCTGACGAAGCGCCCACAAAAGGCAAAAGATTTCATCATAAAGTTAGGTTAGGTAAGGGTTTTCAGTGCAATTTTAGGCATTCTTTAAGTACGTGTATAGCCACACATCAAAGTATACAAAACTGTCAAATTTTTCCAATACATGCATAGGAATTGTATACAATGATAGATTATACAAGTTGCCAGTGATATTTATTTTGCAACTTAATCCTAATAATGTCAAAGTATCAAAATGTATTTATCCAATACAACCAGGGGACTATCAAGCAAGTTGTAACCATGTAGGCGACAGTGGCGCTACTTTACTTCGCATTCTAAGAAAAACCGGTACACATCGGGAAAGTTCGGTTTCTTACCGTTCGTTACCGGTGCCGGTATTTGTTTTTTTTTAAACGGGTGTAACTTACACAGACATAGACATTGTAACTTGGGTGCGTGGTGTTTTGCCAATATCGTTTCAAAATTCTATAGTGAAAAAAGTGAATAATGTTTATTTATTTTTATTACAAATTATTCGTGGACAAACCATTATTCGTTAATAACAAGATAACTTGTATTTGATGCACATAATAATAGCCAATCACATCGATTCGATAATAAACCCGACAAAGAAAAAAAAATACAGTTTTAATCTAGATTGCAATCCAAAACAATGTGTACATACAAAAAAAAATATATAATAATAATAATGTGATATTAAAATAGGTTTGTCGGACTACAGTAGTAACAAAGACAATCTGACAGATACAGTCGATAAAACAATAGCACTAATACTTATCCTAATTAAGTACCCTAATTACATTTAACTTAGAGAGTTTGCTCCGATGCTGATCTGACCTAGCATCGTCGCCGGGCCCGGCAGGGATAGGATAGAGGATATCTTTCAATTTTATAATAAATTTGGATAGATTTGAAGCAAAAATATCGAAGTCAGTATTTAATTTTACTAGCTCGTTGTATTGACGAGCCATTCTAACCAGAGGGCTGAAGTATGAAATGTTATTTTTGTTGGTCCGCAGGGCAAAAACATTTGTTTTGTTGGATCGCCGCTCGCTATGTTTGGTGTTAAAAGATATTTCAGAAAGTAAAGTAGGTGTGTCAATCACAGATAGTATAATTTTGTAAAAATAGACAAGATCAAAATATTTGCGACGTGTTTCTAATTTCTCTACCCTGAATCTAGATAGCCTAGATTCATAGTCAAGACCTCTACGACCAAGCTGTTGGCGATAGCATAAAATACGCAAACACTTCTTTTGCACTCTTTCCAATTCATCAATGTGTACAATGTAGTAAGGTGACCAAACAGAACTGCCGTACTCCAAGACACTTCTGACAAGAGTAAAGAATAAATATAGCATTGATTGAGGTTTCTTGAAACCCTTCGTGGATCTGCAAACAAAACCCAAAATCAATCACGGGAGTAATTAATATAGGATACGTTTTTTCTCAAAATTCCCACGGGAACATGTTAATTCTGCGTCAACGCAAAGCAACTCATGCGTTAGCAAGCAAAAAGATAGGGCGTGGCCTGGCATGCGGCGCGCGGCGCGGTGCGGAGGGGGATATGCTCGAGTATACAGCCCGAATGCGGGCAAATGTCGTCGAAAATAATTTAAAATGGTACTTACATATACATAGTCTTCTACATCTACACATTTTCGTTAAATAAAACAGCTAAAAAGTTATAAATAAAAAAAATTATTATTAAAAAAACAAAATACCCGACTGCACACTAAAAAAAACCGGCCAAGTGCGAGTCGGGCTCGCGCACAAAGGGTTCCGTAGCAGCAAATATAAGATTTTTAAAGGTGTACAATACTGTAGTATATTTTTTGATCTATCTTATAAGGTTCAGCCATCGTTTTCAGTGTAAGCACAATAACTTAACCAAAAATTACAGTTAAATCAACCTATCTCAAAAACTATAAGAGATACTTTGATCAAACCAAAAATCGTTGAAAGAGTTAATTAGCATGCATCACCTCTATTTTTTTTAGAATTTTATACCCCGTAGTTATAAAAATAGAGGGGGGGGGACATACTTTTACGACTTTGAGAGCTGATATCTCAAAAACCGTTCACTTTAAGAAAATGTTTTTTAGAAAACTTTATATCATTTTAAAAGACCTTTCCATTGATACCCCACACGGGTATGTACATCGAAAAAAAAAATTTCATCCCTCAGTTACATGTATGGGGGGCCCCACCCCCAATTCTTTTTTTTACTATTTAGTGTCATATTTTTGTAGCGGTTCATACAACACATATTCCCATCAAATTTCATCACTGTAGTACTTATAGTTTCCGAGTAAATCGGCTGTGACAGACGGACAGACGGACAGACGGACAGACGGACATGACGAAACTATAAGGGTTCCGTTTTTGCCATTTTGGCTACGGAACCCTAAAAAGAGTAAAACAAGCCCCACAATAATATTGATCAATCAAATGCTAAAAACTAATTATGTAATACCGTTTAAACAATACCTATATTAAAATACACTACAATATGTGTTCGTAATCGATAGTTAAATAAACAGAAACTTATTTTGAATACAAATTTACTGAATATAATTTATAAATGTGATGGAAAGCATCGCAGGCGGGGACCACCTTGACCGCCACCAACGAAAATTCTGCTAAATGGTGCACAACCGAAATGACTATAAATAAGCCTCTGTTGGTCCCCGCCTGCGATGCTTTCCATCAACATTTATAAATTATATTCAGTAAATTTGTATTCAAAATAAGTTTCTGTTTATTTAACTATCGATTACGAACACATATTGTAGTGTATTTTAATATAGGTATTGTTTTAAACGGTATTACATAATTAGTTTTTAGCATTTGATTGATCAATATTATTGTGGGGCTTGTTTTACTCTTTTTTTAGTGTGCAGTCGGGTATTTTGTTTTTTTTAATAATATTTTTTTTATGTGATAGGTTGCAGACGAGCAGTCGGATCACCTGATGGTAAGCGATTGCCGCCGTCCATAGACGCTGCTTCACGCCAATCTTCTGTGAAGCCGTATTACTCCGGTCGAGCCGACCCATTCATGCCGAAGCGTGGCTCTCTCACGGTGAGTACTGCCACCTAATAGAGAAATTGGATGACCTCCCAATACATGTCCTAGTTCATTTTCTCTACTAAGTTCAGATTTCTATTTACATACCATGCACTGAGAGTAATATATATGTCACCGGAAAATAACAAGACTCGTAAGTTGATCAATTTTCTAGGTAGTTGATCAACTCTCGGAAAATAATAAACGGCAGTGGGAATGTACTATTTAACGCATTTAATTTTAGTAAGTTGATTAATTTACGGCGTCTTACCGTTAAATCATCCGACAAAGGCAAGGTGTACGTTGATTGGTTAATAGACTCACGTGATTTTATACCTGCTAATGCTGTCGACCAATCAGAGAAAAGTGTATTAAGTGACGGATAATAGTGTACCGTCAAATAGTACACTTGGCAACGATTGGCCCATTTGTGGATGATTTTACTTGTAGCAATATAGTTAATTATTAAATTACGGCTAGGTACCGTAAGTTGACCAATTACCTAAAATTCAATGCGTTAAATAGTAAATTTCCACTGTCGTTTATTATTTTCCGAGAGTTGATCAACTACCTAGAAAATTGATCAACTTACGAGTCTTTATTATTTCGGTGATATTTTCCGGTGACATATACACCGCAAAATAGTCCGAATCGTAAGTCGATAAACCCTACTTAACTTAAGATTCTGCTATTACGGTGATATGTCCATTTACTGGAAGGTAAGTAATTTCGATTCTTCAAAACCAGGTCCACCTTCACAAAATAAGATCTGACCAGCACATATCCGAGGAGACCGTGGTGCAACAAGACTCTAGTGACGAGGAGGCCGCTGCCCCTGCGGAGGATGAGTTCGACAAACTACTCCAGCAACAGATCGAGCTGGCCCGGGCTACTCCAGCACCCAGCTCTGCTAAGAAACCTGCGTTTAGTACACCCAGCATTGACAGGTATTATTTTAATCCTTATTAATCTTAAAAAAGAAAAAAATACAAATATCTGTAGGGCTAATAAAAATTATAAATTTGCCTTCTTTATGTCTTAGGTGGCACCCATCTTCTCCTTTGGTTGGTCCCAGAATCTTTCGGAATATCTTCCGTTCCGTCAACAGCAGTTGATTTTCCTCCTTCAGTGTTAGTGTTCCGCAAAAAATTGCGAACTTTAACGTCGGAGGCCAAGACCCACTTTGAATCGCTGAGCGAGCGTTGTAGTAGTAGTATGTCATAGGTGGCAGACGTACAGACATACACTCGGCGTCAAAAAAATCGCACATCTGCATAGTTTTCATACTAACGCGCTCATATCACGGCTTGGTATACTATAAAAAAGTAAAACATTTGGTTGCAATATTTTTTACGTAACATGGTTTTTATATGCTCGTTTGTTAATCATGCTTCTTAATTAGTCGTGAAAACTTCCTAATTTTCCCAAAAACATAAAAAAAGTAAATCAATGTTCTTGTCCCATACAATGTTCTATGGAGCTGAAAGACTGATTTACTTTTTAATTTTTTTGGACGAATCAAGTAAATTCCGATGATGAAAATGTTGGATTAAAAGACGAGCATATATTGGTAATGTTAACTTAAAAATATTGTAATAAAATGTTTTACTTTTTAATATACGAAGCTGTGATATGAGCGCGTTAGTATGAAAACTACGCAGATGTGCGATTTTTTTGACGCCGAGAGTATTACTTGATAGTAAGCGACTGCCGTAGCCCATGTACATCAACAGCAGTTAGGACTATTAAAGTAAATACTACTTTATGGTACTTTTAAACTCCACTTCCCCTGGATTGGGCCTTCTTGTATCTACACTCAAGCAAGCGCTGCTTCACGCCGGTTCTCCGACTTACAGAAAACAGACCCACAGATTATGAGGCAGTAGTATCATTATGGTCGAGTCGGCCCAATGCCGAAGCTGGCTCTCCCACTAAACGGTTTTCCTTGCCCTTTTGCACTGGAATGAGTGAGCAAGTCAGATGAAACTGATTCTATGAAATCTTTCTTATATCGCCATTATCATCCTTACATAATATAAAAAATTGTAACTAAAAATTGTACACATATTTTTAAGGTCCCACATGATGCCCAAAGCCACATCTTCACCCTCTATCAGTGAAGAGCAAAGAGAAAGAATGCTCAGAAACCGAAGACTTGCAGAAGAAAGGAAATTAGCTAAACTTAGAAATGAAAATGCTAGCATTGATTTGACAACTGTTCCACTATCAGAAAATATGATAACTAATGATGTAGTTACAAAGAAACATAACAAATCAAATGTTATTGATAGTTCTGATGAAGAGGATGTAGCTGTTGTTAAAGAGACTGTGACGGTTGATGTGGTAGTTGCAAAGAAACATAGTAAATCAGTCATTAATAATAATTCTGACGAAGACGATGTAACTGTTGGCTATGACTCTGAGTCGGTAGATGACGAAGTTGCAAAGAAACATAACAAATCAAATGTGATTAATAGTTCTGATGAAGAGGATGTAGCAATTGTCAATGAGTCTGTGACAGTAGATGTTGATGTCCATAGTAAGGTTGTAAATACAACAAATGATGATGAAGTAACAAGCCATAAAAATATTGATGAAAACATGGATGTCATAGCTATTGATGCAGGTGATGATTTCGATAAACTTTTTGCACCAACTAAAATTGGAAAAGATAGTGTATTGCCAACTGATATAAAAAGATAATGAAATGGAAAAGGACAGCGAAACAGAAAATCAGTTAGAAGCTGAAAATATGAAAGATAATGAAATTGTTCCTGATACAAATTCCAAACATAGTGTTGTTGATCAACATGAAAACCTTATAGAGAATGAATCACTTTCAAGAACTGTAGATAAAGCTAATGATGATGTTATTAATATTGATGATAAAAATAAAGAATCGAATGTTGCCAAAAATAATGAAGTATTAAACAGTAATAAAGAAAATGTAGACAGTAATATTGTTGAGGAGATTATGGATGTAGATTTTAGTGACGACTTTTAGAAATAAGACGACATTAAATGTCATAAATAAATTTTATTGAGGTTTTATTTAAGTTGAAGGGAATGAGGGGAAAATAATATATGCTTGCTTACCTAATACTTGAATATCCTCTATGATAGAAGTATAAAAGAGTGTGATTCCATTTTGTCAACTGTACCACCCAACTTAACAAAAATCATGGATTCTCTAGCATTATTGAAAGGGGCAGAATAAAGCGAAATGAAAGACAACAGTTAGCCATTTGGTATTTATTTTAATAAAAAAATGGCTATAACGTCATACATAAGTTTTATTTAACAAAAAAAAATGTATTCAAAAACTTAAAAACGACTAAATGATTTCATAAAAGTGACCTCGTCTAAATGTTATTATCATACTGAACAATTTGTTTAGTTACCAGTTACTGTGTGGTAAAATTACATTTTTTAAACTAAAGTTTGGTACAAAATAACGGTTTTTATATTATAAATCGAATGTAGGTATGTTTGAAAAAAATTTTTTCTCCTTTGTTTATTAATAAAATTAAAAATACTTAGTTTTATTTAGGCTCGCATATGGGCACGTAGCGTTTTAGCGAGTGCGCGTTTAGCCTCAAAATAGGGCACGTAACACTTTTAAAACTTAGCACTTTCTTAAATGACAGTCATTGTGGTTTAAGAAGTTGATAACAAACATTTCCACTGCTCTAAAGAATAAAGTCCGATTTAATTAATTCTCAGTTAATTATCGTCACCTGGTACTCATAGTACAGGGGTTGCACTAGTTTGAAACCAGGTTGATTGGAGTGATTGTCTGGCGCATTTATTTTATTTGCAACTAGTGGCCCGCCCTCACTTCGTTTCGGGATCATAGTTTCACTGTCTTCCAACAGATGGCGCTAGGAGTCAATTACATCGCGCATGTGTTGTGTTTTCGGTTTATCTATAGCTTTGACGTGAGCTATGAGATTAATCTCTTATGAATAGTATAGATTATGTTTAATATAGGAGATCGGACTTAGTTCTTCGGAGGAAGCAATTCATATCAATTTAGACGAGGTCTGATCACACGTAGCCACTTAAATAGCACTAGTACCATAATAAAGCCTAATGTACACGACCTAAGCTAAAAAGAATAAATATGTACAATTAGTATTTGGTTTTTCATCAGTACAGCGAAAGTATACAAGACAGCCAAAAATGGCGTCGAGAGAAATCTGAGTGTTTTAGAGACGGGTGTTGTGGAAGATGCGATCTTTGTTAACTCGGATTTTTAATTCTGTAGACTGAACTGAAAGATGTCAATGTGCCAGTCTCATACATTCAGATTCTTTTAGACAGATGCAAAATGTCAAAATGTATGGGAAATTGACATTTCCAAATGTCTGTTTCTTCCACATAATTAAATTTGAAAAATGGGCCGAAACCGTCGGAACCTTATGTATTTTAATAACTATTTATGATTATTATAAGCCCGTAATGTATCACTGCAATAACTAATCCTGTTGAATTAGTTAACGATTACTCAATTTTAAAATGTTTAACATTAGACAAATATCGCATCTTTCAACAACTTTAATTAATGTAACCGATTGAACAGTTTCCGCATTCGAAATGGTGGCGATCCGAGAAATAACTTGTACATTTATTTGTAAACCACTATGTAGTTTTCGTTGATGGTAATAACTAAGAACGAATATTATTTTTTTCATGTTCCTAAGTGAATATTTGGTTTTACAGAAGCGTTGCTTGGTTCAACTAAAGGTCCGTCCACATTGACTAGTTAGTCAAGTCAACATTATTGTTTATTACGATAAAACTGACAGATGTCATATGAATTTTTAATTGAATTTTGACTTTTTGCATCTGTCAAAACAGATCAAAATGTATGAGAAAGTGACATTGACATATGTCAATTTAGTCCACAAACAGATATTATAGATCTTGGTCTGTATGGAAACGCTCTGAATAAACACACAAATTACTACAAAAGATCGCCACGCGCACCAGTTTCTATTGAATTAAACTAATAATTTAACACACAATTTATTTAACACCGTAATATTTAACTATCCCTCAATGTTCACACGTGGGAAACGATCTTATCGTAATACTAGAAATAAAGTAAATACATTTTATATACAATATTTTTGAAAGGTGAATCGGCTAGTGGAAAACCTCTAAATATATTTTTAGCTTAGGTACTTCGTAAGCACAGTTTTTTAAGCAAAGTACCTACATTAGTTATGTATACTCTGATTTTTAATCATGTGGAGTAAACTGACAGATGCAAATGTCAAGTTTCCATACATTTTGACATTTTGTATCTGTCAAACTGAGTGATAATGTATGGGAATGACACATTGACATCTGTCAGTTTACTCCACATGATGAAAAATCATAGTTTAGCCTAAGTCTTTATTTATATTTTTCTGTTGTGGCAAGAAACGTTTATTTAGTATTTTCCACTAACCGCATTATAATAAATTCATTAAAAATTAATAGATATCGTTTAAAAACGTTTAAGCAATTTTGGAAAAATAATTTTTCACCCGCTTTCACTTACGCTACTTTTAAATAAATAAATTACATTTTTCAATATTCGTAAAACTTCATAGTACACGATGGAAGACATCGCGAATTAAAAAAATCCGCTAGATGGAGTTTACGTAGACTTCGACCACAAAATAATTACACACAGAAGGTAGACTCGGCCTAATTTTGAATTTAGAAGAGTCCGTTGACATATGCTAGGGTTGTTGCCCGGCATGAGTACATAAGCGCGCGGCCTCTACTACAGACCTCGACAGTTCGACAATCTAATGTCATAGGCTAGGATTAATGTGGTCGAAAAGGCGTATTTTCCCGTTAGTGCGTATGCGTGAGTACATGACACGTTTTTAGCTCTTAGTGGGCAGCCTACTTTCTGTGTGTAATTATTTTGTGCTCCGACGTCATGGATTATATGCATTGTCAATTTGACATGTCACATCAAAAAATATCCATTATCTTTGTTGATCACACCTATGCAAAGCCATCTAGAGGATTTTCAATTCTCGTTGGCTCCCATTGTTTAAAGATTTTGAAAATTTACAACAGAATTTTGAATCCAAAAGTACTTCAGTGACCCCCTGGTCAGATAGATTAAAAACTTGAATGTCAAAAATGCACGAAAGCATCAGAAAGAGCGCGTGACGACTTATTAATTTTATCGGAGGCCAAAGCTCACTTCGAGCTTAGTTTTCAAACGTTTGAAATAGGCACGAAGATTTCCCGCTCCTTAAAGTGACATTTTGGTCATACATTTTAGGTATTTATAGGGGGTCCCAAAATTTTCACGCTCCTTACTACGAGTAAATTTTTTTGTCATAAATTTTCAGGTACTTTCATCCTGGCCACGAAGTTTTATTGCTACTAAATTTTGCACTGAAATTTACTGGTTAACACTCCAACTGTCAATGACGACACCGCTCAAGAGACCGCGCATACAAATGAGTTCCTTATTTCGATGGTAATAAGGACTTTTATACATTACTAGTGGCCTGCAGTCACGTGCACTAATAAGTATACGACTTCATTCAAATATGAACCTTATAATCTGAGCATAAGAGTCGAGGTGTTTACATTTTATTGCAAGCGACTGTTTTTTTTCACCTTCGTAACCATTAGTTCCGCTTTGAACCGATAGATGGTGCTGATCGTCGATTGCATCGCGCAAGTTATAAGCCACTGTCAATATAATTTACCTCTAAATGTAGATTATGTTAGTAATCTTAAGTGTATATCACATTAGTTGGCCTCCGGGATGAGGGATGCGAAGAAGGAGGTGAAGATCATCCAGGTGACGGCGAGCAGCGACTGGTCGTGCGCGGGCGCAGGGGGCGCTTCCTCGGCGGGCGGCGGGGGCGGGTTGTTGTTTGCCTGGAAATAAACATTATGTCACAATGTCAGAACTTTTTGTTTATCAAGCACTCGACATTGGAGTCGAATTTAAATTTGGTATGGACGAATGTATGAAAATCTCTAAATTCGACTTCAATGTCGAGAACACAAGAATTTGTCAACGAAGACCGGCGTTAAGCAGTGCCTGCGTTGGGATTCATCGAGTGAGGGTACCGGATGTCCAATCGCTCGTTGGTAGCGCACTTGTGACTCTACTGGGGGACAATTCTCGTGCTTTCGACACCGGAGTTGAATTTAGAGATTTTATACATTCATTCACGAAAATTCCTAATTCGACTTCAATGTCGAATGCACTCACTTGACGAACCAGCGGGGTTCTCCCACGGATACAAGAATGTCTCACTATTTATTCAATTACTAGCGGCCGCCCGCGACTTCGTCCGCGTGGAAAAGTAACTTTTTACTCCCCTTTTAACCCCTTTAATATTATTATGTTGATACAACTTAAACAAATTATTTCGACCAAATTTGGTACCATAAAAACGGTCATTGTGACTAAACCTTAAAAGATAGACATATGCCGTCGCGGACTTTTTTTTAGATCATGTATAGAGGAATAATTCTTTCATACATATTTTTTGTGTATCTTGAACCGTTTTCGCAGCGCACGCAAAGAAAGCCTTCAAAAATGAATAATTTTCCCCGTTTTTTACACATTTACCGCTCTGTCTTTGCTCCTATTGGTCATAGCGTAATGTTATTTAGCCTATAGCCTTCCTCGATAAATGGACTATCCAACAAAAAAAGAATTATTCAAATCGCACCAGTAGTTTCGGAGATTAGCGCGTTCAAACAAACAAACAAACAAACAAACTCTTCAGCTTTATTATATTAGTATAGATGTTGTGACGCCGCTTTAATTTAGTAGTTTAAGTACCGAGCCAAGTTCACGTGGTAATAATAGGTTCGATTCCCAGGTAAAAAGTATTTTGTACGATACTTTTATCCAAGTCCTACTGTGTACGCTCATTACGACAACAAATGTCATGTTTAATGTTAAGATAGTAATTTAACAAGTGTTTTTTTTTCTCTGTAAGTGAATTTAATGTAATTCTTTAAGAGAAAATAAAGTTCTTAAACCTCAAAGTATCTTTCGATTTTTTTGATTGGTGGGCATTGTTTACCTGATTGTTATTAGGCTGTTCTCCCTGGGGGTTGGGGGGCGGCGCGGCGGCGGCGGGGGCCGCGGGGGCTGCGGGGGCGGGGGCGGGGTCGGCCGCGTGGTTCAAATGCAGCTCGCGGAAGAAGCCGATCTGATGACTGCAAATAATAAGAATTCTAATAAAATAATGTTCCCTGTAGACCTAGCTCGAACTTTTTACAGAAGTAGCGTATGCGTACTCGTATAGTAAATATATACAAACCAGTCTGTCAAATTTCTTCAATTGATATTCAACCTTATGTGTATGACAACAAGAAGAGAGTCGATTAAAAAAAATCACAGTTTTGTATACTTTGATGTGTGTCGAACTGCGGCGGAGTAAAATTCATACAGTTAATTCCGTATAGCCTCAAATTTTTTTTATGATATAGGTGGCAGACGAGTCGACGGATCACCTGATGGTAAGCGATTACGACGGTGGGCGGCGGCCCATGGACACCTGCAACATCTGTGCTTTCACAAAAACTTTCCCCCCCTTCCCCTAGATTGGGCCTCCGGTACCCTCACTCACGCAGCTAAACACAGCGCATGCACTGCTTCACACCGGTTTTCTGTGAGAACGTGGTATTACTCCGGTCGAGCCGGCCCATTCATGCCGAAGCGTGGTTCCCAATGTTAAATTCATACAGTTCTGACGCGAACTCCGCTCAATAGTGATTATAGAGTTTTTGATTTTGATCGTCTACTACGTTTGATTTGATAGTAGTTAGTTATCTAATTTATATTCATGTAGATTTTATTGTACTCAACGCTATATCTTATGTTGGTAATACAATAAATAAATAATCAAACTTGACTCTTGGCATGACGTTATATCGTAAATAACAAATAGAGCAATTATAGTCACTGACACAATCATATTGCCAGGGAAAATTGACCTTGTTGTTTCATGACGTTCAAACGAATCATCAACCAAATCCAAATGCTCGCCACTTTGATCGATCTTCGGCTACTCGCATCCAGCTCCAGCCAGCCCTCTTGCGCAGATCATCACTCCATCTGGCCTGAGGTCGTCCTACACTACGTTTACCGAGACGCGGTCTCCATTCCAGAACTCAACGAATTCAAACGAATCTCAACCGTAGAATGGTAGACCACATGGTTGTCTTTGGTTTGACACTTACAGATATCCAGCGGCAGCCAGCAGCACAACCAGCAACAGCCTCGCAGGGCTCCCGTACAGGTACACCAGCGAGAACAGTATAGCGAGCCTGGAGGCCGCGTACAGCTGGTCCAGCCAGTCCTGCGCGTGCGCCTCCTCTTCGTCCGCGGGGGGGCGGCGGCGCGGGCGGCGCGGGGGGCGCCTCGGCGGGGGGCGGGGCTGCGGGGGCGGTAGCTGTGGCTGTGGCTTGCCACCTGGAAGCGACATGGAGGTATAGATTTTTTTAAATCGGTGTACAACTTAACTTAAGGTGACATTGGGGGCTACAGAGTGTGAAAAATCCACTAGATGGCGTATTTGAGAACTGTGGTCAATCTACACGGTGATTGGTTATTTTTGATGTGAGAAGATGTCAATATGTATATCACTAAACAACCAAATGATAGCTAGCGGTTTTTTCACACGCGTTAGCCCCCATTGATTTAAATTAATTGTGACGATTATGAGATATATTAAAAAAAAACCTTCTATGAAAACATTAAGAAATGCATTATACATTTTTGAGATTTGTAATAAAATTTTTCACACGCGCTAAGTAACAATATTTTTTATAATTTCGGAAAGTGACTACTTTTAGCAGTTATGAAAATAATTGTAATTTGTAGGAAGAAATTATAACATAAGTGTGCCCCTTAAAACGGAAAGAATGATCATTATTCATAGAAAAGAAGAATCATTATGGGAAGAGGGCATTACGAACTAGAACGTCGGATTCGATTCCAAAGACCTCCCGTACAGAAGGCGGGTTTTGACCCACTGAGCTACCATGGCTGTATCATATTCTTTCGAAGTTCATGCATGGGTATATTCTGAACTCATGCCCGCACAAGTCACAAACCCGTCGCTATCGCAAAGAAATGTGTCGACAATAACATTTAGCAGTTATGTAATCAGACATTCTCATTTCCTTTTGTTTACCATTAAACGGGCGATAAAATAAACAGCCAATTAGCAAGGCGGCCGAAATGCTCGTAAAAACAACATAAAACTTAAGTAATAACTAAAATGCTGAGAAATTTTCTTCGAGTATAATACTCTACATACGTAGAACTCCTTGCATTTTCATTTTGGTATAAAAAATTAAGAAATTTTAATGACCGCCTCGGTGGCGCAATGGGTAGCAATATAAAGCGACAGCTGCGCTTGGGGTCCCGGGTTCAATCCCCGGGTCGGGCCAAAGATTTTGTACCTGAGTTAATCATTAAGATTGGTGACCGTAGCCACAAAGTTGGAGGTTATACATACATAATAAGTATAAAAAATATATACGTATGTATATATTTTTTGTATATTATGTAAGTGTAAGCACATTATCATGACCTTCCATTTCTCAAGATAACAAAACGCTTTTGCGACGTAACAGATGCGATGTGACAAGATAAGAAAAAATACATAAAACATTTAAATTCATGTGCATTTTAAATCTGGCTAACAATGTGGGTTATCCATACAAATATAGGTACAGCCATGATAAATATACATGGTGGTATAAAGATCACCAAGAGCTGCCTGATGTTTGACGTCAAGACTGGATGAATGCTATTTTAAAAGTAAAATTGCGTTTTTTCAATCAGATCCATACAGAACACATAATGAATGTTGAATAGGTACGGTCAGCACATGTAGCGGTGTTCCAGTTAGTCCAATGGAAATTTCCTAATTGGGTCTCCGGTACCCACACTTACTCGGCAAAACGCAGAACAGTCGTTGCTTCACGCCGGTTTTTCGGCCGTGGTGCCGTATCTTTGGTGGTCAATCCATGATTTTAACTTGTTTATGACTAAATAGTGACCCGCCCTTGCTTCGTTTCAGGACATCAGTACCAATCTGTACCGATAGATGGCGCTAGGTGTCGATCGCGCAAGCGTTACATCTCTTTGGTTTAGCTTTAGGTACTGTGGCTGTCTATAGAATTGATGTTTATAATTAGCATAGAACAGTGGTCACCAATTAGTTACGTTGGAGACCGTTTTCAGAAGTGAAATTATCATCCCCATCTGGACAAAGAACGACGTCTCGATTAAGACGGTAGGCGGGAGGGGGGTCCCAGCAGCTACGACGAGATTTGCGGTTCACATAAAGCGGCTTCCGAGCCGCATTTATACCGCGGTCTGCCATTTGGCGACTCCTGGTGTAGAAGATAGTCAATACTCACATGTTTGCATACTGCTGCATATACTGCAGATACGCCTGCTGCATCATCATCATATGGTTGGCCATCATGGCCGGGTCGTTGGCCACGGGCAGGTACCCCTCCCCCAGGTTGTAGGGGGGGTACGGGGGCACCCGCCCGTAGTTGTTCACGAACGAGCTGAGATAGTTCTGCATCTCTACGTTGTGATTCTGGTCGTTTTGCCTCGTCTCCGGCCTGGTTGGCTCCGTTGGGGCCGGGGAGGCAGCGGGGACGTTGCGTTGTCTGTAAGA
Source organism: Cnaphalocrocis medinalis (assembly GCA_014851415.1). Classification (NCBI taxonomy): domain Eukaryota; kingdom Metazoa; phylum Arthropoda; class Insecta; order Lepidoptera; family Crambidae; genus Cnaphalocrocis; species Cnaphalocrocis medinalis. Next base: position 1,812,827 of record CM026300.1, read on the forward strand.
GAAAGGGTGTGTTAGGGTTTACCAGCTTTGTTGGTGGTAGCAAATTAGCACAGTGCCATCTAGTGAGCATGGTTAACTACTTCATTGTAAAAAAATGCTGATAAAATTTTCAAGGAACCAATTATGCTTTTTCAACAAAGCATGCATGTGAAGAGAAAAAGTAGGTATATTAGAAACTACCACATTATTTCTGAAGACCTATCCATAATAAAAAATTCGGGCTTGGTAAAAAAAAACTTTTTGTTTTGTATTGTAAACTTGGGGGACCCTCATAATTTATTGTTTTCTATTTTAATGTCTTAATGCGAATCACAGAATACATTGATTAGTTTAGTTCTTATAGTTTCGGAAAAAAATTGCAGTGACATAAGGACTGACAGACAAGACAAGCCCAGCAGTGGGAACCATTTATACAATACTAGTGGGCTGCCCTCACTTTGTTTTGAGGAACTTAATTTTACTATTAGTTCTAAACTGAACCAACAGATGGAGCTGGCTGTCGATAATATAGCGTCAGTGTTTTGCATTTTCGGTATGAATATACGATTTGTCAGATTAATCAGTATAAAGATCTAAAATGCTGGTGACAAATGAGATGCAAAGTTAGAATTGAGATAGTGTGTGACTAACCTCAGCCCATCAGTGCTAGGCTGTGGCGTTGGCTGCGTCTCCGGCATCTTCCTTGTAGGCGTGCACACTAAGTGCATAGTATGTGCGATCTGACTCTCATATGTTCTTAGCACATCCTTCAATATGATGTTGTCATCTAAAAGCTGTCCTGAGTATATGATTTTTTGTTCTTCTGTCCTCTGAAAAGCCAAAAATTTATTTTAGTAAAATGTGCCTATCAAGAGAGACAAGACACATATATTATTAATATAAATTTCGAATAACGTAGCAAGTATGCCACTTATTCTCCTTACGCAACAACAGCAGCATAGCTGCATGACCGCCAAATCTAGTTGCATTAAACTAATTAAAATAGAACATTTATGCAATATTTGAAAGCAATTTTACAGCATAATGTATTGATAACAGTTAATTATAAAACTTCATTGATCATTAAGTTGTTTACGTAGGTATTTAATTAAAATAGCTAGTTGTAATTTTTTATGATTACAATTTGTTTCAAATTTAATCAACTTTACCATTGTTGTTGTTTACAAAATTACAATACTTTTGATTTAAAAGATCAAGTTCAAAATATTTTAAACACATTATGTACCTATTACCTCTTCAAATTAAGCAGCAGGTCTAGGTTTTATAATTTGTAACTTATAAATAATGGAGAAAGGCATTTATATGAGTTATAAATAAAATTACCTATAGTAAACTTATTAAAAATCACAAACGCCATAAAGTTTTAGTGTTTAAAATGTAATTATCTATAGTATAAATGTAAACCCAGATTTATTTGATAAAAACTTTATTGATTAATGCTATCATTTGAAATGGTTTTGAACAAAAATTGCCAAATTTTTTTGATCAACTCTCATCTTACTCTCAAACACATTAGGTTGAATATCAATTGAGGAAATTTGACAGGTTGTGGTAACCTGATGTGTGGCTGACTGTACTATAAAAGTATTCTTGTTGCATCACCTGTACTTATGACATCTAGCAATCCTGAATAGAATAGAAAAGAATATAATTTCTATTACTACTACAAAGTGTTTTTTACTAATGAATTCCAATCCCTAATCCCAATTGGGTAGTTGTTTGTGTATTTAACAGGATTAAGAGACCTGACACAGCTAATAATATAATAGCATTTTACTGGTAATTAAGTTAATTATATTTAACTAATGTATTTATTTACCTACTGCTCTTATATTTAGCTATTTGGATAAGGGTAAATACTTATAAAAGATAATGGAAGTTAGGTGGAAGATAAATAATTAAACCTTCAGAGAATTTTCCAATTAAGAAAAGAGAATAAAATACTTTTTATAAATATTCTCAATTAAATGAGAATGGTTTATGATCCTCAATGAAGTAAAATTAAATTTCACTTTTTAAAAACATCTGTTATTAAAATTTTAACTTAATGTTGATATGAGGCTTTTCATGATTATTGAATGGAATTAAGAAGAGATAATTTGTAGCACCCAAGTTCCTGAATCAGTATGCTAATGACAGTGAAATGATAAAATATCTCTAGAGTGGTACCTATATTAACACCATGTCTGCGAACTTTTTTATAAGGAAACAATGAAATTAACTAGATGTAATTGCGCGCTATTTGATAGAAACCCTCTAATTCATACCGGTTTGCTGGGATACACCTCCGATAAGTGTCCTTTCAGCTGCCTCACGGTCCATGACGACTGGCACTCCACGTTCTGATCCTCAATCTGCTGGTTAGGAGCCTTCACGATCAGCGTCACATTATCTGGTATCATTTTTAATCATCCAATTGACGCTGTACCAGTTAGATAATAACGAAACCCGAGATATCACACCTCTAAATAAATACACCAAAACAACTCACAAATTTAAAGAAAACATTAACTAGTGAAACACTCGGCTGACGCAACTGCTCTGTAAACTTTTTCATGTAATCAGTTTCTTATCCGACTAAATAATGGCCAAATTAATTGGTTTTGATGTAAATAAATACTCCGTAAAATAAAGAGGCCCCAGCACTTGTCAATTTGCCTTTGAAATTATTTGTCGATTTTTCATTGGTCCAGCAGTGATTAATGACGTAATGGTTTGATTTCTTCATCCGGATTGATTGGATTTGATTGGCTGGCTTGTGCTGTTTTTTCATGTTTCGAGGTTTTATTGGACAATCTAACATCAAGTTATGAAACAACCAATGAGGATTAATACAATTGTTTTTCTTTGACTTTTAATAAATAGACATTATATTTAAACAGCCTTATAAAAAATATCAATTTATAAATGTAGGTACATACATACATACATTATTAATTTTATTTTAATAAGATTTTGTTTGAATAAACAAAAAGAAAAACATTTAACTATTTTATAACATTAAAACCAGTTTTACAGAGAACGAACAAAACTCTTTAAAAAAAAAGCCGCCTACACATCTGTCAAAAAGTGTTTGTTGTTCAATGCAGATTTTGTAAAGAATATAAGTTAAATTTAGGGAAATTTAACTCTGCCGATCCTTGTTATTTATGAAATTGAAATCGTCTTTTAGTGCTACGTATTCTGTTCAATAACAAACACCTAATTGGGTTGCAAAAGCCTAGAAAGTAGATGAAATAAGTCCTAACCTATAAGAATCGGGTTATTTGTGTAAAATGGGTGTAACAGTGTAAGTTTTAGTCAACTAGCTTTATTTCTTGGCTAAGAATACAATACTATGCGTAATAATACATTGTATGTGTATAGTTATGCATGATGTTAACGCAACGAATGTTTATTTTTGGGTTGAACTTTATTCTAATCGAGGCTATGTTTTGGTGTTAGTTTGCAGCAATACCCCGTGCCGGAGAACAAGACAGGCACGTACGTGATAGAGCTGCTGACGAAGCGGATCCTGGCGCTGGGGGCGACTCAGCAGGGACAGTTTTTAGTTGACTGTGAGAGCTATCTTTCGCATCCTCAAATGGGTTAGTATTTATATGGATACCTACTTTAATTTATGACGGCCTCGATGGCGCAGTGGCTAAGGTGTTCGCCCGAAGCTTGAAATGTCCCGGGATCAATTCCCGGTCAAGTCAATTTATGAAACTAAATTTCTTGGATCTGCGAGTTCTGGGTTGACGCCCCCAGTTAAATATCGTCACCTGGTACTCATAGTAACAGCGGTTGCTCTAGTTTGAGACCTGGTGATTGAAATAGTTAATTAAATGAACATTGCTCGCTTGTTGTTAGCGACTATTGGGTGCTTGTTTGTAATTAAATTACAGTTCAAATAATCAGCATTGTACTAAATCTTCAATATTTAAATTACTCTACAGGAACAACAAAAACTGTGCATATCCTACACAACTCTGAACAGCCAGCATCGGTATTCTCAATACTGGAGAGTGGCACAAAGAATATCCACGTTATAGCCGATGGTCTGTTCGACCTACTCATGATGAAACTGTCTCAACATTACACTTCGAAGAAGCAAACGAAGATTGAAAGCAAAGGCCCAAGGTTTGAGCTCGGAGACTTCTGTGTGAAGCTGGGATCGGTTACCATGAATCAAAATTTTAAAGGCATCTTGATTGAGGTTGGTTTTCTAACTTATACTTGTCCAAGGGCGGCAATAGGGGTTATGGCATGTGAAAAAATCCGTAGAAAGCGTACTTGAAAACTGAGGTCCCACATGATGATTGGTGATTTTTGTTGTGAGATATCAAAGACATTGAAGTTAGACCTGTCTAACAGCGTGCCATCTAGTGGATTTTTCACACGCAATAGTCCCCATTGCTTCCCAATAGGTGATCTGCCTGCTAGTCTGACACCTATCTTTCCTCAAATACAGGAATATCTTAGGCTCCAGTCCTCCCCAATATTGCATGTTTCTATCTTCTATGTTATTACAATCATCTAGAAACAATGCATGCACTGCTGGTTTTCTGTGAGGACGTAGTATTCTCCGGTCGAGTCGGCCCATTCATGCCGAAGCGTGGCTCTCCCACTGTTATCTTGTCGCTTGGGAGCGCTTCTATAATTAAATAAACAAATAATCTAAGAAACGAGCCTATACCTTCCTAAAAGGCCGGCAACGCATCCGCACTCCTACTGGTGTAGCTGATGTCCATGGGCGGCGGTGTTCACTTACCACCAGGTGACCCGCTTGCTCTTTTGCCTTCCTATATTTTTTTTTAACATTAAATGCTATAATATTATATTATATTATAAAAAAATATATATACTTTTCTCCCAGGTGGAATACCGTCCATGCGTGATGGCCAACGCAGTATGGGGTCTCCTCCGCGAGTTCCTGCAAGGTCTCCTGGGGCCCACCGTCCCCATCCAGCCGCCGCAACATCTGCTCAGCCGCATGAACGAGATTTACACCCCCATAGACTCCATATACCAGTACTTGGAACATTTTAGTGCGTATAGGAAGATTACTGGGATGAGAAGTGCGTGATTCTGTGGGGTAACTTCTTTGAAGGATTTTATAGTTAAAGTGGTCCGCCCTCTACTACGGAACTGAGTTTTGCTATTAGTTCTATTCAACACCAATAGATGGCCCTGGGTAAAAAAATAATTTTCTCAGTGGTCAGTTATTTATTGGCAGACAAGGGGTAAATATTTTCCGTTTCGGACTGTACTAGTTTAAGAAAAAAATATTTGTAAGTTAGGTACGATGTTAAATAAAGTAAATATATTTATACTATACATTTATTTTTAATTTTAGTCTGTAATTAGTTTTTAACATTCTTACGGATCCGCCTTCCTTCCATATCTCATCCACTTGTGTTAATAGGCATTCCTAACCATTCTCAGTAAAAGAAACTGTAAGGGCCTTGTTCACCATCTCTGAGTAAAGTGTCAAGTAATTTACTCCTCAATTTAAGTGGGTTTGGAGGCAACTGGCCCCTGGTCCGCGGCCTAGTTAACAATTTAAAAAATATATTCAATACAAAAACCAGGGGCCAATTTTCTCCGAAACCCACTTTAATTGACAAGAAAACTACTTGGAACTTTACTCAGAGGTGGTGAACGAGGCCCTAAGTATTACATATTTTGTTGTGAAGAAAATCGACCCTCTAAATCATTACTTAGGAATTTGTTTATTCTTTCTTATTTACGCTTATCAACGGATATTGAAGCCGTCTTTCACAATAATCTAGGATTCGGTGATGTTATTATGATTAGTGGATTTACAAACATCGACTTTGCGCGTATTTAGGCGAAGAAAAGCGGGGTATCGCGCCAGTGGTCAGCAGTACCCGAACCATGTATTATCTTCTCTTGTTACTGCTTTTTAAAGGTGAGCTTAGTTACATTAATTAACTTTAGGAATTCATTTCGCACACACCACAGAGCATCATCCTGCACAAGGGCGGATTTCGGTAAGTAAACCCCACACGATCAAATATGGCTATGACTTAGGGACCTTCAAGAGAAGATCGTGCTTCTTTCTAAAAGGCCGGCAACGCATCAGCGACTTCTCTGATGTCTCGCTGATGTTCATAGGCTGCGGTGATTACTTATCAACAGGTGACGCTTGCCTAGTATAAAAAAATGTGACTTCAGGTTAAAATGTGACTCTTTTAATTAGTAGTGCTTAAAAAATGGTTGCTTATTGTTATATGTACTGGTGTTTATAGATAAGTAATTAAATTAATAGTTTCCTAACTACTACGAAGAAGTTAGTAGTGTTTAAATTAATAGTTTTCATAGCTCGGGTTTGTGATCACCAATCCACATTAGGCAAGTGTGATGATTAAGCCTAATCCCATCATAGTAGCGATGACTTGATTTCTATGATGAAGGCCATAGCCCTACAGTGGTACAGTATATAGGCTGCTAATTTACTTTTTTTATTTTTAATAGTTTCCTATATGTAATGTAGCAGTAAGTGTGTATCGATGCGCCGGCGCACGGATCGACCGGGTAGACTGCGGCATCGACGACGACCCAGACGTCACTGTGGGAGACGTACCCCTATCTCTGTACCCTCGGCTGGGGGTGCTGTACTACGCTAGCTGTGAGTAAATTAATGTATTATATTGTACTAGTGGCCCGCCCTCACTTCGCTTCGGGACCGGAATTCCGAAATGAACCAATAGATGGCGCTGTGTATAATTACATCGCGCAAGCGTTTCGTGTTTTCGGTTTACCTGTAAGCCGTTGTCTATTGAAGTTATCTCTTTATAAATAGTAAAGATAATTACCACGAGGTAGGATGGCGGGATGAGCTTGACACCTTTTGCGCCAACTGGACCGTAGTCGCCCAGGATCGTGAAATGTGGAAGAGGGGTAGGGAGCCCTTTGCCCAACAGTGGGACACGACGGGCTTTTAATAATAATTGTATAATTCGTGTAAATCTCATCTGATCTAATGATTGTAAATCTTTAGGATCAGAAAACAAACATGTAACGCCTTCCCTCACTCTGGTGCCACAGAATACCAGCGTCATTGCTTAGCAGTGACATCATGCTGAGTGGCAACCATTTTGGCAGGTTTCTGTTGTTATTTGCTCCAATTTAAATATTTTCTATTCTATTCTATTAAAATAAGAGGCCTTATTCCTTCCTAAAGATCCGGCAACGCATTTGTGATGCCTCTGGTGTTGCAGGTGTCCATGGGCGGCGGTGATCGCTTACCATCAGGTGAGCCGTCTGCTCGTTTGTCCGCTATACCTAATGTAAAAAAAAAGCGTGAGTAGGTATATCAATCAAGTTAAGCCGTCAGTCCCGCAACGAATGGGAATATAAAATAATTAAAAAAAAACAAAAAAATTCCATTGCTTGCCACCCTTTGGAAAGTAAGCCGTCTTCTCGTCTAAAAACACACACACCTATCACATAAAAAAAAGAAAAAAATACTTTTTTTTAACTAACATCGTTACAGTTCAACCGCATATTGGAGAGATCCGGTCAGTGACGACCGTGGCGCTGATCCAAGCGGAGTTCGTGATCGCCCCCGCCGCGGACGTCGGGCCCATGCCGAAACAAGACTTCAGGTACTCAACCATCATTTCAGCCAATAGACGACCACTCTGGACATGGGCCTCCTCCTATGTTCTCCACACGGATCGGTCTTGTGCCACCCGCATCCAAGGAATTCCCGCGATCCTCACTAGATCGTCGGTCCAGCCGAGGGTTCGCCGATCGACCTCTTTCTGGAAGCAATTCAACATCCAGTTATACATTCTTTAAAAATATCACATTGTCGCCACAATCAGTGTGAATTGGTTGGCGGCACTAGTTTCGTCGATATAGCCCCTTAAGCCTAATCCTATCATAGTAGCGACGACTTGATTTCTATGTTGGAGGCCTTTGCCCTGCAGTGGGACAGCATATGGACTGATTATTGTTCTCCATAATCTCAGGCGCAACGCTCGAGTGCTCCTCGGGTACGACTGGAACGGGGACGACCACGGCGTCCGCAACTACGTCCTGCACCCGGAGTTCGTGATCCCCGCCGCGGACGTCGGGCCATGCCGAAGCAAGACTTCAGGTACTCAACCATCATTTCAGCCAATAGACGACCACTCTGGACATGGGCCTCCTTATGTTTCCCACACGGATCGGTCTTGTGCCACCCGCATCCAAGGAATTCCCGCGATCCTCACTAGATCGTCGGTCCAGCCGAGGGTTCGCCGATCGACCTCTTTCTGGAAGCACAGGGCCGGATCTGCCTTGCGGGCTGCAGCCTAGGGCCCTGGGATTACAAGGGGCCCCCAGATCCCGCTAAAAATCCCTAAACGCTAAAGATCCCGCTTTCTACAACTAATACTTGCGTAGGTTTATGTACCTACCTAATAAGTATTTATGTTTGTTGTGAAATAAAAAATATATTTATATGAAGGGCCCCACAAATTCACGATCCGGCCCTGTGAAAGCAGGTACGCAAGAGCAGTCCTAGCAAGGACTTTTCAAAAAGTAGGGCTACTGTACAAAATACAAAAATTATGTGGACGTCTCTAATTATTTTCTAAACTGAATACCTAGCGTCCGCGAGAGTACCAACGAAAATTTGAACAAGTTTGAACAAGATAAAAAAATCGTAAACCCCTATTCATCATGATGATTAAGCATAATCCCATAATAGTAGCGATGACTTGATTTCTATGTTGGAGGCCTTTGTCTTGCAGTGTAGCAGTATATGGATTGATTATTTTTCTCCATAATCTCAGGCGCAACGCTCGAGTGCTCCTGGGGTACGACTGGAACGGGGACGACCACGGCGTCCGCAACTACGTCCTGCACCCGGAGTACGGGCAGACCTACAACACCGTGGCGTTGGTGCAGCTGAAGGCTCCCGTCAGGGACCTGCAGTGTAAGTTATCATACCTTGCCGAAGCATGGCTCTCCCACGGTAAGCAGTGAGAGAGCCATGCTTCGGCCGAATGACCTCAGGCCGAATGAAATCACCCACTCGGCGCTGCTTCACGCAGGTCTTCTATGAAGAAGACAGTGAAGCAGCGTCGAGTGAGGGCAGAGAGAGACCCAACGTGATCGCAGCGCACTTGTGACTCCACTAGTGTTGCGGGTGTCTATGGGCGACTGCTATCTTATAGCTTACACTTTCCATCACCTTTCACCCGGAGTACGGGTAGACCTTCAACACCGACGCACTGGTGCAGCTGAAGGTGCCTGTCAGGGACCTGCACTGTTAGTGATCATCATACTACGTCCTCACGGCCATGGAATCACTCGCTCGGCGCTGCTTTACGCAGGTCTTCTAAGAAGAAGACCGGCTTAAAGCCCAATCATCCATAGCCATATCATCATAGCTTCGTACCGTGAGGAAGCCACGCTTCGGCCGAATGACCTCTAAGCCATGGAATCACTCGCGCGGTGCTGCTTCACGCAGGTCTTCTATGAAGAAGACCGGCTTAACGCCCAATCATCCATAGCCATTATCATCATAGCTTCGTACCGTGAGAGAGCCACGCTTTCAGCCGAATGGCCTCACAGGCCATCGGAATCACTCGGCGCTGCTTCACGCAGGTCTTCTATGAAGAAGACCTGGCTTGAAATCAGCGCCGAGGAGAGGTAGAGAGAGACCCAATCGGTATGTCAGCGCACTCCACTGGTGTTGGTAATGCCACCCATACACGGGTGTCTATTGACGGCGGCAATCTTATTTATGGCTTACCATCAGGTGATCTGCTCGTCTGCCACCTTCCATCCGCAGTACGGGCAGACCTACAACACCGTCGCCCTGGTGCAGCTCAAGGCGCGCGTCAGGCGCCATCTAGCGTATTTTTCACACCCATTAGAAAACAATATTATCCATTTAACAATGCCGAAGTTGACTTCATGTCGTCCCTTGGACTAATTTTCTGACTGAGCACATTATATTTGATTCCAGTGAAGATAAAGCCGCTGTGTCCACCGCCAGACATATTGAGGGACCCAGAATTCTACGTCGTGAAATTCCACAGTGGTAAAGCATTTTCAATTACTTAATTTTGTTAATAGTTTTAACTTTATTAGGAGATGGCGCTCGGTGTCGATTACATCGTCCAAGTTATGGTCTTTTCGGAGCAATATTTTGTCTATTATTATTAAAGACGGAAATTAACGCGACGTTAATGTTTAAAGATTTAAGTACATACATATTTATGAACTTACTACTTGACGTTTCGTTACATAATATTTTGTCGCTGTGAGTATTTCTCTTTATAAATAGTAGATGCCCTATGAAACAAGAACTAGTGTATCTATAATATATAATATATTTATATGTTTAGCTACATGCTCTATTGGAACAATAATTAAGAGAATTTATAATACCTACTTAGTGATTTTCTTAACTGTGAGGTCCACGGCCTAGTCAGGGTGTGGTCCGGGGGAAGGAGGGTTTAAAAAGTTGATGATAACACAATCCACTTGTGTTGAAGACTGTCGCAAACAAACTTTTATCTTTGACAATTAAAAAAATAAAAAAAAGTACAAAGTCCGGCCCATGTGGGCTCTTGGCATAATTATATCGTGTGTTCATAAGTGAGGGTTATAATGTATACTAACTTACAGATTTTGAAAAACTGAAAAAGCAAGTTATCCCCGTAGCCTACGTACCCGGGGAAATGTGCAAAGATTTCTACGTTTCTGCGAATGTAAGTATATTTTACTTAATAAAAATAAAATTAAATATCTGTACGAGTATTTCTAAAATTTTATCTTTTTTTCTTCATTCTTACAATGGGCCTTCTCATAGTCCCTCTTAGGCGCCTTTCAGCTGTTGAAGGTGTGCTAACATTCCAACATTGTGAAGTCGTCACGGCGCGTTATTGCTGTTGATGGTATGCCAACATTCCAAGAGCGGAGAGCCGTCGACACCCCTTTCCACTGTTGGTGGTGTACCAACATTCGAAGACCACCACACATTCCAAAAGTAGGCCTCAAGGTCACTTTGCGCTTTTGGCGGTGGGCCATCATTCCAACACTGTGTAGCAGTCAAGGCGCCTTTGCTTATGGCGGTGTGCCATCATTCCAAAACTATGAAGCCGTCAAGGCGCCCTTACGCTTATGCGTCCCCCGTACGTGTTGGTGGTGTGCCATCATTCCAACACTGTGACCCCGTCAAGGCGCCTTTGCGCTTTTGGCGGTGGGCCATCATTCCAACAGTGTGAAGGCGTCAAGGCCCTTTCCGTTGTTGGTGGTGGTCCATCATTCCAACACTGTGAAAGCCGTCAAGTCGTCTTTGCGCGTGTGGTGTACCATCATTCGAAGACGTCATGGCGCACGTTGGTTGCAGCTGTACGCAGAGAAGATGCGTCCCCCGCACGTGTTGGTGGTGTGCCATCATTCCAACACTGTGAAGCCGTCAAGGCCCCTTTACGCTGTTGTTGGTGTGCCAACATTCCCACATTGTGAAGGTGTCACGGCGCGTTATTGCTCTTGGTGGTGTACCAACATTCCAATAGTGGGAAGACGTTAAGGCCCCTTTCCACTGTTGTTGAGTACCAACATTCCAAAAGTAGGCCTAAAAACCACTTTGCGCTTTTGGTGGTGGTCCATCATTCCAACACTGTGAAGCCGTCAAGTCGCCTTTGCGCGTGTGGTGTACCATCATTCGCTGACGTCATGGCGCACATTGGTTGCAGCTGTACGCAGAGAAGATGCGTCCCCCGCACATGTTGATGGTGTGCCATCATTCCAACATTGTGACCCCGTCATGGCGCCTTTGCGCTTTTGGCGGTGGTCCATCATTCCAACACTGTGAAGCCGTCAAGGCGCCCTTACGCTTTTGGTGTACCATCATTCGAAGACGTCATGGCGCACGTTGGTTGCAGCTGTACGCAGAGAAGATGCGTCCCCCGCACGTGGCGTGCGCCATCAGCGAGGAAGACGACAAAGTGTGCGTGTGGGAGGCCGGCGCCGCGCTCGTCGTGCGGGACGTGTGGGGGCGCTGGCAGCTGGTATATTTTTTTGATTTTTTTTTATGAGATAGGGGGCAGACGAACAGACGGATCACCTGATGGTAAGTGATTACCGCCGCCCATGGACACCCGCAACACCAGAGGAGTCGCAAATGCGCTGCCGACCTTTTAAGAAGGATACGCTCGCTTTTTGAAGGTTTGTAGGTCGTATCGGTTCGGAAATACCGCTGGTGACAGTTCATTCCATAGTTCGAGGCAGAAAGTTTCTTAAGAAACGCACAGTTGAAGATTGCCAAGCATCTAAATGATGTGGGTGGAAATATGAATGTATGTGAAGCCCCTGGTTTGCAGGTGTTCATGGGCGACGGTAATCGCTTGACATCAGGGTGATCCGTCTGCTCGTCTGCCCCCTATCCTATAAAAAAATATAATAATAATAATAGCATAGCCCAAATAATGGCTTAAGTGGCAATGGGCAGGGCACATTGCGAGGAGATCAGACGGCTGTTGGGGTGGAGGTTTGTGTGGTTGGGGTGGTCGCGGGAGTCCCCTGGATGCGGGTGGCACTGGACCGATCTGTGCGGAGAACGTTGGGGAGGCCTATGTCAAGCAGTGGACGTTTATTGGCTGATATGATGATAATGATGAAATAAATAATAATAAATTTACACAATGATGATGTTGGATAATATCGATCCAAGATGGCCGCTCACAAAGATATGGATTGTAAGTTTTAACACAAGTCCCACAATATGGGTATCATTTATATTAAAAGGGCTTGAGTAGCAGGATATATTTATTGTGACAAATTTCAAATCCAAGATGGCCGCTGTCAGAAAATGAGTGTCGGGGGTTTTTTATATTTTCGATATTTTTACCTTCACAGTTGGGTCTGGGTGTTCGAGGCCCGGGCTGCGGCGCGCCGTCGCGCTACCTGGACATGATGAGCTACTACCCCTGGATCGAGGCCAGCTTGGACAAGTTCCGGCAGATCACCATCTCTAAGATACACAACCACAAATATGTCGTACGGAGCGGGGGTATGTGCTTCCACTGTCTTTCTTTCACTTTTGATCGTAACAATATCGACTTAACTCTGATTTATAATCATGTGGAGTAAACTCACAGATGTCAATATGTCATCCCCATACATTATCACTCAATTTGACAGATGCAAAATGTCAAAATGTATAGAAACTTGACATTTGCATCTGTCAGTTTACTGCACATGATTAAAAATCAGATTAAGCCGAAAGGCGTACTTGGTAGGGTCCCTGCCTTCCTGGTGTAGGTGATGTCCATGGGCGGCGGTGTTCACTTACCATCAGGTGACTTTTATGCCTTTCCATATAAAAAGACCCCTGCTCGAATATAAGCTAAATAGAAAGATACACATGGTAAATGGTATAACATACTGTTACTTTAATCATAATAATGTTTTTTTTATTAGTATTAGAATAAAAATTGTAATGATCATAATTTGAAAAGAGTATCTACTGAGTTTCTTGCTGGTTCTTCTCGGTAGAAATCTATTTTCCGAACCAGTGGTAGCTACCATAATACTATTTGACATTCATAAACGTTCTGTAAGGACTTAAATTGAATAAAGGATATTTCTTAGTTAGGACTTAGTTTGCAAATCATTACTTGAATACTTTTACTTCTATTTCCTGCGTACGTGGCTGATCTTTAGGATTGGCCGCCGTAGCCGAATATCGGTTGGACGATTATGACTTACTAGCGGCCGCCCGCGACTTCGTACGCGTGGAGTTAATTATTGACACTTACCGTCATATTTTGGACAATCCACACAATATATTGTTATAAATTGTAGCCTATGTGTTATTCTGATGTATAAGCTATATTGTGGTAAAGTTTCATTCAAATCCATTCAGTAGTTTTTACGTGAAAGAGTAACAAACATCCATACATCCAAACAAACTTTCGCCTTTATAATAGTAGTAGGATGTTATGTTGTTGCGCAGGCGAGTCGGCGACGCAGCGCTTCGGCGCGTGCGACCCCGAGGAGAAGGAGAACCTCATCTACCGCGACATGATCGTGCTGCGCACCGACAACACGCAGTTCCAGTTCATGACCTACAACGTGAGTACAGGTGATGCGTCTGCTCGTCTGCCATCTGGCACATAAACAAATACAGGGTGTATCTGTGAACATTACATCCCTATAACCACGTGTAATGTAAACTCTGATTTTTAATCATGTGGAGTTAACTGACATGTCAATGTGTCATCCCCATACATTATCACTCAATTTCAAGCGTTTATAGTCGGTTTTTTAATTAGACAAAGTGATTTGACAGATGCAAATGTCAATTCCCCATACAAGTGTTGCAAGTGTCCATGGGCGGTGGCAATTGCTTACCATCAGGTGATCCGCCTGCCTGCTCGCCTGCTACCTATCACATAAAAAAAAACAATTTTGACATTTTCAAAATGTAAAATGTATGGGAATGACACATTGACATCTGTCAAATCACTTTGTTTAATTAAAAAACCGACTATAGGCATTTTAAGGGGGATCTAGGGGGCCCCTTGTAACCCCGGGGTTCTGGGCTGCAGCCCAAGTAGCGCATAGGTAGATCCGGCCCTGGGCTCCCTCCCTACGGCGTCAACCGGGCACTCTTACTCTCTTGCCTCTTTCAGATGACGTTGGTGGAGAACGTGGAGTACACTTGCCTGACCCTGGAGCTGGTGAACGCCAGCGCCGTGTCGGAGTTCCGGATGCGCCACACCTGCGACCGCGCGCCCGACGACGCGCCCTGCTACCAGTACAGAGGTAGAGTACCTACATAGATAGATAGATTCTTTATTGAAGATATTTAAATCGTTAGATGAGCCCTTACCTTACATTTGGCGCACGAAAATGTGTCAACTTCGGGAAGAGTGAACTCACTCTCTCCGTCCGATACCTATTTTTGAATTGTCGTCTCACTAAAAAATGTGTGACGCGCATGATTTTTGATATCCGCATTTTTGAATCATTCGGAAACGAGCGATTTGCAACGAGTGGTGTAAACCACTCGCTTCCGTGAGGCGAGTGGACGCATTTACGTCAAATCACACGTCTAATATTAACGAGTTATCAATAGGCTTAGACAAGATTGGCGACACACTAAGCGAGTGATTTCAAAAATAGGGAAAATTATGAATCATGCGACTCACAAGACGACGTGACTTGCAAAACGAGTAGTTTTGTTTGGACGAAGCGAAAATTCAAAAATAGGTCTCCTAGTCGCTTGCAGGAAGCACTGAAAGGCGCATGTTTCTTACATTTCGTTGTTTTCGGTAATTTAACTAACCACTAGATCCACATAATCCTGTGCCTTTATAAAGTGTTCTAATAATTCAAGGAACACAAATAAATCGAAGGGAATCACATTTTCATGCATAAATACTAAATTAATATTATTTTTTTAATAGTGACCCTGCCTCATACGCCAAAGGTCGTGGGTTCGATCCCCACCCTGGACAAACATTCGTGTGATGAACACTTGTGTTTGTTCAGTGTCTGGGTGTTACATATGTATTTTAGTAATATATTGTGATCCTCTGTTGTCTGATATCTGTAACGGTACGGAGTTAGGTCAATGTATGAGATGTTGTGTGAATTTATTTATTTATTTCGCCATTGCTGTCACAATCCTACTTAGTGCAAATGGCGTCCCGTGAAGCGGTTATCTGGCTCTATGACAACTCAGTACGCAAGAGCGAGATATCCGCTTGATTGTTTGTTTCTTGTCTAGTTATCCAAATTAGATTGACCCCTTCCAGTACTAGCCGTTGATCATTCTAGGGGCCAAGCAATTGTGGACAAAAACATGTAGGCCTAACATGCGCACCGCGACAAACTTTGTCGACTCTCTTTCGCGAGAGCGCATCCTTCTATCCCGCTCATCGCTCAGTCAGGTGAGCGAGACGCAACTTGCGCCGACAAAATACGAGTGTCGACAAATTATCTCGTGGTGCGCATGTTAGCCCAGATGGTCTCATGTTACGCACACAGCTTCGAAAAGTGGCCAGTTTTTAAAAGCGCAGGGCACATCTAACGATTTAAATCTATGCTCTATTGCACAACATTCACAACTTAAAGAACTAGTGTTGAGGCTCGCAACCACACGCGACATCTCTCTTGGATATTCAACCTAATGTAAATGACCGTAAGGTGGGAGTCCTTTGACAGAAGTTTGATCAGTTTGTATGATACTTGCGATGGGTGACGTAAGGAGAATACTATATAAAGGACACAGAAAGGCGACTCTCAGCCTATACTTATTGAATTTAGAAGAGTTCGTTTGCATAAAATGCTGAGGTTGAATGCCCGTTCATGATGTACAATAAGGCGCGGCACTCTTACCAAGACCTCGACAGTTCGACCATCTATTCATAAGTTAGGATTAATGTGGTCGATAAGGCGTATTTGCCCGTTAGTGCGCATGCGTGAGTTCATGACATTGTTTTTAGCTCTTAGTGGGCAATCTACTTTCTGTGTCCTTTATATTTTGTGCTGTAGGTATGTACGCACTTTTCAGTCAAAAGATTTGACTGATACTTTACTTTAGTTTTTGTTCCAGGCTCGGTGTTCGATATATCCGTACACCTGATGTTTTCGGACAAGTGTCGGTTTGAGTTGTTCGCGTGGGGCTTCAGGAAGAACATGACACTCCTCGACATACAGGACTGGAAGTGGGAGGAGGGGACATTCTACGAAGACTTCTCCTTGGAGAGAGTAAGGATGATATTTTTTTTTTAATGGGGAGAGCCATGCTTCGGCATGAACGAACGACCCGCTCGACCGGGGTGATACCACTGCCTCACAGAAAACCGGCGTGAAGCAGCTCTTGTGATGTTTCGCCGAGTGAATGAGGGTACCGGAGGCCCACCGGGGGGAAGGGGATAAAAGGTTAGCAGCGCACTTGTCGCATGTGTTCATGGGCTACGGCAATTGCTTACCATCAGGTAATCCGCCTGCTCGTCTGCTACCTATCACATAAAAAAAAAAAATTGTGATAGGTGTTTTTTTTTGTACTACAGGCGGCAAACGAGCAAGCGGGTTACCAGCTGCTAAGTAATCACCGCTGCCCATGAACATCTGCGAGATCAGAGAGGTCGCCGATGCGTTGCCGGCCTTTTAAGAAGGAGTACGCTCGTTTCTTGAAGGTCCCTAAGTCATAGCCGTCAGGAAATACTGCCGCAGCTAAACTATTCCTCATGACTGAGGTTCGCGGAAGAAAATTCCTCGAAAAACGCACAGTGCTAGATCGCCAACCACTAAGGGGCTATACGAATGAAACTAGCGCCGCCAACCTATTTACACTGATTGTGGCGAAAATATGATATTTTTTAAGAAAATAAAACATTACAGACTTAGATCCAAGTAAATTGGATTTTTCAAGATGCAATACAATATTTCTAACACGCGACAAGTAACAATAATGTTAATTATTGCTAAAAACGGCATAATTGGCATTATTGTTACTTGTCGCATGTTTAACATATTGTATTGGATCTTGAAAAATTCATTTTACTTTTATCTAAGTCTGTAATGTTTTGTTTTCGACAAAATATCGTATTTTCGCCACAATCAGTGTAAATAGGTTGGCGGCGCTAGTTTCATTCGTATAGCCCCTTAAGATGATGAGGATGGCATGTCATGGTTTTCATGATCCATCGGCTGTCGGTGTTCGCGCGAACACAAAGGCTTGCAGTGCGCGCTTCGAGTTTGTCCACTGTTGACGCTAAATTACACTTAATCTTACATTACACGTTACACTCGTCTGGACCCGGCTTTAGCGTTTTTGACTCCTGTAGCGCTACCATGAGTTGACATCTAAAACTGACATAACGTAAACTATTGCTCTGTCTCTTTCAAATGTATCACAATGAAAGAGACAAAGCGAGTTTTCGATAGAGAGGATAGTATTTCGAACTCATGGCACAGAATACTTAATAGTACATGTACAGAAAGCCCACTCCTAAAAACCGTTTATGGATATGAAGACTCAGGCTACCATAACATAACGTTGAAATTCCGACCACCCAGCGTTCAATGCCTACCATTATTCATACCTAGAAGTGCGTTCTCTTTCTATCGCAAGCAACTGTCGCGCGTGCGTCGCCGCTCGTTCGTGATTTTCTACTAATTTGGCCCTCCGGAGGGGACGCCGCATGTACAGTGGCCAGCACATCAAGTTACTACAATCTGTCAAATTTCCTCAGTTGATATTGAACCAAACACGTTTGACATAAAAGTGAGGTTCGATTGAAGAAATTTGACAGATTGTAGTAACTTGATGTGCAGGCCACCGTACTTGCAAGTTCGATACCTACACGCGGAGTGGGACAGGCCTGCGCATGGTAAGGCTACTGTTCTCGTGTCCAGGTGGAGTACCGGGGTCCCAGCGACCAGACGCTGTACGGCTTCGAGCCGCTGGAGGAAAAGAATTGGGTCCCGGAGTACGACTACTGGACCACCACGGAGTACTCCAACTATACCACCACCACGGTCACGCCCCCCAAGGAGGGGGGAGGTAAGTCTACTCTGGGGGTTACCATATTTTTCTCATACAGGGTGTATCTGTGAACATTTGCATCCCTTTAACCACGTGTCCTATCAACCATTCTGAGCAACATTTGTTCAACAACTTTTCCAAATTCTTCGAAAAAATTTTCGACTCCCCATACAAAATGACCAAGTCGCGTGACCTACTTTGTATGGAAAGGTGAAAATTTTTCATGCAAATTTTGAAAAGTCATTTAATGTTGTTCAGAATAATTGGTAGAACACGTGGTTAAAGGCTGTTGTAAATGATGATGGTTGATGTAAATGTTCACAGATACACCCTGTATAAATAACTAGTGGCCCGCCCTCGCTCCGCTTTGGGACAGTAGTTCTAAAGGTAGCCAATAGATGGCGCTGGGCGTCGATTACATCGCGCAAGCGTTTCGTGTTTTCGGTTTACATATAAGCCTTTTCGTTGTCTATAGAAGTTATCTCTTCATAAATAGTACATATAGATATGGATTTATTAATTGTTTCTAGTTGGTCTAGTGGTTTAGGTACCGGGCCGTGATCTAGGGGCCCCGGGTTCGATTCCCAGTTCGAATCAAAGTGTGTTTCGAATTTTCAAACATAGCTCGGGTTTGCGATCACCAATCCGCATTAGGCGAGCGTGGTGATAAGGCTAAATCCCATCATAGTAGTGATAACATGATTTCTATGATGGAGGCCTTGGCCCTGCAGTGGGACAGGATATAGGCTGATACTTTATTTATTTACCATCTTAAACTACCATTACAGGTGCCTTAACCTAATGCGATAGCCTAGCAATCCTTATAATTAATATCTCTAATACCTATACATTACTTACTTAACCTAATAATAATTGTTTCCAGGAGTGGAGGATCCAAATAAACGCAAGCCAGGCTACGGCGCCTACTGGACCAAGGACTACGTGAGCGTCATCAACAAGTGGAGCCTGAACACCTCCACCGATACTGACTCGGAGTTCTTACTGGGCATCAGGTGGTAATCCTACTAGAGTAATGGCGGTCCGCCCCGGGCGTAAGGAGTGTGGTCCGCCACGGGCGTTAGGGACCATTCAATTATTACGTACCTATACTTTAAACTAGATTTCGAGACCAAAAAATCTACGACAGATACGTCACTGTCAAATCTGTTAAAGTCACTTATGTCATTCACAAGTGACGTTTTTAGGTTTCGCCAACCTTTTTGGCATTATTATTCTTATTGTGCAGACTAAACTGTCAAGTTTCCATTCATTGTTAAAATGTTGTGGGTAGATACCAAATGTTATTAACACCTGATGTTACTAGGTTACAAGCGCAATACGATCTTTGAAAACTAAAATTACGGATGGTTAAGTTTTTATTAAAGTTACTGAAAAAAAGTAAATAAAAATATTTTTTTAATTATAGAATCAAAATTACCAATAAATAAATTACATCAGCGAGTGTTTTTAGAAAAAAGGGGTATACTATGGTACGATCATTTTATTGCAGTAGCAACATTGTAGTAGTTTTTTTGGTCTCGAATTCCAGTTTTGGGTATAAGCATCGATGGAGGGGGGGCGGGTCTTGGCTCTGCTTACTTTTGATAAATGCAGGAAGAGAAAGTATATTTTATCGACCGTTTTTGCTGACAAAAAGGGCGAATATTTATGTGACAGGTGGCATACGAGCAGACGGATCTAATAATGGTAAGCGATCTCCGCCGCCAACACCAGTAGAGTCACTAGTGCGCTGCCAACTTGAAATATTTCATATTCATTTCATCATCATATTCATAATTAAGATCATATTATGAAAAAAGCAATAAAGAAATGAATTTAATCAAATAAAAAAATCTTGTATAATATTAATATTTAATAAATTTCAGATATTATATTACTATTTATGTTTTATTTTGTGAATTGCACCAGACAATGTCTAACATTATAGATAGATACTTTTTATTGCACAACACATTACAAAACTTAATACTAATGGTAATAGTGGTATAATTGCGATTACTATACAGGCTGTATAATATGTAAACATTTACATCCCTTTAACCACGTGTTCTATCAACCATTCCTTTTCTAAATTCTTCGAAAAAATTTTCGACTCCCCATACAAAAATGACCAAGTCACGTGACCGACTTTGTATGGAAAGATGAAAATTTTTTATGCAAATTTTCAAAAGTCATAGAGCAAAATCTGTTAAGAATGGTTGGTAGAACACGTGGTTAAAGGGATGTAAATGTTCACTGATACACCCTGTATACATATAATGTTTTGCGCAGCATTAGGACAGTAAATATACTGATACTTAGTGGAAAACTATAATACATAATAATGAATTTAGTAGGATTTCTATCACAGGTTTTAAAAGGTTACGAGTAAAAGGCGGTTAACTTAACTTAATAATAAAAAAAATAAAAAGCTGTGTCTGTCATTGGTTTGGCATAGACACCTGCAACACCAGTAGAGTCGCAAATGCACTGCCATCTTTTAACCCCCTTTCCGCAATTGGGCCTCTGCTCTCACTCATTCGTCGAAACACAGCGCAGGCGCTGCTTCACGCCGGTCTTCTGTGAGGCCGTGGTATCCCTCCGGTCGAGCGGACCCATTCATGCCGAAGGCTCTCCCACGGTAAACTCCCTCCTTTTACCCCTTGTTTGTTTGTATTCTGGTCCCGCGCGAGCACGTCCCCCCCCTCCCCCCGGATTGGGCTGCAGTCAGATGTAGTGGTGATCGACGGCGTGTGTAGTACGTTGTCGCCGGCCCATTCATGTCGAAACGTGGCTTTCCCACGGTAAACCCTTCCTTTTACCCCTTGTTAATTGCTAGTATTCTGGTCCCGCGCGAGCCGCCCCCCGTCCCCCCGGATTGGGCTGTAGTCAGATGTAGTGGTGGTCGACGGCGTGTATTACGTTGTCGGCCTCGCGGCGGCGGCCGGCGGCGCTGCTGATGGGCCCGATGCTCCACACGTCGTCTATGTCTAGTTTTTGGTCCCCCTGCGACCATAGATACGTTTAGACATGTGGAACTCAGGAGTGATTGGGACTAAAAAATGAACATCCTTGCAAAAGAGTTAGTAACTCCGTAACTCCTTTGCTTCCTTTATAACTCTTGACATCTTTAACTCTCTGATGTGAAGATTGATTTTAGAAAGAAAGTGTAGTTATGACCTTGAGTGCGCAGAAACCAATTTTGATAGAAAGTCTTCTTTTTTACAAGTGCGCAAAATAACGGTCATTGCTATACTTTCGTGCCTCCAGCTATACTACTGTACTACTATACTCCCTTGACTTCCATATTAATGGCGTCCTCCGGGTCCAGGATGATCATGGGCGTGGACTCGAAGCTGAAAGCGAGCCCGAAGTACGAGTACTTCTTAAGCTCCTCTTGGAACAGGGCCCAGGGGTACACGCGCGAGGGATCGCTGCCAAGCGCACTGCGGATGAAGATAGACGGTTTTGATAAGCGTCCTATAATAGGGTATTTGACTAATCTCGATATAATAAAAATAAAATAAATAAATTATATCATTGAACTACCCGTACATTTTCCACCAACTTTTATTATAAAACCATTTAATTAAACGAGACATTTGATATAGCTACCAAACAAAATTTACTAGACTCGCATACAAGATACGAGCGTGTGACGTCACTCGCCTGTAGCCATTTGTATAGAGCGTTTTTGGGCTTGCTCAAATATGTGCTCTTACAGTTATGATAACGATCTTAGACGTGATTCAAATCAGAATCGAGCAATTCTTTCAATAATGTTTCTTAAATTAAGAGGTCTTTTGATTAACACATACATTTTTTTTTGTCAAATACCCTATTATATTTTCATCAGCATACAAAGTAGGGCTACTCGTCGTTGACCTGACTCTTTCAGTCAGCTTGATCTGTTGGCTTTGCGGCGAGATATAGGACAGCCCCACAGGGCCTACCTGATCTGCCGCGCCAGCACGGCGTGGTAGTACTCCAGCAGACTTCGATAGTGTTGTCGGCGCAGCTCCTCCGTAGTGCAGGCGTAGAAGAAGAACGCCACGTCTAGCACTGGCGTGGCGCATCTGTGCACCAAACGTTTTTGGTATAAGAACTTTATTATCTTACTAGCTTTGGCCCCCCACTTCCCTAAAATGGAGGAGAGGGGGTTAGAAAAGGGCAAAAAGTAGTCTATGTTTCTCTCCATCCCTTCAACTATCTCCACTTAAAAAATTACGTCAATTCGTTGCTCTGTTTTGCCGTGAAAGAAAGACAAACACAGACAGACACACTTTCCCATTTATAATATTAGTATGGATAGCGTATTTTACGACTTTTTTATTTATTGCAAACTTTTTGAAATATTAAGCACAGCTCCCTTTTTATTTTTTATCTATCATCATTAGCTCCAAAGATATAGAGTTGCAAAGTTCCCAATCAGAAAAGGAGAGCGATACCCTAAAAGTTACTTTTTACCCTACAATTGCTTACCATCAGGCCTGCTCGTCTTCTACCTCATCATCATTTCAGCCAATAGACGTCCACTGCTGGACATAAGCCTCCCCCAAAGTTCTCCACACAGATCGGTCCTGTGCCACCCGCATCCAATGGACTCCCGCGATCTTCACCAGATCGTCGGTCCACCTGGTGGGAGGCCTGCCACGACTGCGGCCTCCTGCGCGTGGCCTCCACTCAAGGACCTTTCCACCCCAACGGCCGTCTGTTCTCGCAATGTGCCCTGCCCATTACCACTTCAGCCACGCAATTCTATGGGCTATGTGACCTTAGATCTCCTGCGGATCTCATCATTTCTGACACGATCACGCAAGGAGATTCCGAGCATAGCCCTCTCCATTGCTCTCTGAGTGACTTTGACTTTGACCTCGTCTTCTACCTATCACATAAAAAAAAAATGAAAAAGTGACCTTGAGAGCTGGAAGTCAATAATCTTCGCGTCGACCGGCACACCGGCGTCGTACTTGAACAGGAAGTTGTTGGTCCACGAGTCCCCGTGCGACACCACGCCCGTGGCCGTGGTCTGCGTGGCCGCTACGATCATGTCGTCGTATCTGCAATCATTTATATTTATTTATACAGGGTGTAACAAAAAGGGGGTTGTTAGCGACGCGAAGATTTTATACATTTGATACGTAATTGTCTGTTAAAAAGGTTCGCGCGGTGTGCGGGTGGTCTATGGCTTTTAAAATAAATATACGTCGTGTCAACAACGTCAGCTGAGAAAAAACTCCCGACACGGCGCAAACCTTTTAGTTATCACGTAATGTTTTGAATATCTAAGTAATTCGAAAATAAACCGCCTGATCTTCCCCAACTCCACCTTTTACTGCCCAGTTCCCGGCCGCTTTCAGGGGTATCATACCAAAGTGAACCGATTCTGACACAGTTTACAAATCTCATTTTAGAGTATTTAACCTGCCAAGTTAATATATATAAGATAATATTTAATTGAAATCCGATTCTTTGTGAAATCCATTTCAACTCGCACATCACTAATGAGCAATCAGCTGATAGGGATATTAACCTTTGACCGCTCCTTTTTTAATAGTTACCGCCACTTGCATTCCTGACAATTGTTTGCATACAAAATTTTATAAATGAATTACGGGAAGATTGTTTATCTTTTATTAAAATATTTTTTTATTAATTTGAAACTTTGCACATAGAACCTTCACAAGGTACACATTATTTCCCTTTATTTTTTTTTTATACTAGAGGCGGCAAACGAGCAAGCGGGTCACCTGCTGGTAAGTAATCACCGCCGCCCATGAACATCTGCGAGATCAGAGAAGAAGATGGTTGATACCCCCTTTTTGTTACACCCTGTATAGCAAAAATAAATGATCAAATTTTATTTTGGCTATGGCAATTTATTCTTAGTTCGAGAAGTAATGGTTCGAATCCCACCTGAGCCCGTCGATGATGTTTTAAGTTCGTTGTTTACTTAAATGATCAAAATCAAAAACTATACTCACTATTGAGTTCGCCCAAAAACCAGAATACTGGTGCGATTGACTTGAAACCCAGTGCCATCTATTTGCAAAGATACGATTTACTACGAAAAAAAAACAGGTATTCGCATATCCATACTAATATTATAAATGCGAAAGTAACTCTGTCTGTCTGTTACTCTTTCACGCCAAAACTACTGAACGGATTTAAATGAAATTTGGTATACAGATGGTCTAGACCCTGAGAAAGGACATAGGCTACTTTTTATTGCGAAAAAGGGGTTGTAAGGGGTTAAAAGTGGGGAAAAAAGTTACTTTTCCACGCGGACGAAGTCGCGGGCGGCCGCTAGTAAATAAATAAATGCGCTAGACAATCACACCAATCAACCTGGTCCCAAACTAGGGCAACCTCTGTGCTATGAGTACCAGGTGACGATAATTAATTGGAAGCGTCAACCCAGAACACTTAACTTAGAAAATTCCCGTATTCCCTGCGCCTGGAAGTACAATTGTACCTACCGTCACAGAATACTTAATAGTACATGTACAGAAAGCCCACTCCTAAAAACCGTTTATGGAAATGAAGACTCAGGCTACCATAACATAACGTTGAAATTCCGACCGCCCAGCGTTGAATGCCTACTATTATTCATACCTAGAAGTGCGTTCTCTTTCTATCGCAAGCAACTGTCGCGCGTGCGTCGCCGCTCGTTCGTGATTTTCTACTAATTTGCCCCTCCGGAGGGGACGCCGCATGTACTTGCAAGTTCGATACCTACACGCGGAGTGGGACAGGCCTGCTACCGTTTAACGACATAATGAGCTGGGGGACCTTCCCCCCTGTCGTTTATTTATGTAAGGACCCCTAGGGACCCACTAGTCCCATTTTGAAATGGTCAGGTTAAATATATCTCACCTCTCCGGGACGCAGAACTGCCTAATCTTGTCCACGTAGACGGTCCCGGGGTACTCGCGCTGCACGGCGTCCACGGCGATGCCGGATATCCGCCTCCAGAACCGCCGGTACCACTCCCGCAGCCGCTCGTGGTAGTATGTCTCGAATACGCCCTGGTGGTAACAATCCAAGTAAAAAAAAAGATTTTTTTTACTTGGATACTTACTTTTTGTTGCACGCTAAACACAGATTTAGCGTGCAACAAGGAGTAAGTACTCTCGGCGTCAAAAAAATCGCACATCTGCGTAGTTTTCATACTAACGCGCTCATATCACAGCTTCGTGTATTAAAAGTAAAACATTTTATTACAATATTTTTAAGGTAACATTACCAATATATGCTCGTCTTTTAATCCAACATTTTCATCATCCATGGAATTTACTTGATTCGTCCAAAAAAATTCAAAAGTAAATCAGTTTTTCAGCTCCATAGAACATTGTATGGGACAAGAACATATTTACTTTTTTATGTTTTTGGGAAAATTAGGAAGTTTTCACGACTAATTAAGAAGCATGATTAACAGACGAGCATATAAAAACCATGTTACGTAAAAAATATTGCAATCAAATGTTTTACTTTTTTATATATGAACACTACGCAGATGTGCGATTTTTCTGACGCCGAGTATATTCATTAATTCAATCAATCCGTTGTAATAGGGGCTATCATCATCAGCAACCCACACTCGTCCACTGCTGGACATAGGTCTCCCCTAATGCACGCCACCGCTCCCGATGTCCGACCACTCTCATCCAGCCCACTCCAGCCAGCCTTCGAATGTCATCATCCCATCTTGTAGCAGCGTCCAACACTACGCTTACCGAGTCGCGGTCTCCACTCAAGGATTTTATGGCTCCAACGGTTGTCAGTTCTGCGGCTAATGTGACCAGCCCACTGCCACTTCAGTTTGTTAATTCGGTGGGCTATGGTCGGTTACTCTGGCTCTCATATCGATAAACGGGAAAAAAGGGGCGTATTACATAGGTTACGTTATACATACGAGTAGGTCCTACCTGTCGAACCGTCTCGAATCTCTCTGGTTCCTGGTCCTTCATCGCAAACGACATGGCGTGGAACTGCGCCAGAGCCTTGAGGGTTTGTCTGCAGTGTTCCACGTCGACGCCTTTTTGTCTGCAAATAGAATAGAATCTATACTAATATTATAAATGGGAAAGTGTGTCTGTCTGTCTGTATGTTTGTCTTTCTTTGACGACAAAACGGAGCGACGAATTGACGTGATTTTTTAAGTGGAGATAGTTGAAGGGATGGAGAGTAACATAGGCTACTTTTTGCCCCTTTCTAACCCCCCATTTTGGGAAGTGGGGAGCGAGAGCGAAGCCGTGGGCTAAAACTAGTATAATTTATTTGCGAAAACTGTTATAAGGCACATTTGTTTTTAAAATACTGTAACTATTCATGTCAATAAGATGCTGTTTGTTTTCCAATCCATACTAATCCATACTAATATTATAAATGCGAAAGTAACTCTGTCTGTCTGTTACTCTTTCACGCCAAAACTACTGAACGGATTTATATGAAATTTGGTATACAGATGATCTAGACCCTGAGAAAGAACATAGGCTACTTTTTATTGCGAAAAGGGGGTTGTAAGGGGTTGAAAGGGGGGGGGTAAAAAGTTACTTTTCCACGCGTACGAAGTCGCGGGCGGCCGCTAGTAAGAAATAAATAAATAATGATAATTTATTTGGTAAACACATCTGCAAATTAAAAATGGTAAGTCTAAACCTGTAAGTGTAATTAGACTTCAGCTATTCTGACCCACTCGGCGAATCTCGCGGGCGATGCTTCACATCTCAGTGAGGCCATGGTATCATCGGTCGAGCCGACTTTCATACCGAAGCGTGGCGGTATAAAAATAAAATACTGTTTTTGGACCCTCCCCTCCTCCGATGTAGACGAAAAAATGGGTCAGTTAAACTATACCTTGGAGTGTAGCATCTTAGACATCAAATTATAAGACAGATACGCTCCAAGAATAGAAGATTTAGGTCAAAAAGCTGCAAAACTGAAATGGGGTTGGGCTGGTCGTATGTGCAGAATGGGCCTCGAAAGATAGACAAAAATTGTCACCCAATGGCGGCCGATCGATGGACACCGTCCGACGGGTTACCAAAAGATGGTGTGACGATTTCTATAAGTATGTCCAAGATTGGCAATCAAGGGCGCCGGCAGGGATCTATGGAGGAACTTGGGGGAGGCTTTTGCCTTTGGGACTCAATAGGCTAACTTAAAAATATTTTTTATATTTTTCACTACATCACATACATTGATCTGACTCTGAGATAGGTAGCTCAAGCACCTGTGTTACAGATATCAGAACCAACAGTGGGATTACAAATATATACCTACATATAATGCTTTTCTTTTGTAAATACACACTTATAATACGTAGAAGACACCCAGACCAATACAAACAGACATGTTCATGCACACAAATGTTTGTACTGTGCGGGGATCGAACCCGCAACTCTTGGCCCACACGCAGCATTCACTACCACTGAACCAATCGTCAATTAAACTTAATGTTCAAAAAAATCTATACCTTACAGCGCTGCCATAGTTTTCCAATGACGCATCCTCCAAGCATATGACGTCATGAACTCCGTCAGACTCTGCCAGGAACAGCTTCACGTACTGGGTGAAGGGTTCCAGGATCTGCTTGGACGCTTGGAACTGCAGTAGCTCGGGAAGCACTCGCCGGTAGAAACCGATCTCGTTGGCGAAGAACTCGTGGCTTTTGAATGTGAGCCTTCTGCCGACGCTTTTTGGTATCGTTTTGAGGATTACCTGAAGTTTACGAATATAGCTGGAGGCACGAAAGTATAGCGATGTGCGCAAAATATTTGTAAAAAAGAAGACTTTCTATCAAAATTGGTTTCTGCGCACTCAAGGTCATAATAACTACACTTTCTTGCCTCGGACTATACAATTTTATTGGTTGTGTTTCACTGCGTGAGTGAGGGTACCAGAGGCTCAATCCAGGGGGTTAAAAGGAAAGCAGCGCTTGACACCACTGGTGTTGCAGGTGTCCAGGGGCAGAGGTAATCGCTTACCGTCAGGTGATCCGTCGGCTCGTCTGCCGTAAAGCAAGAACAAAAACTAGCGGCTCGCCCTTACTTCGTTTCGGGACATTAGATTCGATCTAATCTGAACCAATATTATGGCGCTGGGTGTCGATATCGCGGAAGTGTTCTACTTTTTCGGTTTACCGATAAGCATTGGCGTTATTTTATAGATTACTAGTGGCCCGCCCTCACTTCGTTTCGGGGCATTAGTTTCCCATGCAACCAATAGATGGCGCTGTGTGTTATTACATCGCACATGTGTTTTGCTTTTTCGGTTTACCTATAAGCCTTGTCTTTGTCTATAGAATTTATCTCTTTATAAAAAGTATAGATATAGAAGATATAGCTATCATCACAACACTGCTTCGATGGCGCAGTGGGTAGTGGGTCGCTAAAGAGACGGCTGCGCTTGGGTCCCGGGTTCGAGGGAACAAAAATGAAACAGGTCCAAAATCGAAAACGAAAACTGCTTTACGCCGGTTCACGAGAACATGGTATTACTCCAGTCGAGCCGGTCCATTCAAGCCGAAGCGTGATAAAACAATTTTAGAATAGAATAGAATAGAAAAATATTTATTTGGAGCAAATAAAAAATCTTACACAAAAGGACTTAAAACTAGTAGGTGGTACTTAAATCTAATTTAAATGCTTCCAAAATGGTTACCACTCAGCTTAATGCCATGCTTGAAAGCTAATGGCGCTGGTATTCTGTGGTACCTTCATACCTGCACACGTTTACTCTCTTCATCCTGGCTCTTGCCGTATATCCTGATTCGGATCAGCTCGCTCAGGAAGGAATCACCTTTCCCTGTACTGCCCACATACTGGAAAATATTAAAAAGCTTGGTTAACAAACAGAAAAAAAACTCATTATTTAATGACTATTATAGTGGGCCACTATTCACTTCGTTTCGGTATGAAACTTCGATCGGTACTAATAGATGGCGCTGGGAGTCGATTACGACACGCAAGTGTTTTGTTTTGGTTGCCGAAGCGTGGTAAGACGTGGAAGACCAATTTATAAAACGAACTTCTCTTATCTATTTAGTACATCTAAACAGATTGCAGTGACTGTTTACCCTACATTAGTATTATGATAACATAATCTAGGTACTTATATGTCAATCACTGATAAGAGTATTTACTAGTTTAGTTCATCATAAACGTAAAGCAATAAATCCTATCTAAGTATAATTACATGTGGCAGCCATTAAATTTATCAGATCACAAGTGAGCTGCCAACTGTTACAGATATCTGACAACAGAGGAAACACAAACATAATACTTAGGTAAATAGGTACATAATATAATACCAAGACACTGAACAAACACAAGTCTTCATCACACAAACATATTATGTTTATCCAGGGTGCGGATCAAACCCACAACCTTAGCCGTATGAGGCAGGGTCATAGCTACATGCGCCATCGGCACAGAATACTTAATAGTACAAGGTACAGAAGACCCACTTCTAAAAACCGTTTATGGAAATAAAGACTCAAACTACTATAATCTAACGTTGAAATTCCGACCGCCCAGCGTTCAATGCCTACCATTATTCATACCTAGAAGTGCGTTCTCTTTCTATCGCAAGCAACTGTCGCGCGTGCGTCGCCGCTCGTTCGTGATTTTCTACTAATTTGGCCCTCCGGAGGGGACGCCGCATGTACTTGCAAGTTCGATACCTACACGCGGAGTGGGACAGGCCTGCTATCGGGCAAGTCTTATTCTTATTGACATCTGCAATAATAGATTACATACCTCCCAGTGGGTGAATGTGTAGGTTTCTTTGAACCAAGCGGTGAGGGCTTCGCTCAGCTTCTCATCGGTAAGGAGTGGGGACACTTGCGCTAGCGAGCTGAAGTCGTCTTGAGACATGACCGACTCTCTGGAATAATCAACAAGTCATAAACCCAATTATTATAAAAACGGAGGCCAACATTAATAGTCACGGTTTAAAAATAATGCTGTCACTTTGAAAATTTAGTAAATATTATTAATCATAGAATATTTATTTATTTGTCTGTATATCTTATTTATTTAATGGAACTTGGGTCGGGTGGAAAATAAATTGATTAATTTCTTGCATCATTATAGTTATTAGGAAATGTTTAATAAATACCTACCTACCTACATAAAGCTAGAACAGTAATTTTAAGTACATGAGATAAAAATAAGTAGGGAATAACGTTGGTAGGTAATTACTATAAAAGGTTGGTAGGTAACTACTACTAGATAACTACTAAGCATAGTAACTGTTGGCAAGAAATTAAACTTAGGCTAAAGGCAAGTGATTTTTATATTAATTATACTACCTACTATGATGTTACGTTTTATAGAAATATTTTATTAGTTACTACTAGTCCACGTAATCAAAATTCCATTGTATAATCATATTTGTTAAACTAGTAATGTGAAAAATATCTTACTTTAGAATTTAAATCCAGTCTCAAGAGCTCAGTAGTTTCGCACTTTTTAAAAGTTTTGAGATAATGTCAATCCATTAATACTGATTGGCGGAAACGGATGCGAGCGAGGGGTGGCGCGGAAATATTTTAACAACCGGATCTAATTAAAAAGACCCATCTCTAAACACTTTTTGTTTGTTTACTCCCGGCTATCGTAAATGAAAGGTTATGTATTTTGACATTAGCTAAATGACGTTTTGACGGATGACGTTGAAAGAGGTCAATTCTCGGTATACGCCAAGCATGCGCGATGATTCGTGCGTTCTGAGAATATTCTGCCAATGATGGCGCCACTTTCGATTACTCCTTGTGAGGAATCAATGGAAGTATTGAAAAAAGTGTGTATTAACGTATATTTCACAATAAGGATATAAATAGGATAAAGAAACTTGACATACTATAATGCCTCAATAAGAGGTTGTCTGTAGAGAGACTCGAGAGAAGTGACACAAACCACTTAAAGATACTTTTTATTGCACAATATATAATATTACAGAACTTAATGCTAATTATAAGGTAATTTACAAATACTATCTCGGCAGTCTTATCACTAGTAGCGGATTCTTCCAGACAACCTTCACCTTGGGTTAGAGGAATAATACAGCGAATTAACAATAATAATGTGTCAATAAAGTCGTGACATTTATTCTTGAGGAACTATTTGCGGAGTTTCCATGGTATTGCACTTATTGAGTATTCTGCTTGTGACTTAGCCAAATTGGCCACCATACACTATGACGTAAGCGGCAGTGGCGTCATCAATTTTTTATAATGAATTTCTTGATGCTTTATACTTAGATACAATTCTTTATAAGAAGTACCTACATAGGACGCATGGCTTGATGGGTTTGACTGACTACAAAGAACTAGGGCTCCTCACCGGGTTTCCGCTGCCACAATCAGTCTTTGTAAGATGGCAATTTTAAAAATGCGCTCGCTTCCTTACTATAAAAACCTTTTGCATCTTTATTCCAAAGGATTAGAGTTTAAAACTCAACAGCATCAAATTTCTTGTGTAATGGTTAGAATGCAAGGGTAAAGAGACGCCATATTGCCTGAAGGCGCGAAATCAAGGATTCGCGCGTCATTTCGCGCCTTTAAACAAAGGCTTTCCAGCGCCATCTTGCGGCACAATTTGTGTAGGTGTTTTTTGAAGTCCAGGAGAGGGGTGAGCGAAGGATTTCCTTTAATATTTGCTTGTGTTTTTTTGTTTTGATTGGTGGCAGGCGAGCAAACGAATCACCTGATGGTAAGTAAGCGATATCTGCAGCACCAGCGGAGTCAAAAGTATGTTGCCCTTTCGTCAGACATCAATCACATAAAAAATAGATCGATCGATAAAAAAAAATCGAGTAGGTAGTGTGTTTTCGGATACGACCAAGCGAACTCAATTTTTTATGTAAATAGGTGCCAGATGAGCAGATTAGCTGATGGTATTAAGCGATTTTCGCCGCCAATAGACACCTTGGAACACCAGTAGAGTCACTAGTGCGCTGTAAAACTTTAACCCTCCCTCCCCAAAACGGCCCCTGGCACCCTCACTCACTCGACGAAACAACGCAGACGCTGCTTCACGCCGGTCTTATGCCGTGTATCACTCCAGTCAAGCCGGCCCATTCATGCCGAAGCGTGGCTCTTCCACGGTGAAGCAATAAATTGCAAGCTTTTATCCACTAATCGATTATCGCTATCAAATCCTTACCATTCGCAGGTTAGGTATCTGTTACCTTACCCTAACCCTCTAAAATCACCTCAACCGAATTAAATGACACGAAACTCAACATGTCCTTAGATATTCAAAGCGCTACGCAGCCAATCCGAGTGAATTATTTAGAACAACCCCAAATTCGAAGTTCACTCAAAGTCGGAGCGGTCATTTACAATTTAGTAGCATTATAGACGTATCCTCCGGGTTAGGGCCGCTCGTGAGTGAACTAGTGAATTATTGATGAGCCAGGGATGCGTGCGTGTCTATTGGAGAATCGATTTTTTAATTTTGTGGCAGACGAGTAAACGGACCATCTGATGGTAAGCGATTGCCGCTGACCATACACAACTGCGATTCCAGTAGAGTCACAAGTGCTCCCAATCGCCTCCGCTAGGTACCCTAACTGGAGGAAAGAGCCACCGCTGCTTCATGCCGGTCTTCGGTAAGACTGTGGTAGCACTCCGGTCCTTCATGCCAAAGCGTGGCTCTCCCTTGGGTTATCGATGACGAGTTATTTCAATTTTATGATGAAGTTTTACGTTAATACGACCTTTTTGAAACCTCCCACATCAAAAATGGGATCGGGACGCGGGCATTCCTTAAAAGCGAGCAGCCGAGCGAGCAGGACCGATCTGTGTGGAGAACATTGGGGGAGGCCTGTGTCCAGCAGTGGAAGTCTATTAATGAAACGGTGACGCTGCGTTCTTTTTAAGGATTCTCGGTGTTCGAAGTACCTATTCGAGGGGGAATGAGACCGCCATCTTCCAGACTTGCTGACACTGAGAATTCCTTAACAGAAAAACTGCGGCAATGGCCCGACTCTGAGATCGAACCTGAGACCTAAAGCGCAGACGCTTTTAAGTTCGATCTACTACCCACTGCGCCAACGAGCTACCTACCTACAGCCACATATCAAAGTATAGGTACAGTGGCCAGCACATCAAGTTACTACAATCTGTCAAATTTCCTCAGTTGATATTGAACCAAACACGATTGACATAAAAGTGAGGTTCGATTGAAGAAATTTGACAGATTGTAGTAACTTGATGTGCTGGCCACTGTACAAAACTGCCGAATTTCTTAAATCGACTCTGTTAAACACTAGGTTGAATATCAATGGAGGAAATTAGACAGGTTGTGGTAACCTAAAGTGTGGCTGTCTGTACATCGACAGGATATTCTCATCTCTACGCAAGAGTGTCAACGGGTTGCCACGAGGGGGAGGGAAGGGGGGGGGGAGTATGAATTTAAACCAGCCGACGAATCGCAGTCTCATGCATGAACTTCATAATTGTTTGGATTGAAAACTCGCAACTTCTCGTTATAGAAGTTTGTTATCCGTGAAGATACGTAGAACTACCCGTTCGTTCTAAACCGGTTAAGTTTAAAAACTATCTTAACTGGTTTTGAGTGGATTGGTGAAGTGAAGATGTTTGGGAACTGGAAAAACCTTGAACTGTGACAGATATAGAGTAAACACAAAGATTTTAGAGGTATTTACATCATCATCATCATAGGCCTTCGCATCTTTAACAGATGACGTAAGCAGCATCACGCGGTGTGGCTTTACAGCAGCGCTCATGGCTGTAGAGTCCTATGCGGGAGTAAACCACTCGCCCACATTTGCAGCAGGTGAACCGAGCGCCGCTGCGGGTGGGGTTGTAGGCACGGCGCTTAGCACGCTTGGCCGCAAGTTGGTTATACATAGGTCTTTGCGTAAATACGCTAAGTGTTGCCGTCACTAAAGGCTCTATTCGCCAATTAAACCTCTTAGTTTTTGGCATATTCGGAATCCAAAATCTCGATATCTATTTTCAAACGGTTTCAGTAGATAGAAGGCGGTTAAAATCCTCTAGATAGCGTATTAAGAACTGAGGTCCATCTACACGGTGATTGGTCATTTTGGAAATATCTCTAAACTAGTGGCCCGCCCTAACTTCGCTTCGGGACCGTAATTCAGAAATGAACCAATAGATGGCGCTGTGCTCAATTACATCGCGCAAGCGTTTCGTGTTTTCGGTTTACCTTTAAGCCTTGTCGTTGTCTATAGAAGTTATCTCTTTATAAATAGTATAGATATAGAAGATATAAGATAAACAACTAATAACCTTGAAGTTGAACCTTACGCCATCTAACGGATTTTTCGCACAACATAGCCCCCATTGTGTATCTTAGAGAATAATAAATGATCGGAGTATGTACGTAATACCTATTTAGTGGATTTAATTAGGTGATTACTGATTTGGCAACAGATGTCTGAGTCTTTGATCTCGTCTTAATTAAGTTGAGGGTCACGTCCTCAGGACAATTCGCTTAGCAGGTACTAAGTAAATACAATAGCCTAAGGTAAAGCTCCGAGTAGCGCAGAGAGAAAAACAGTGATTCCCACTGTCGTTAATTAGTAGTAACAAATAGCTAAAGATAACATAATTTTCAAAATATCGTGACATTTTTATAGTACCTACCTATCAGCCTATAATGCTGTCCCACTACAGGGCAAGGGCCTCCATCATAGAAATCATGTCATCACTACTATCATATGATGGGATTAGGCTTAATCACCACGCTTGCCTTATGTGGATTGGTGATCACAAACCCGAGCTATGTTCTATGGCGACACTCTTAAAAGTTGACGACCATCTAAAGAACACTTCCGACTATTATAACTTTCAAACAAAAAAGACGAAATCCAAATCGGTTCATCAGTACGGGAGCTACGACAGAGAGACAAACTTATATCAAACTTATAACATTCCGTTCCGGTGTATTTATTTCCATAGAACAGTGCTGTGGTCTGCAAGCCCTGCTGCGTTTTGTCGTAATTCTGCGTGCATTTACCACTCTGCAATGGTTGCCGTAATGTGCGAGTAAATTAGCCTCTGGCCTGGCCTAATTGTGAAATACTGTGGGTGAAGATAGCACGGCTGAATAGCGAGCCATGTAGTAAAATTTCCCATGGAATTTACCTCTTTATAAACTGTAAGAGGCGCGCTCTCACTTCGTTTCGGGGTTCCACTGTGTACCAATAGATGGCGTTGGGCGTTGATTGCATCGCGCTAGTGGTTCGCCGTTTCTATTTGTTTATAAGGTTTTTTTATATTAAGAACAGTCATGAGATTTTTTAATTGAGACTCCTGATAGTAAATAAATAATTAAAAATGCGTTTATTGCTTCCCACAATGACATAACAAAAGAAGGTAGATACATACGTAAGGGGCTGTGAGATTCAAATATGATGTTACTTCTTAAAGCTTATGGCATTTTCTCTATAACTTCCTATTACTGATTCGCGCGAATCAGAAATCGGATAAACCCAAACTACTAATGCTGTAATATATACCCCCATATCAACACGGGATGTACGAAACCTTTGAGGGGAATCAGTTACTTAATTGCTATTGGATTTCAGCTCAAACTACATTATGTACTCCGTTGAACTTATATTATAATTTGTTTAATTATGTAAGTGAGTAATTTTGTTATAGTTTCGAATTGCTGACCCTCTCCACAGTTACATACTTTTACGTAGAATCATTAAGTGTTAGTAAAAAAAAATATGTAAAGCGTTACATATAAATGTAAATAATAATTCACACTACATTTCGTAATTGGATCTGACTCCGTACTAAGTAACTTAAGCACTTGTGTTACAAGTATCCGACAACAGAGGAAACACAAATACTTATAATATTTAAGGTAATACTTAACAAATCATCATCACACAACGTTTGTCCAGGCCTCACCCTCGGACCCACGACCTTTGGCGTTTGAGGCAGTAAATTATGTTCCCTGAATCATTTTCATTGCATCGCTTAACATCAGGTGATCCATTTGCTCGTCTGCCACCTGTATAAAGAAAACCGAGTTTATTAAATTGAGGCAGGCAGGCGCTCGATGTCACAGCTTTCAAGCTTTGTATCCGTCACGGCGAGTATTAACTTTCCAATCTAGCTTCTGAGACAATTCCGCTTTACGACCTAAGGTAGGGTGGCTACAATGTCCGTAGCACTCCCAACCATGGGCGTACCCAGGTCAGAACCCAGGCCCTGAGGCCAGAGGTGGCAAATCAGATATTTTCCAAACTAATTAGGTGCTTATAAAGAATGAAAAACTTAAACTAAAATAGGTATTTTTTTTACAAAATTATTTAGTTACCTACTTAGGTCTTTTTTGTAATAGGTGGCAGACGAGCAGATGGATCACCTGGTGGTAAGCGATAGCGACCTGCAACACCAGTAGAGTACAAGTGCGCTGCCGACCTTTGACCACCTTTCCCCCAAATGACTTTTTTAATTTATATCGATCAAAGTACTAGATAAGTTATATTCATTAGACATCAACATGATCCAGGGGGGGGGGGGGAACCGCCCTCCCATGCCCTTCCTTCTGGGTACGTTCATGCCTTCATCTATCTATCTATCTAATCTATGGGCAAAGGCATCCATCATAGAAATCAAGTCATTGCTACTATGATGGGATTTAGGTTGTGTTGGCGTAACTACGATGGGATTAGACTATGACGTTAAGATGTTGTCTGCGCCCGATCTCTCTTCGATCGTGTCACACTGGTGTCCCATCGAATTAAGAGGGTAAGGGTACCTATACATAATGCACCTGTGTTTGTGTACACACTTGACCACTATAAATATCTTGCGTACGGGGCTGATCTTTAAGGTTGACCGCCATAGCCGAATATCGGTTGGTGGATTTTTATTTTATAATATGTAATACTAGTGGCCTGCCCTCACTTCGCTTCGGGACCGTAATTCAGAAATGAACCAATAGATGGCGCTGTGCTAAATTACATTGCGCAAGCGTTTCGTGTTTTCGGTTTACCTACCTTAAGCCTTGTCATTGTCTATAGAAGTTTTCTCTTTATAAATAGTAATAGATCATAATAAGCAAAGATTTAAATCAGTAGGTATGTCCGGTATTTTATATTCACCTCTTGGGGCCTCTACGTTCAAGGTACGGTTGAATTTTATTAGCAGCGGAGACTCGAATCTACACCGGCAAATCTTAACTCGCGAATTCAGCTTTGCTTTATGATAGACAATCTAAGCTCTATATCTTTAACTATCTATAAGTATCTACAGGGTGTATCTGTGAACCTTTACATCCTTTTAACCACGTCTTCTATCAACCATTATGAACAATATTTGTTTTACGGCTTATGTAAATTCGTTGAAATTTTTCTTGGTAGAAATCGAATTTTCTAATCAGCTGTAGCCAACATAGTTAATATTTGACATTCATAAATGTTCTGTAGAATATTTCTACATCTTTTTTTCGACTTATAAGTGAACAAGTCACGTGACCGACTTAGCACAAAATAATTACACACAGAAGTTAGACTTTGACCTGATTTGGAATTTAGAAGAGTTCGTTGACATATGCTAGGGTTGTTGCCCGGCATGAGTACATAAGCGCGCGGCCTCTACCATAGACCTCGACAGTTTGACAATCTTATATCATAAGTTAGGATTAATGTGGTCGAAAAGGCGTTTTTGCCGTTAGTGCGCATGCGAGAGTACATGACATATTTTTAGCTATAGTGGGAAGTCAGCCTTCTGTGTCAATATGTATTTTGTGGACTTAGTATGAAAAGTCGATTTTTTTTATGCTAACATCCAAAAAACATACAGTTAAATTTTGTTTAGAATGTTTGATAGAAGACATGATTAAAGCGACTGCCGCCGCCTTAGAGCATTCAAATGCTCTAAAGCCGCCGCCCATTAGACATCGCAACACCAGTGGAGTCAAAAGTGAGCTGCCAACTTTTAACCCCCGATTGGGCCTTACCCTCACTCACTCGAAAACACAGCGCAGGCGTTGTTGCTTCGTAGTATCACTCCGCTCGAGCTAGTCCATTCATGCCGTAGCGTGGCTCTCCCACAACCTTTTCAAATACAAAAATGTACTCTGATTACTTAAGCCCACAATATACCTATCGGCCTGGAATTAGAGAATATTGCTTTTGATATTTTTTGCGGCTTTTGTCCAGCTCAATCAACTAAGTGGGGGTTTGAAGCTCGTCGGCTGATGGCCCGGGTCACAGGGATTAGGAAAACATAGGCTTTGTGAGGTGGAGCTAAAAGATTGTCTATGCTTTAAAGCGGATAGGCAATAGTGTTTTCGCAAGATTAAAAGAGGCTTTATACTTTGATCAGATAATGTTTAGATACAAAAAGCGTTTGAAAAAGTGATGATAACAGGCGCTGCATCTTTCCATTCTGTACAAGGCCAGAACGCAAGGGTGTGTAACTAATCGCGTATAGATTGGAAATCAGTTTTTTACTGAGGTTTTCCAATCTATACTAGACTAGAACGCACATACTCGCGTATACTTCGTAGTCACAAAACTTAACTAGCTTGTTCCAAATTTTACAGTGCCCGAACGCATACGGACTAATCGTGTATAATTTGGAGTAGGTAAGCGCGCAAAAGTAAATACAGAAATAGTTTTTTCGTATTGTTCGCGCCATTTCCGTTTCCGCAAGTCAAACATTTCTTCCCATATCCCATATTTCTGTCCCCGTCCAATCCTATACTGCGAGACAGAGAAGCGAGACACGAATCATCACGTGACTCCAACGCCGAGGATCGCCTGTGATTGGACGATGAGTTAAAATCCTCCGCTAAACGATGGCGTCGCGCCCGCTTTAAATAAAATCATAAAATAATGTTTTGAACGGTGCGTTCTCAATAACTAACTGTGAAAAAGTGTCCTTAGTGCTACTACCAGGCTGTGTGGTATTATTACGGTCGGCCGACCACAAAACAGGACAATTGTGTGTGGTGCACCACGCGGGCTTGGATTGCTGCCCGCCATAACCGCCAGCTCGCCGCTTGGAGACCTATCCTGAGGCAGGATATTCAGCAGATCAGGGTGAGTCTCGCAGTTCTCGCAAATCTTCCCTTATACTTTTCTCCCGCAAAAAATTCATTCCTATACAGTCCACTTATATATCGACATAACCGCATTACCACTATTTTGGTCTGACTTCGTTCCGGATAATTGTTACCGTATTTTGGTGTTAAACTCTAATAGTTTACACGTATTTCACCCGCTTATTTCATACCTAAATGGTGTTAAAACTCCAATAGTTTCAACACGTATTCAACCCGCTTATTTCATACCAATTTAGTGTAAAACTCAGATATTTTGGCACAGTAAAATTTTCCAATCGCCATCTTGTTACCGCACGCACAGATTGTGTTTTGTTTTCAAATCCCGTTTTTTCGTACCGCTTGTGTTTCCTATTTATCTAGGTATTCACTTATTTCCGAATAATTACATACTTATACTATTATTTTCACACGCTAATCGTGATAAAATATAGCTTACCGCGTAAATAAGGGCATTTATTTACCTATTTTCACACCGCATTCTACCATATTTAAACCGCATCAAACCTCTGGTATTTACGCAAAAATAAAGATAACCTACATCGATTTTTGTGATTATCAGTATTAGTGGGTATACTATAACTTGTCGTGTAGTACCTACGTATCTATTATAACCGCTAAATAACCCATTTTTCTCTTGTACCTACGCATTATTTGTTCAAAATGGCAGCTAAAATAGCAATATTACAAGCTAAAAATAATGCAATATTCGCTCGCTTGACTAGTCTCAATGATTTAGCAAAGAAAATATCATTATCTACCGCCGATCTCCGTTCCACGGAATCGTTCATGGCGGAAACCGAAACGTTACCGGTCATCCGTCAGGAATTCATGTCGAATCTA
This sequence comes from Cnaphalocrocis medinalis, assembly GCA_014851415.1. Classification (NCBI taxonomy): domain Eukaryota; kingdom Metazoa; phylum Arthropoda; class Insecta; order Lepidoptera; family Crambidae; genus Cnaphalocrocis; species Cnaphalocrocis medinalis. Next base: position 1,853,270 of record CM026300.1, read on the forward strand.
GACTTCATTAACGAACTAGAATACGATAAAAACCCTAAGTTTGTGATTAATTACGAGCCGCTTAATGCGTTTGAGGATGTGTACGCAAGGATTCAAAGAGCAGCGTTCCCGTATTCTTGAGAATAATTCGTCTCAACAAAACCGCGCTTGCGAAAATAAAGGCGCGTCTACACAAATTAAGTTACCGCCAATAAACATTCCGTCTTTTGATGGAAAGATGGAAAATTGGCCCATATTTTATGAGTCTTTTAAAGTAAATATTCATTTGAACGAATCCTTAACTGATTCTCAAAGGATCCAATATTTGATAGGAAAGTTGACGGGTCCCGCATTAAAAATAATCGCGGGTATCATTCCATCAGGCGACAATTACTCATCTATTTGGGAAAGTTTAGTCAAAAAGTACCAAGATAAAAGAGCTTTAGGATCTCATTACATGTCTATACTTTTTAATATCAAACCCGCGACTAATAGTTCTTCGTCATTAAATACTTTTGTTGAAAACTTTGACGCCGCTGTTTCCGCTTTAGAGCAGTTAAAACTTGAAGATTTAAAAGATTTCATTTTGTTAAATATTGCAATGCGTAAACTCGATTCTGCTACCGCTCATGCCTTTGAAACTTTTATCAGAGATAAGGAAATTCCTTCTTATAAGGATTTAATTGACTTCATTAAGAGTCAAGTAAAAATATTAGATCGTTCCGTTTCGTCATCGTCTCACCACCAGTGTGAACCGCACCTTACTCGCAACAGTGCGAAACCAAACCGCGCGCGTAATACCTACCAATCACAAACGTTTGTTACGAGTGACGGCAAGGGTGTTGAGTCTTGTAGCATGTGTAACAAGTCTGATCATCAGCAATTATATAAGTGTCCCGCATTTAAATCGCTTCCCGCCAAAGGTCGTTTCGATTTCATTAAATCCAAACGAGGATGCATAAATTGCCTTAGTTTATCTCATACCGCTTTATATTGTAACTCCACTTATACATGCAAGTCTTGTAAAAAGGCCCATCATACTTTGTTACATTTAGACAATAATAATAACGCACCATCAGTGCAACAACAAGCGACGACATCGAACCCGCGCGCGACCGCGCAGCTCGTGCGTTCGACTCCCGCTTCGGGCGCTGCCACGGCCTCCACTGCGACGTCGCCGTCTCGCTCGCACTCGCCGCCTTTCGCTCCCGCTAACCTGTCGCCAGCGCCACGGGTGTCGCTATGCGCTCGTTCCGACGAAACTCCGCCGCTTTGTACAATAGACTCGCCGCGTACTACTGTACTTCTTTCAACCGCTCAAGTAAATATTTTAAATAATGATAAACATAATACTTCTGTTAGATGTTTAATTGATAACGCTTCGCAAAATAACTTGATTACTTCCGCATGTTGTGAACAGCTCAAATTAAAACCTATATCGCTTTCAAATTCCTTTATTAAGGGTATCGGATCTGCTTCACAGACTGTTCATGGTTACGTACAGCTGCTTGTGACCACGAAAGATAAAAAATGCTCGTATAGCATTCACCGCTTTGGTCGTTGATAATATAACCGACCGTATGCCTTCCGAATATGTTGACACTTCGATAGTGCAACATTTGGTGGATTTACCGCTCGCTGATCCTTATTGGCACATTCCCGGTGAGGTTGAGTTGATACTCGGTGCACAGCTGTTCCCGCACTTGTTGTTGGGCGGCCGGGTTGTCGCGCCTCCCGCTCCATCCGCTATTGAAACCGTATTCGGTTATGTTCTAATGGGTGACGCTCCTATTAGTAATTTTAATAAAAATAACACCGCATGTAAATTACAGAACTTCCGCTACTTTCTTCACGTGTTCTAGTGGCGTAGAGATGCGCGATCGATACGATGAACTTCATCTAAACAAAACATTGACTAAATTTTGGGAGATGGAGGAATTGCCTCCCAAGGGGTTTCTTAGCCCAGAGGATAGCCAATGCGAAGATATTTACTCCGCTACTGTATCACGTGACGAGACAGGACGTTACTGTACCGCTTTACCTTTTTGCCGCGATCCGTCCGAACTAGGGGACTCCCGCTCCCTGGCGGTTCGCCGGTTGCTCTCATTAGAACGTAAACTTCAGGACCCTGAGTTAAGGGCCAGTTATAACGAAGTTATACAAGAACATATAGATAACGGCTACTTGTCCGAGGTCCCGCCGAACAGCGAGGATTATTCTCAGGGATATTTCATTCCGCATCACGCTGTCGTTCGCCACGATAAATCTTCTACGAAGGTTCGTGTTGTGCTTGACGCTAGTGCTAAATGTCATAACGACGTTTCACTAAATGATATTCTTCATACAGGGCCGAACCTGCAGGCTGATATTTTTGTTCTTTTGCTTAATTTCCGCTTGTTTGCTATCGCGTTGGTGGCAGACATAAAACAAATGTATCTCCGGATTCTTCTGCAACCGGAGCACCACAAATATCAAAAGATTTTATTCCGCTTTGACCCCGCGCAACCTATACTCGAGTTTCAGTTCAATCGAGTCGCGTTCGGTTTAAAGTGCAGTCCTTTTCTAGCTATGCGCACTGTGCGACAGCTTGCAATGGACGAGCGCGATCGCTTCCCGCGCGCCGCTGAAGGTGGCGTCTCACGAACTGTACATGGACGATTTAACCACTTCTGTTCCTACAGTGGACGAGGGAAAATCTCTTTCACGCGAACTCATTGACTTATTTCAAACCGGTGGGTTTTGTTTGACCAAATGGGCCAGTAACTCACCTGAGTTATTAGAAGCTGTGCCTCCGTCCAAACGCGCCGCTATAGAGTTTTCGGATAACGAAAATATGAAGGTGTTAGGTCTTAAATGGTTACCCGCGCAGGATATATTTACCTTTTCAACGTCTCCTGTAAACGAAACGTTTACCAAAAGGACCATTCTATCATGCATCGCCCGCTTATGGGATATACTAGGATTCGCCGCTCCGGTAATATTATTTGCCAAGCTTCTCATTAAAGAGCTATGGTTGCTTAAAATTGGTTGGGACGATCCCTTACCCGCTTCTATATGCTTATCATTTCAAGGTTTTAATAACCAATTACCGCTTCTTTCTGCGTGTAGAATTCCGCGTCATTTAGGTGTCACCACTGGTTGTACTACCAACATTGTAGCGTTCGCAGACGCAAGCATGAAGGCATACGGTTGCGTTGTATACTTACACGTCACGGACGGCGACGGAAATGTCCAGGTCAATCTATGTTGTGCCAAATCTAAAGTGGCCCCCGTAAAGGTAGTCTCGTTAGCTAGATTGGAATTATGCGCCGCAGTCCTCATGTCAAAACTCGTGCGTCTGGTTAAAGAAACGTATAGTGCTCGTATAAAGATTGATAATGTTTTCGCGTTTTCAGATTCTAAAATAGCGCTGTCTTGGATTAATTCTTCTCCGCATAGATGGGACATTTACGTTAGCAACCGCGTTGCGAAATGTCAAGAAAATCTCGATCCGCGTCATTTTTATCATGTCAGTGGGGCAGAGAATCCCAGTGATTGTCTTTCACGAGGTCTGTTGCCAGAACAGTTACTCTCTCATCCGCTCTGGTGGCACGGCCCTCCGTGGCTTTGTGCCCCAGTATCAAACTGGCCGATCACAGCGTTCGTCCCAGAAGCTTGTGAGACGTTGCCTGAATATAAGAGCAAAACTTTTGTAAGCTCGACTGATAAAACCGCAGCTAATTTGCTTTATGATTTGTCGCAGAAGTTTTCATCCTGGAATAAAATTATCCGCATTATTGCATTCATTCTGATGTTTGCTAAACTATTATCACGCAGTGACCGAATATTAGCGTCTCAGCTCATAATAGCTGAAAGATATTTGATTAAAGCAGTACAGGCTTTTCATTTTTCTCAATTAATTCATGATATAAAAACTAATAAGGTTATTCCTTCACCGCTCAGAAAATTGGATTTGTTCATCGACGATCACGGAATTGTAAGAGTAGGAGGTAGACTGTCTAATAGTAACTTACCATACGAAGCTCAACATCCCGCGTTGTTACCTAAACATGATCACGTTACTCATCTGTTGATCGACTATTATCACCGCATGCATTGTCACACTGGTGCCAATGTTTTAAGTTCCTTACTGCGCCAAAAATATTGGATCTTATCGTCAAGAAATGTAATTAGACAACGAATTCATGCATGCAATTCGTGTTTTAAAAATTCTCCATCGCATCTTAATACTAAAATGGCCGATCTTCCATCTTACCGCGTGAACGAAACCAAAGCATTCGTTCATACCGGTGTCGATTACGCCGGTCCAATAAATATTACCTTATGTAGACGCCGTGGTCAAAGAAGTCAGAAGGCTTATATCTGTTTGTTTATCTGCTTAGTCACCAAAGCAGTTCATATCGAACTAGCTTCCGACCTATCATCTGAAGCATTTATCTCAGCGTTCAAACGCTTTATTTCTAGACGTGGCCCTGTTACACACATATATTCAGATAATGGGACGAACTTTGTGGGCGCTAAGTCTCAGATAAACGAGTTGCTTACTGACCATCGTATCGAATGGCATATGATCCCGCCTCGTGCTCCACATTTTGGGGGAGCATGGGAGTCTAATATTAAAAGTATGAAACTTCATTTATACCGCGTTATTGGTTCTCAGTTGCTAACCTATGAAGAACTGTTAACAGTTTTGACACAAGTCGAAACAATTTTAAATTCTAGACCGCTTTGTATTTTATCAGAGGACCCGCATCCCGAGCCTCTTACTCCCGCGCATTTTATAATGGCTTCTCCATTGACATACCTACCTACCGCGCCTATCTCTGAGGAGACTAAGAATCTACGCTCTAGGAAAGAACTACTCGATCAAATGGTGCGTAGTTACTGGAAGAGATGGCGCTTAGAGTATCTTCACACTTTACAAGTAAGGCAGAAGTGGCTTACTGATACGGATAACTATTAAAACAGGTACGGTCGTATTGATACATCAGGATGATGTTCCCCCGCTCCGCTGGCCTTTGGGCATTGTACAAGAGGTTTATCCGGGTAAAGATGGTAGAGTGCGCGTCGCTTTGATTAAAACTGCATCTAGTACGTTCAAACGACCTATTGTCAAATTGTGTCCATTGCCTTCGCAATAAAATAGTTCGTTATTAAGAATAATAATAATAAGTTAAGTAATTATAAGGAATAAGTGTCCTATAGTATGTTAATTATTTTCTTTTCTGTTTAACCGCTTTCTTTTGATAATACTACGTATTATCAAGGCCGGGAGGATGTTCGCGCCATTTCCGTTTCCGCAAGTCAAACATTTCTTCCCATATCCCATATTTCTGTCCCCGTCCAATCCTATACTGCGAGACAGAGAAGCGAGACACGAATCATCACGTGACTCCAACGCCGAGGATCGCCTGTGATTGGACGATGAGTTAAAATCCTCCGCTAAACGATGGCGTCGCGCCCGCTTTAAATAAAATCATAAAATAATGTTTTGAACGGTGCGTTCTCAATAACTAACTGTGAAAAAGTGTCCTTAGTGCTACTACCAGGCTGTGTGGTATTATTACGGTCGGCCGACCACAAAACAGGACAATTGTGTGTGGTGCACCACGCGGGCTTGGATTGCTGCCCGCCATAACCGCCAGCTCGCCGCTTGGAGACCTATCCTGAGGCAGGATATTCAGCAGATCAGGGTGAGTCTCGCAGTTCTCGCAAATCTTCCCTTATACTTTTCTCCCGCAAAAAATTCATTCCTATACAGTCCACTTATATATCGACATAACCGCATTACCACGTATCGTGATCTTACTCGGTTCTTACTGGCTTTATCAAAACAAGTGTGCTTTATTAAAAGATGATCAATTTAAATTTTTCCGAAGATTCGAATTTAAACAGCTCTTGTTTATATTCACCACATTTACATAGTAAAAACTCTTCTAGACTGTCTTTCGTCACGTTTTAAACAACTATTTCAGTGTATTTACCATATATTTGTAATTAATTATGCAGAAACAATAATAAACTATGTACTAATAACTAGGTTGTTTATTTATTTAACCTTATACTAATGAAGCTGATTTATCATTTCTACAATGATCATTGTTTTACACATTGGTGTAAAACAATTGGTAGTGAACGGTATATGTTTGCACCCTTAAGTATTATCGCATTTTTTTTTACACTTTCTATAAAGCGTAGGGAGGCCCTTGCCCTTCAGTGGGACACTTGGGCTCATAATAAATATTTAGATCTCTTAAACTCTTGTAAGGCGTAAATGATGTTGTATAGTTAGGAACCAGGACGCACGTTATCACGTTACAAACTATACACGAGCAGTACGCAAAATTCGTGTATACTTTGTAATCGCACATTTAAAAACATTATTACAATATATGCACGACCAGTTTCCTATGGCTGCGTTTTGGCCTTGTATAGATTGGAAAGACGCAACAGCGCTCCTGTCATAGTAGGTATTTTGAATTCCGACAATGGGGGTTTTTTTTTATGTGATAGGTAGCAAACGAGCAGGCGGATCACCTGCTGGTAAGCAATTGCCGCCGCCCATGGACACTTGCAACACCAGTGGAGTTATACGTGCGCTGCCAACCTTTAATCCCCTTCCCCTCCCCGGGTGGGCCTCCGGTACCCTCACTCACTCGGCGAAACACAGTACAGGGGCTGCTTCACGGCGGTTTTATGTGAGGCAGTGGTATCACTCCGGTCGAGCCGGCCCAGTCATGCCGAAGCGTGGCTCTCCCACAATTCGGTTAGGGGAAAACTCACCCGAAAAGAACTCGATCTTGAAATTTTCGTGCGAGTTTTCTTCGGGCGAGTTTTCCCCTAACCTGAAAATGCTGTCACTCTCTTTGCACTCTATTGCGTTACCCTCATATTTCGACTGCTTAGTGTGACACGATCGAAGAGGGATCAGGCGCGGGACTAGGAGCTTGCTCGTGCTTTCCGAAGCACAGCCTGGAAGACTGGAAAATGGTGGCTGATACTGAGGATTTTTTTACAGAAAAAACTAAGGTACAAAGGAGTCCGGCGAAGTTCTATGTATTTTCAGTCTTCGGTTTAGAGGTCCCGTGCCTAGAAAAAAATTAATGATACTTAAAGAAGAACACTCAACTAAGAAAAAAGGAAATTGTTGCCACTTTTCTAAAGATGGGATTATCTTAACTATGTCAAATATCTTAACTATTAAAGTGACATTATGATTGACTCAACGTTTCGTTTTTCCTCTGTGATGTGAGTTTTGTTAACTGAATTGTTTGCAAATTGAAAATAATTTAACTTTTTATTCCATGCTTTCAAAAATATACTTATAATAAGATAAAATAAACATTTTGTTGCTTAGTTTAATTAGTATGTTTCCAAGTATGTATGGTTTCGGAAAACATGAAGACTGCTCTCGCCGGTCTTCTTTCGCCTGCCGAATTAGCAAACTGAAGTGACAGTGGGCTGGTCACATTAGCTGCAGAACTGACAACCGTTGGAGCCATAAAGTCCTTGAGTGGAGACCGCGACTCGGTAAACGTAGTGTTGGACGCCCTGCTACAAGATGGGATGACGACATTCGAAGGCTGGCTGGTGTGGGCTGGATGACAGTGGCCGGAAATCGGGAGCAGTGGCGTGCATTAGGGGATATCTATGTCCAGCAGTGGACGAGCGTGGGTTGCTGATGAAATTTGGCCTGACCCGGGGATCGAACCCCCGGGACCTCAAGCGCACGTCGCTTTAAAGTGCGACCTACAACTGTGGACTTTAATCTTTATATCTTTTAATCACTAGTTATTTAGTGATTGAATAAGATACAATACAATACAAGACCGAATATTACATTTAAGTTCACTTTTTACTTGTGATTGTTAAAAGACCTAGTTGGTAGGTAATAAGCGCGTATGTAAATTGCGTATTACGTGACGATTTCTCGTAAGTATTTTATCGCAGAAGTTCCTACGCATTTCATTCGTGATATTTCCCCGAAATATGACCTTAATTTAGTTCAAAGCGCCAAATCAGGAGTTACGCGGGAAAATTCTATATAAATACGGCTAAAGGTAAAAGTAAATGAAAAATTAAGGTCTCGATGTAGTATTGGGTAGTGACTCTTCTGGCAGGGTTACAAAAACCGGTGAACCGCCTTTTGGGCGGTAATTAAGAAGAAGAAGGTAATTTTCGAAATGCCCAAAATATTGTATCCTGTGCCATTAGTAGGTATCATTTGCTTGTCGTAGCAGCCTGTATATGAATCTGCACTTAGTCCTAAATAGTATGTAAGTAAATACGATGTAAGTAGTGTAAGAATCGTTGGCTGTCCTTAATAAATAAATCAATCAATAAGTACATAATAATAATATTTTTTTTGAAAATTAATATTTTTTATTGAAAAATCATCGTCATTTGTAAATCATTAATGACACGCCCGCCATTGATCCGCCATCTGTCATAGAGTGTCACGTGTGGTGGTAGTCTCTAGAATGACGTCATCATCTAGGACCGCGAACCCCCTGCGCCCGCGCAGACCCCGCTCCCCGACGTGGTGCCACCCAACTGGCCAATAGGACTCGTTAGCCTCCTCCGAATCTTCCCGCAGATAATCTTTATCTTCTGAGATTCTGAAAAGAAAAATAAATGTTGTTCAAAAGGAGATAGTAGACGTAAAAAAAATATTTCTTTATTTAGTGGTATATATATCAGCAGGCCTTTAGGGTGTGAGTGACAGACTCAATAGACACTTTGTCTGTTCTTTTGTCGCTTACCATCAGGCGGAGTGGGGTCATCTTGATTGTCTCAATATAAAAAAAATAGATGACTTTTTTTCTATGATGGAAGCATTTGCCCTACAGTGGGACAGTATACATATAGGCTGATACTATATTTTAGGCAGAAATAACTTCAGTGAACACATGTATACCAACAATAATATATTTTTTTTTTATATAGACAGTGGACCTCTCACAAGGCATACCCTGCGAAGACGTCCCTCCACCAGCCCATGGTCCTTCCTACCGTCTCGGCATACGGACCGAATCTTAGGAGACGCTCACCAGGTACTTGCTAAGGGCTCTTTCCCCGGTGCGTTTCTTCACTCCCTACAAAGTCTGTGTCTTTGGCCCATCTCAATGTCACTTCCCCCGAAATGGGGCGTGAAACACCTGCGAGGACGTGATTAAGGGATGTAAATGTTTCAAATACCGTAGGTTTTCGTCCGACTGTGGTTCCCGCGAGCTGACTAGCCAGGAGTTAACGTACGCCATTGCTCGTCTGGGGTCGATCGTTCTGGCCATACGACCGTACGCTTTCAAATCGTATGTCACTTTTCCTGAAAGAAAGATAACTTTTGAAAATAAATATCATATCATTTATTTACTGCGTCCCATACAAGATGTATCAGTGAACATTTACGTCCCTTTAACCTCGTGTTCTACCTTTTTTGAACAACATTTGTTCAACGACTTTTCGAAATTCATTTCGGGCGACCATAATGCTGGCAGCTACCTCGGCCAACGCAATGGGCTGGCCATTCAAAGGGGTAACGCACCAGCATTTTTTATTTATTTAATGTTAAGTTTTAGAAATATGAATCACAGTCCCCTTTTTATTTTTTATCTATCATCATTAGTTTCAACGAGTTGTAAAGTTCCCAATTAGAAAAGGAGAGCGATACGCTATTAATGACGTCACTAGGCTTGTGCTTCCTACAAGCGCCGTACAAAATTTTGTTTCAGAAATAGCAGGTATATCAAAAGTTTGTTGTTGTATAACTTTCTTGTATTCAAAGTTTTTAAAAATGTTTCTTCAATAATCGTACACTTATACAGTGAATTATCGAGTCTAGGTATTGGATGTCGATATTTAAGTAGGTAAGCGACAGTAAAATACCCTATTGCGGGGCAGTCAACCCTCCTTTGTAAATATTTCATCTCATCTTCCATCTTTGTATATAAGTAACTAGCGGCCGCCCGCGACTTCGTCCGCGTGGAAAAGTAAATTTTTACCCCCCTTTCAACCCCTTACAATCCCCTTTTCGCAATAAAAAGTAGCCTATGTTCTTTCTCAGGGTCTAGATCATCTGTGTACCAAATTTTATTTAAATCCGTTCAGTAGTTTTGGCGTGAAAGAGTACCTAACAGACAGACAGACAGAGTTACTTTCGCATTTATAATATTAGTTAGGATGTTTTTTACCTGTGAACTCTATCTCTACATAAAAGTCAATCTCCAGGGTATGGAAGTCGCTGCAGAGGGCGAGCGTCCCGGCGCACCATCGGCGCAGGCGCAGCTTGGGTTTGTTGTGAGAGTCGAAGGGTGTCGCCTTGAACACCACGCAGTGGTACTCCACTGTCGAGTAGATCGTCATCTTGAAGAGATTTAAAGAGGAGAGTTTTGAAAATATGTTAAAATACAGGGTGTATATGTAAACGTTTACACCCCTTTAATCAAGTGTTCTATCAACCATTCTGAACAATATTTGTTCAACAACTTTTCAAAATTCATAGAAAAAAATTTCGACTCCCCATACAAAATGATCCAGTAACGACTTTGTATGAAAAGTTGATTTTTTTTATGCGAATTTGCAAAAGTCAAAGGGATAAAAGGTTGGCAGCGCACTTGTAACCCTACTGGTGTTGCTAGTATCCATGGGCGGCGGCAATTGCTTACCATCAGGTGATCCGCCTGCTCGCTTGCTACCTATCACATAGAAAAAAAATTGTATAAATGTTGTTTAGAATGTGGTTAAAGGGATGTTATTATAAATGTTAACACCTTGTATGGTTAGTAGAACGTTCAACATATAACGAGGATACCTCTATAGAGTCACTATTAATTTTTAAGTTTTCTTGAGTCTGGGTGTTCTAGGCTGACGCCCCCAGTTAATTATCGTTACCTGGTACTTATAGTACAGAGGTTGCCCTAGTTTGAGACCAGGTTGATTGGTGTAATTGTCTGAACCAATATCCCAAAACGAAGTGTGGATAATCTAATCTAATAATTTTTTTAAATATTTTTTTTTAATTATTAACAGAATGAAAATTGTAATGATTATAATTTGAAAAGAGTAACTACTGGTAACTAATTCTTCTCAGGTAGAAATCAACTTTCCGAATCAGCGGTAGCTTACATAATAAGTATTTGACATTCATAAATGTGAATATTTCTATTTCTAAACTAATACATGAGAAATGACTTACATTGTACCGAACTTTCCTCAAGCCGGCCTTTTTGGTAGAGATTATGGTCTGATCAGTGTAAAGTTCTTCTTTTAACTCTCCTAAGTCGCAGGGGCCGTATCTTTGCAGGTTCGATAAAGCTATAAAAATAGGCTTCAAATTAGAAATGAAATAAACATAGTTATAAATAGTTCACACAACATCTCATACATTGACCTGAGTCCGTACTAAGAGGCTTAAGCATTTGTGTAACAGATGTCAGACAACAGAGGACCACAAATAAAAACATATACCTACAGGGTGTATCTGTGAACATTTACATCCCTTTAACCACTTGTTCTACCAACCATTCTGAACAACGTTTGTTCAACAACTTTTCGAAATTCGAAAATTATTTCGAGTCCCCATACAAAACGACCATGTCACGTGAACCACTTTGTATAAAAAGTTGAACTTTTTTATGCGAATTTCGTAAAGTTACAAAACGAATGTAAGTAGTTCAGATAGTGGTCTATAGAACACGTGGTTAAAGGGATGTAAATGTTCACAGGTACACCCTGTATAACTGAACATAATCATAGTCTGGCGCATTTTTAATCAAAAATGGTTAACTGGCGCATTTGTAGTGACACCGCCTCATACGCTAAAAAGTCGTGGGGAAGGGGTAAAAGGTTGGCAGCGCACTTGTAACTCCACTGGTGTTGCAGGTGTCCATGAGCGGCGGAAATTGCTTACCATCAGGTGATTACCAGGCCTGTTCGTCTGCTACCTATCACATGAAAAAAAAAGTTTTATTGTATATATTATTATATACTGTGTGTTTTCCCAATAAAGGACATAAAATAAAAATAAAATACTTACACCTTCTCAGAATGACTTCGTTCTCTCCAAGCCTGGTGATGGTCGGCCTGCCAATCCTGGAGATGCTCGTGCGCACCCACTTGTGGTACATGCCGTAGTCCAGGAACCTTGCGGGGGCTTCGCACCCTGGCCCGTACACTCCGAACCCCATCTAATAGAAATGGGGTCTATAGAATAGCGATCATGATCTAAGCTTCTGTCCCTATCTGCCTCCAGCTCGACTGGGGGAGCGATTATAGAGCCCTCCTTGTAAGCGGGCTACCGCCTGGGAAGGAACGTGCACTCAAAATTTATTGACTAAGACACAGGCCCTTCCACCAGCCCATGGTCCTTCCTACCGTCACGGCATACAGACCGAATCTTGGGAGACGCTCACCAGGTACTTGCTAAGGGCTCTTTCCCCGGTGCGTTTCTTCATTCCCTACAAAGTCTGTCTTTAGCCCATCTCAATGTTACTTCTCCCCAAATGGGGCGTGAAACACCACAGCACAAGCGACTCGCGCTCGGGCATTGACTAGTTAGTTTATTATTACTATATAGTTTACTAGTTAGTTTTTAGAAAGTTTGATGACTAGTACACATGTCTGCTTCCCACTCTGATGAAGAAGGAAGCGTCGTTGGGGATTTAGTCAGTAGACCTCCAGTCTCTCTGGAGGAGAGCCCGACATTACCCGTCCGCCCCCCGGCAGACGGGTATGCATAAAGTCGTCGGCCCATTGCTCATCGGGCCAGTAGCATTCCCCCAACGAAAAAAAAGGGGGGGCGGCAAAAAATATACATCGGGCGGACAATACTGGTTAGGCTCGAAAAAGAAAAGAAGAAAGCAGCAAGTGACTCTTCATCACTTAAGAAGGCGGCCACCAGAGAAGAGTGGCCGTGTTGTAAAGCTTGCCACCAACGTCTTAAGTGATAACCACGACCTCTCTGTCAAGAGTGATACTGGCTTAGAAGAATCATTGTACAAGTATTGCTGTAAAATGAAATACCTCTACATACCAGGTACCACCTATTGCCCTGGTACAAGGCCAGTGCCGTCCCGCTTCTCCACACGCACTCGCCTCCGTGCTTGGCTTGGGCGCAAGCCGTGTGAGTGGGCCAGATTGAATCAATGTCCAACTAAAAATGAGAATGACTAAAAATGTAAGTATCATCATCATTTCAGATAATAGACGTCCACTGCTGGACGTAGGCCTCCTCCAACGTTCTCCACACAGATCGGTCCTGTGCCACCCGCATCAAAGGGACTTCTTTGACCCTTACTAGATTGACGGTCCACCTGCCAGGCTAACATGCGCGCCACGAGATAATTTGTCGACATTCCTATTTTGTCGGCGCAAGTTGCGTCTCGCTCACCTCACTGAGCGATGAGCGGGATAGAAAGATGCGCTCTCGCGAACGAGAGTCGACAAAATTTTGTCGCGGTGCGCATGTTAGGCCTACTGGTGGGAGACAATGTATGGGTAAACTCAAAAAAAATAAGCTCAACCGTGGCAGAGCCACAACCGGCTCGAGTGGAGTGATGCCACGGCCTCACAGAAGACCAGCGTGAAGCAGCGCGTGCGTGTTTCGTCGAGTGAGTAAGGGTACTGGAGGCCCAATTGCGGAAAAGGGGGTTAAATATTGGCAGCGCACTTGTGGCTCTACTGGTGTTGCAGGATGGGAAGCGGCATTTGCTTGCCATCCATATACTACCACGGCAATACGGCGGCCTGTTGATGTTGATACTTACTCCAGATTTTCTGTAGTATGTCATACATTGACTGCTGTCAACGTAGTTCATTTCGAATAACTTCACCTTTGGCTTGTCGCAATCTGCAATAAGAAATATTATTGTAAGTAGCTGGTTTCTCTAAAATATTTGATTGTTAACTTCCGAAGCTCCTACTGTCCTTAAAGAGTCTATAAGGGTTTATAAGTCTGCAAGGAGTCTATGTCTTCAAGAGTTAATTTAGAAGACAACGCGCAGACGACTATAGCGTGATTCCCTTATTAGTGCGTTGCGTCGCCTCGTCCTATATAAAAATATACAAAATTAAACATAAAGTGCGTTTAAAACATGAAGTACAAAAACAAAGTGCATACTTAAAGTGTTGGGTGCTGTTTTTCCTTACCGCGAGAGAGTGTCATCGCGTAGAATTCTGGTTCGAGGATATGTATTGGCGGAGGACAGATGGGTCGAAGAGTTCCTGCAAACAATTGAAAGAATATAATTTTTATTGATGTCACGAGGGCATTTTACACTTTTCGCAGCGATACAACCGTGATTCAGTGTCGATACAGTCGCATCTGACAATTACACGTCGCTGAAAACAGCGATACGCTTGGAGTACAGTAAGTAAGCGTGCGTTTCATCATCATCAGCCTGTTGCAGTCCACTGCTGGACATAGGCCTCTCCAAATGCTCGCCACTTTGATCGATCTTCGGCTACTCGCATCCAGCTCCAGCCAGCCCTCTTGCGCTTGGAGTGGAGACCGCGTCTTGGTAAACGTATTGTAGGACGACCTCAGGCCAGATGGAGTGACGATCTGCGCAAGAGCGTGCGTTTGTATCGCTGCAAATCTTAATGTAAGTAACTGGTTTTTTTTCATAATATAGGTGGCAGACGAACCGACGGATCACCTGATGGTAACCGATAACTGCCGCCCATGTAACTGCAATACCAGTGCGCTGCTAACCTTTTACCCCCCTAGCGGATACCTAGGTCGGCCTACCGGGCGTGTCGGCCTATCAGTCCATCACACACAGACAGTGTGTACCTACCTATATCGACATTTTCCGTATCAATTTGGATCAGGACCAGAGCGCTGTGGGTACTGGTCCCGTAGTCCGGATGGAAGTTGTAATCTTTGATCTTCAGTGAGTGCTTTGGGCTGCAGTTTGTACCTAGAACTACCCTCGCTCGCTCTCTGGAACAAACAGACAACATCTGTTAACCCTTAAGGGCGCATAAGCCAACGAAAAAATCATTGGTTTTTGCTTTTATGAAATGATAGATATGGTTCAAAATCAGGTTGGATCTATTTTCCTGAGAATTATGGAAGCTTCGTGGTGCAAGGTTCCGTACTGCGGACCCACGTCATTTTCCAATAAGGACGATGAGGGAGAGTCCTAGGGGTTTTAGTCGGTAAACCCCCGCCTGCAGCGGAGGGAGTCCGACATAACCTGTCCACCCCCCGGTGGACGGGTGTGCGTAACGCTGGAATGATGGTAGATCAGTAGATAAGAACGCACCATGGCAAACGGAGGGTCGTGGTTCGAATACCATCAAGAGATCTATCTGCTCGTCTGCCACCTATCACATTTTGACCTTTGGATTTTTCAAATTTATGTGCATATTTCTTTATGTACCAGGTCAGGTAAAACATTTAGGTACAAAAGTACCTACTTTACTATTTAATTCCTTACCTGAAGTCGTGTTTCGGCAGCTTGTCGATGTCGGTAGCTGTCCCAAGCACTATTTGCTTTGTGACTAGCACCACAACAGTAGTGAGAAGATCTTTTGCTGAAAACAGTTAGATTGAATTAGTATTCTATACCTTATATTAACTATTATCTTTTAGCTTTGTATGCGTTTGAAACGATGTGGGGATGAGGACTGTATAAATGAGTTTACCTGTATTTTTCTGTGTTTTTATTTACCAATTTTCTCTTTGACACTTTTCTGCACGACAACTATAATGACAACAATGACAATCAAAACAGCAATTATAAAAACATAAAAACAATAAATTCTTAAAAATATAAACTACAAAGGAGTTCTCAACATCCTGCCCCTCGTGCAGCAATGCACCAACTGCGAGGGCTCCATGTGTGACGCGCGCGATGGGGTTAGGTTCGGCTACCAGAGGGGCCATCAGTTGGGACCTTTACAAGTTTTCTAAGGGGACGGCGTAACGTGCCCCCTGCTGTAGTAACGTCGACTACTCTGGTGACCCCATCTTTCCCAGGGTAAAGCCTGTCTATACGCCCTCGTGGCCACAATCCTCTTGGAAGAGATTCGTCTACTATGATGACGACATCTCCTGCTTTCATCGTTGGGTAGTTGCATTTGCCTTGGCAATCCCGTGGTTGCATACTGGGGAGGACCTCGCGCACCCAGCGGCTCCAAAAGTGGTCGGCCAGTCTTAGCGCCTTCTTCCACTCCGCGCGGCCGATCAGATCGCGGTCGTTGGTGTGGGGCAAACTTTGACTCGATGACGATCCAATTAGAAAATGAAAAGGCGTTAGCGTAGTTGGGTCTTCGGGATCTGTGGAGACGTGTGCGAGTGGACGTGAATTTACTATGGCCTCTGCCTCAGCCAGGAGTGTTGCGAGGGTCTCTTCTTTGGGATTCCTTTCGTTTAGCGTTGCTTTTAAGGCCACTTTTACTGTTCTCACTAAACGCTCCCAACATCCTCCAAAAGATGGCGCTGCAGCTGGAATGAAGCTCCACTTTATTTTCTTAACGGCCATAAACTCCTCCACGTCCTTAGTATAAAACTCTCGTAGGATACGGTTTGCACCAGTAAAGGCGGTCCCATTATCAGAGTATATTGTGTCAGGGGTCCCTCGCCTGGCAATGAAGCGCCTGAGTGCCATTATCGCGGAATCAGCAGAGAGGCTATGTACCAATTCTAGGTGAAGTGCTCGCGTTGTTAAACAAGTAAACAGAGCCACCCAACGCTTCTCATGGCGACGCCCAATGCTCACAACGATAGGTCCAAAATAGTCTACGCCGGTAAATGTGAATGGTCTTTGATGGTGTGAGAGCCTTTGACGTGGCAGGTCTCCAGTGACGGGGTTCATGGGTTTTGACTTCCGAATTTTGCAGAATAAGCATTGGTTTGCAACGGTTCTGACGGTGTCACGGAGTCTCAATAGCCAAAATCTTTGTCTTATCTCATTTATCACTGAGTCATGGTTTGCGTGTCCAGCTTGTCGATGATAAAACTGCACCAATAAACGCACAACTGGGTGGCGGCCGTCAAGCAGGATAGGGTAGCGTGAATCAGGGTCAATATTTTCCACATGTTTGATTCTACCAGCCAGGCGTAATAGCTTGTCTTCTCCGAGGGTGGGCGATAGCTTTATGAGACGGCTACTTGAGGGAATAGGTTTCAGCTTGACAACGCAGGCGATTTCTTCAGGAAAGCTGTCCAGTTGTAGCTGTCTTAAGACATGTCATTCAGCGGCAGTTGGCGTCCAGGGGCAACAGAGTAGTTGACGCTGACGAAATTTGTACAGGAGTACGGTTCGTCCTGTTGTTAATTTTAGAATTTCGATTGTGCGCCAAGAAACTTCGAAAGATTGCCACAGCTTGATGTACCCGAGCTGAAGCACGCAATAAACGCGACCAGTCACTAAAATATGACATGTTAGCTGTGACGGGTATGGTCGGAGATGTGCTTTCCAAATTTTGTCCCACCAATTCGTTCAGATGGCACTTAAGTTCCTCGCGAACTGGTGTGACATTGATCGGCTCTGTGGGCCAGTCCTCCGAGGACTTCAACAAAAAAGATGGGCCAGAAAACCATCGGTGGTTTGAGTTTAAATCAATTGGCCTCATTCTAGTCGCATCGTCAGCCACGTTCAAGTCTGTCGGTACCCATCGCCAGTCTTTGACCGAGGAGTTTTCTAAAATTTCGCCTAGTCGATGAGCAACGAAGGGCTTGAATGAACGTGCGTCGCTTCGCAGCCATTGTAGAACGGTCATTGAGTCTGTCCAAAAATAGGTACGTACTGATTTTTTCCGATGACCTTCCTTGATGGTGACTGCGAGCCGAGAGGCAATCAAGGCGGCTTGAAGTTCCAGACGAGGTATCGATGTTGGTTTCAGAGGCGAAACCCTCGCCTTGCTGGCAATAAGAGCGAGATTAATGCTACCGTCAGAGTAGACGAGACGCCAGTAGGCAACGCAGGCGTATGCGAGCTCGCTTGCATCAGCCAGGACGTGTAATTCTCTAAATAGAGGCTCCGAGTCTTTCGCCTTTGAGTACCAACGAGGAACCTTAAGAGACGCTACTTTTGAAAGCTCTTGAAACCAATCATGCCACTTTGATGCCTCAGTTTGGGGGAGCTCCGCATCCCAATCGGAACAGGCTCTCCAGGATTGTTGGAAGAGGATCCGTCCTTTGACAACAAGAGGCCCTAACAAACCCAAAGGGTCGTACACGCGCATGAGGTGTGATAACACTATGCGTTTTGTTAGAGGACCAGAAAGCGATTCATTGAGGCCCGTGCGAAACCCCAAGTTGTCTGAAGTTGGATTCCAAGCGATACCTAAGGCTCGTATACTGTTACTGGGTTCACCCAATTCGATTTCTGATTGCTGAATGGCTTTCAGTTCAGCTGGTACCAGATTCAGTGACCTAGGTTCGTTCGAGATCCAACCCCTCATTTCAAAACAGGCAGCAGCATGCACAGTGACGATATCGGACGCTAACCGGGCTGCGTCGTCGACGCAATCTTGGGAATCGATATAGTCGTCCATGTAATGGCTAAACAAAATCGCGTCTGCGGCTTTTGGATATGCTTGTGCGTGCTCCTGTGCGTTTTTATTTTTAATGAATTGTGCAATGAAAGGGCTACAGCATGCGCCGAAGATGACAGATGTCATTCTGAATTCCTTTATTTTCTGCGCTCTATCAGGTCTCCAAAGAAACCGGAAGGCGTCTCTGTCCTCCTCTCTAACACGAACCTGTGGGAACATTTCTTTAATGTCTGCCATCATTCCAATGCGACCCTCTCGAAAACGGAAAAGAATTTTCAGAAGTGGCTGTAGAAGATCAGGACCTGACAGCAATAAGGAATTCAGACTGACTCCCTCATTTTTGGCTGCAGCATCATGAACCACTCTTACTTTTCTCTTCTGAGGGTGGTACACCCCAAAGTGTGGAAGATAAAGACGCAATTTTTCAGATTTGACGTCGCAATTCCCGTGGTATGTGTTGGTAGGACATTCTTCAGCGTAACCCTTACTAATCATATTTTCGATGAATGCGTGATAAGCTTTTGCAAATTCTGGCTCTTTACACATGCGTCTTTCTAGGCTTAAAAATCGTGACATGGCCTGAGGGTAACTTTCTGGAATAAGAGGCATATCGTTGCGCCATGGCATTCCTACTTCGAATCGACCATTAGGTAGGCGCCTCGCAGTGGCTTCTAAAATGTCAATTGCTCGCTGGTCTTGTTTACTATGTAACGAATTTGTTTTAGAAATGCCTATGGAGTCGAGTTTATATTGCTGCTTAATCAACAATTCCAGATTGTCATCCTCAGATGTATGTACGTGTGTGTGATTAACAAAATCGACTAATTTCGTTCTGCTAGAGGCAACGCCATACAATGTCCAGCCCAAGGCTGTCAAGCAGGCTACCGGGTCGTTCCTCCTACCAGCACGAACCTCGCGATTGAGTGTCAAATGCCAATGTTCAGCTCCGATTAAGATGGTAGGCGTTGCGTCCTCATATGTCAAAAAGTCAACCAAATGTGTTAAATGCGAAAACGATTCGATGGTTTCGCGTTCAATTGTTTGTGGGCGTAAGGACAATGAGTCCATAGCCTTAGCGTTTTTAACAAAATATGTCTCTTGTGTGTACCGACCTTTAATATAAAAGTTTACATATTGCACTGTGGTGTTTCGGACTAGTCCCCCTATGCCATTTACCGTTATTGGTTGCTTAGGCCCTGTTGCCCCTATTAATGTGGCAATACTGGAATCAATTATTGTCGCGGTACTCCCGTCATCTAGGAGAGCATAAACGTCGCAAGTTCCAGTAGGGCCGGAGACAGTGACAGGAACAATCTTCAGGTAGGCGCGGGGCCGTAGAGCCAAAATTGTGTGTGGTGTTGGCACACCCGTGCTAGTGGCAGAAACTACCACTTTTTCCTCGCTCTGCTCTAAATTAGACACTGAGTGTGGTTTGTCTTTGACAGATATTGTGCGCGCGTTTTCGTGCGCGTCGAGCGTGTTGACGAGCGGAGGCGGTGGTTGACAGTGTAGAAGCGGATTGTGGTGTAAGGTACAACCGTCGATACCGCATGGGTTTACTTTACATGTCTTCCACTGGTGTGAACCCCCCTTTAGACATCGGTAGCAAATTTTTGCTTCACGCAACCACTGCCATTTCTCGTCAATACTTAACGATTTAAATTTGAGACACTCTTTTATGTTGTGATCTTTTTTACAAAATAAGCACTGTTTCTTAGCTCCAAAACCTCCCCCAGAATTGCCCTTTTTATCAAATTTTGAAGTGACAACCGAATTATGAACATTTTCGCGTTTTGATGGTTTATCCAAAAAAGGAACGTGATGCTGGGGGTGTTGTGTCAGGCTAGCCTCGGGTGCCAGACCGAAGCGTATGTGCTGGTCTAACTCGCGTCTTAAAAAATCGGATAAAATTTCAAGTTTAGGACGTCCTGTTTTATCCTGAATTGCGAAATCAGTCCATCTGATTTTAGTATTAGGATTCAATTTAGCAAGGACCGCGTGGAATAATTCCGGTGAAAACAAATACTCCACATGATTTAATAACTTAATTGTAGAGATTGAATTACGTACCCGATTTGAGAGGATTCCGAGTTCTTTAAGATCGTTACCTAGTCGTGGGAGATTTTTCAATGACGTAACCTCCTTGTAAACGATGAGCTCGGGGCGCGCGAAGTTGTCTTCAAGAGCGCGCATGACCTCTTCTGGGTCCTCCGTTGACATCAAGAGCGCCGCCACGGCCTCGCGCGCGGGCCCTCGGAGTGCACCGTCAAGTCGGTTTATGTTATCTAGCGGAGAAAAATTATCTTTAGTAACGCTATATATACGCTTAAATTGTAGCCATTGAAGCGTGTTGCCAAAAAATGGTGGCAGCTCTAGCTTCTGCCCAAATGAAACGATGTGGGGATGAGGACTGTATAAATGAGTTTACCTGTATTTTTCTGTGTTTTTATTTACCAATTTTCTCTTTGACACTTTTCTGCACGACAACTATAATGACAACAATGACAATCAAAACAGCAATTATAAAAACATAAAAACAATAAATTCTTAAAAATATAAACTACAAAGGAGTTCTCAACAGCGTTCACTAGATCGTCGGTCCACCTGGTGGGAGGCCTGCCACGGCTGCGGCCTCCTGCACGTGGCCTCCACTAAAAGACCTTTCCACCCCAACGGCCGTCTGTTCTCCTCGCAATACAGTCACGGCAATAGCTGAGCGCAGGCCTAATTATGTCCTTAAAAATTAGCGTCTATAATAATAATACGTTGCCATGAACTGCTCTTACCTGTTGGATAAAATAGATATCCCAGCCAGGGGTAGGTTTCTATCGTGGCGACTCCTTCGAAGACCAC
Organism: Cnaphalocrocis medinalis; assembly: GCA_014851415.1. Lineage (NCBI taxonomy): Eukaryota > Metazoa > Arthropoda > Insecta > Lepidoptera > Crambidae > Cnaphalocrocis > Cnaphalocrocis medinalis. The sequence goes on from CM026300.1 coordinate 1,874,606, forward strand.
TTTGATTGGTGAATTGTCTATACCACAAGAAGAGTTGCTGGCTGCCTCCAGTACTGATAAAGAAATATTAGTACCCTGTAATTGATTTTATAGGCTTCGGCCTTCTGAGGCATTCATAAAGAGATAACTTTCTGAATTTCAAAGATGCTGTGGTATTTTTTTTATAACTATTAAAATAAGGATCAATATTTTTACTTAAGTGACAAAATTAAGGTTTGATTAACGTCTCTTAATGCGTTAAGCCGCTGAGGAATACTTACCAAAGGAAGCCAATCCAAGTAATAATTTAACCGCTTTCATGTTCTCTGTGGTGACT